>CM028339.1:49871372-50471372 GCA_016647705.1 Eucommia ulmoides | reverse complement strand
TAATACTAAGTTAATTAATCTAATTAAATTAACTATACTAATATTAATATGAGACGGTTAAGGAAAGTAGATTGCCTAGAGATTAACTTCATTTACTTAAATGCGTTCGATTTCATTTAGTTTACGTTAACGGCGTTCGACTTATCTGACAATCTCGGTTCATAAACTTAGTCGCCACATCTCCCGAGTGTGAGACGAGTGAATACGTGACTTCGCATCAACGAAGAAGTCCCCCTCAATATCTTAACAACACTAGGTCACGTGAGTCTCGCCCCAACGTCATTGATTGCACACTTTCCAACTCTCTCCCAGGTTATTGGATCGTCGCGTTGTGTTTACCCTAATTTGAATTCGGGGTTACCTCTCCCGAGTGTCAAACCCCGTATTTTTAATATATCTATCTAATCATATAATCATGAAAATACGATAAACACAATCGAAATTATTAAAAACACACATTAACGAAACACAAACTCAAACAAACAACACTTTTATAAATTATATTAATCCCTAGACAAAAATACGTTTAGCTCATGGTCATAGCCAGCTATATAATGAAAATGGAGCTAAACATACTCAACTAACTACCAAATTTAAAAAAATAAAGAAGAAACGAAAGAAACTCAGCCTAGTTCAAAGATTTGCCACTAAAAATGCTTCGAGATTGTTTCTCCTTTATCGCAACGTGTTCTTCTCCTTCGAAATTGGTTAAACACTCCCAAAACTTCTCTCTAAAATATACTAAGCCTAATGGGGCTCTAATAACCGGAAGAGAGGAGATGGGGGGTATAAATAGGAAAAATATCCTAATAAATATCTAAATCTATGCAAAGGTGACCGCACTGGCGGTGAGTAGGTCGATTTGATCTTCGCCTGAGCGGTGGAGTCAGTGGTGGATTTAGGACCTCTCTGAAGTTTCACCACCTAGGAGATGGATATCACCACGTAGGCAGTGAGCTTCCAGCAGATTTAGGCCCTCTCTGCATTTTCATCGCCTCGGCGGTGGGCTGCCTTTCAGAATATTATCCTCGTGCTTGTTTTTCCACCGTTCTTGATCCAATATCATCGTTTAGCATCCGTTTTCATAGCATTTCACCCCACACACCTGATTTAATACAAAAAGAATAAAAACACATTAAAGTGTATTAAAACGTAATAAACGTACTCAAAAACTAACAATTTCGGTTTAGAAATAGATAGGTAATTTACACCTATCAATCCTGTGGACCAACTC
The DNA here is from genome assembly GCA_016647705.1 of Eucommia ulmoides. Lineage (NCBI taxonomy): Eukaryota > Viridiplantae > Streptophyta > Magnoliopsida > Garryales > Eucommiaceae > Eucommia > Eucommia ulmoides. The sequence goes on along the minus strand of CM028339.1, from coordinate 50,470,138 downwards.
CCTGATCGTCTCCTTCTTCTGCTAATTTTTTCCCCAGATCTTATCTCACCTCTCCTTTATCAGGTTGGCATACTCCTTATGGAGATGCACATGACTCGGCAGCTCACAAATCCCCTTGTTTAAGCTAGTTACAGGCACCTCAGCCACTAATGTAAAGGTTTCTGGAGGAGGCACCTCACCTTCTACATAAGGCACATCTCCTTCAGTAGTAGCACAATTCACCTCTTTTTCATCATTCACCTCCCTTTCTAAGAAGGAGAAGTCAATCTCTAGGTGCTATCTCATCACCAGGCCTTGGCAATGGTGCTAGCCAACCAATTGAATACTTACTTTCAAGGAGTCAAAGTGGTCCTAGAGTTAGATGATCTTCTTTCCGTTCTCCTTCGTCCTCTCTGCCATCTCTGCCGTCAGTTTTTCCATTATCTTCATCTGGTTGGCCGACCTCATCTCTAGCCCAACAGTCCTGAGTTTCTCTTTACTCAGCTAAGTTGAAACTTGACTCTTCTCGCTCTCTAGGCGCTGGAGGGCATTATCCTTGGCCAGAATAGTAGTATCTTTGGTCTGGAGATCAGCCTTCAGAAGATCTATCTTTAACCGTTCTGAGCTAACCTCTTCATTTAATATAAAGTTTCAGCCAAAAACCTGTTATTCTCTATAAAGAACAGTTGGTTTCTCTTTTGCAGTACTTTACATTACGCGTTGGTAGTGTACAGGTTTGCCTTGAACATTTCTTTAGACGACCTCACTATGGTTAGGTCAGTTACAAGAGAAACCTTATGTTCCTAAAGAATATAAAGGTCCTCTTTCAAATGGCTAGACTTAGTTAACTGATGCATGATCTGAGGATCCAACTTATACTCGTCATCAAAACTCTCTGCCAACGCAAAGAAAATATGGATGCTCTGCAAAATGATACCAATTGATCAAAAACCTATATGATAGTATCAGGAGGTCCAAAACTTACTGAATAAGAAATAAATTACCTGAAGAAGTGCACAAATAAGGGTCCTGAAGAGCTCAGCCAGACTTTGATTTCGAATTTTGGCCCGACTCTTGTCCCAGGACTACTCAAACAAAGTCTTGAGAATCATCAATTCAACAGTTGAGAATCATAGAGTCAGAGGACGTGGGGAAAATGAGATGAGCTGTTGGAGGTCGAGGAGTTGTTGTACGAGATGCAGTAGGCTGAGCATCAAGTTGAGTAAAAGGCTTGACAGTGGGCAGAGCAATAGGTTGGGCAGCTAGCTGAGATGTTGGTTGCCCAGATGGCCTAGAAGGCTTCGTAGCTGTTGTTTTCCTCTTCTTTTCCAAAGCCAAGTTGTGCAAACGATTGACTCCAGACTTATCCATTTCGGGTTGAAAGCAAGAACCTTGCAAGACTTTTCTTCTAGGACTAGGAGCCTCCTCAATTCGTCCTCAACCTTAGGTATAAGGCGAAGACTGCAGGCATTTTCACCTGTATAAGATAACCCAGGAAAATATCAAGACCACTATTGCAAAACTTGTGAGTTCAATTACAAAAGACGTAAGGAAAAAGAAATTACTCGAGAAGTTTAAGTGTTTTAACACAACTGGAGATTGTCCTATTTCATCATAAGATAACTCTCAATTGCCCTTGAAAAAGAAGTATCACCTCTGCCAACCTCATTTCACCACAGCAAGAAGGTCGGTAAAGAATGAGTACTTCTTGATGGTTGAGTAGTAAAATCTCTCGATGTCATGAAGAAATTTAAGGGAACTGATGTTTCTAAAAGTCTCTAACACATGCAAAGGAATTCCCACATGCTAGAAACCTCCACAACCTAAAAATTGATAACCTGCAAAATCTATTAACTCTAAGGGGACATCGGTGTGGTGTTGGTCAAAGAACCTCTGGCGTGATAATAAATCAGTTTGTTTTACGGTATTAGGCAAAAGATTGAATATAATTATTAATGTGATACATTCCCTTATTTATAGAATTTGTAGATCACGACTGTTTGGTATAGATGACATAATCTTTGATGACTTGGTCTTCTCCCACTATATGATGATGGCCCACTTCCTCCTATCTAGGTGGAATCATGGGTTCGTGGGTTGATTTGATTTTTAATGACTTAGTCTTCTCCCACTTTGTTGCTATTTAGTTGGGAGTGTATCTTTGACTAAGTTACGTTCTTTAGCTTCTCACTTGATAGATCCATGCATGGATCACCGATTTGGATCAACGTCCATGGCCCGACTCTTTTTTAGCATTAGGCCTCTTTATTTTGCCTGCCTAGGATGACTTGTGGCTTATCATGATGGACTTCTTCTAAGCTACGATGGGTCGCTCGTAACGAGCCTTTTCCTATCTTAGTTTTATCAGCCATATTTTTTCCTTTCTTGGGCCTAAAATATTGGCCCAATTTCTTTATTGAGCTCCTCTTAGAAAGCTGAATATAGAAGTGAGAATTTCTCCCGTATCAGGAATAGACAATCCAAACCATATCTACAAAAAGGGGAACATTGTACACCCGAGAAAGGGTTATGGCTCCCATGATCTGACAAAAACTATTGGGCACTAATTGGGCTGGGGTAATCTCTAATTGGAGAAAAAGATTGCGAAAAAAAAAAAAGTAAAAGGAAGTGTAAGGCCGTATTCAAACATCCACATCAAGAGGCATATTTCATCCTCTTTGGCACTATAGAAACGTTCATCCTCGAATGGAACCCTAATTGAAATTGACGGGGGGATACTATATTTTTGTCGAAATGGCTTGAGCCATTTCTCCAAGAAAGAACTAGCACCATGATCTCCCCAATAAACTAGGGGATCGGTGGATGGACGGGCGTTGGCAAGCGTCGTCTGCTCTGCAAGAGGGTTCGATGACGAACCAGTCTCAGCCAAACTGTTTGATTGACTCAACGACATTTCAAACATAATAACAACAATCAAAAATTGAGTGTGAACAAACTACACAATCGAGAGAATGAAAAAAAAAAAATGAGAACTTACGCGAACGAAGAGATGGTCTTTCGTCTCTCTTCTCTAAATTGTCACGAAATTCGGGAAGGCAAATGATATAGGAGAACTTCACGCCCATGATTAATAGAGACGTGAAAGCTTTAATAGGTCGGATTGGGTTAATAATCTGACCCAGAAGAAGTAATCCGGTAATCATTCCAGGCTGAACACAATAGCCCAATAGAAGAAGGCCCGATAAAAAGGCCCAATCGAGAATAAATAAAATCCACATTGGAAGGCCAATTAAAGGTAAAGCCCAAGAATCCCACAGCCCTCATGCATGAAGAAGATCACAACTAACTAGCCGTACATAAATGAGATCACCTCCAAATCCCATGCAAATAGGAGAGGATCGTGGAGAAGGCGACCTCACCAAGAAAGCGGCACAAATTGGGAAGTCTATATAGAGGAAAGGTATCGAAATATTATTTTATGATTCAAGAACTTGATCTTTTACCCAAAAAGCAGACTAATTTATTCTCAAGCCGAGGGTTCTTTGGCCAACACTACACTACTGTCCCTTGGAGCTAATCGATTTTGCAGGTTGAAGAAGAAGGTTGTGAAGGTTTTTAGCACGTGTTTAATCCTTTGCACCTGCTAGGGATTTTGGCAATATCATTATTCAACTAATTTTTCAATTGTGATCGCCTGAAATTATGGAATGAAACTAAAAATATACTAAAATTTAATTAAAAATATACTTAAAATATAATTAAAAAGTTCATTAAAAATAATTATATGTAAGTGAAAAATACGTTGAAAATAGTTATATGTAGGTCTGTAAATCAGTAGGTCGGTTCGGTTGTGAAGGATTTTAGTCAACCGACCCAATTAAAATTCTAGCAGCTCTCCCGACCAAAGCTGACCGTGTAGCCTCATTACCCCGGTCTAATTCGGGGTTGGTTGGGTTTGGTTGAATCCGTCGGTTTTCGGGTTTGAGAGATAAAAACAAAAAACAATAATTAAACACTAAAAATTTGTAGATTTGAAAGTAGATCTTGTAAATTTAAAAGTTTAGAAACATTAAACAAAAAAGTAGAAAGCAAAACTCACCCAAAAAATGAGAGAGAGAGAAAGACGACAATGATGTATGGTGGCGATAGAAACGATAGAGAGGAAGACGACGATGAATTAAAGTTCAGCGGCGATAGGAACGAGAGAAGAAGACGACAAGCAGGATATTCATTGGCAGCGAGATGAATGCAAGGCTAATCGTCAGCAGCGAGATGAACACAACTAATCATCGGCAGCACTGAACAATAGATTGAGTCAGAGGGCAGAGGGAGTGAGAAGAGAGACAACGGTTTCTTGAGACTTGAGAGGGATGGAATGAATGAATATATATATATATATATATATATATATATATATATGACTTTAGTCTTTAGGTTGAAGGGGGTGAGTTAGAGGGTAGAGGGAGTGAGAGGAGAGATCGCGGCTGCTTGAGACTTGAGAGGGATGGAATGGAAAGAAAAAAAATCTGACTTTAGTCTTAAGTTGAAGGGGGTGTTTGGTAAGATTAATGGTTTCAAGGGGGGTGTTTGCTATAATTTACCACAGGTAGATGGTGTTGAGGGCGGGTTCAAGTTTGGGTATCTAGCGGGCGGTTCGATTGATTTTTTATTTTTTTTAAATCTCACTGAAATCCTCCCTAAATAAGGGTTTTTCAGGGTGGGAGGGTGTTCCATCAAAATTTATAGCCCTAGTTATATGTGACTAAAAACAATCCAACAATCGGTGCCCGAACGTTGGCCACCGGAGTTCTGAGATCCAATGACAGACGATAGCGGATGGTAACAAAAGGTGGCATCGACGGTAGATGATGCAAAGTTTAATTGGAAGCATTTTAATGGAGATATAAGGGAACATTGACTATAAAACTAAAACATAGTTCAAAACATAAAGATTTATGTTTAAATTAATATTAAATTAGGATAAATTATGAAGCCCAATAATCCTTTTAAGAAATCTATCTTTGACCTTATTATCTCCATTTATTTTGCATTATTATGTATATATACTCGTGCATGCAAGTTGCATTGGGCAAGTTATTTTTATTAAATTAGTAATATTTTACATGATATTTTTTTTAGCTCGTGTAGGTAGCCATTAAAACATGCATTACTGAATTAGTAATATTTTACATGATATTTTTTTTAGCTCGTGTAGGTAGCCTTACACCAAATCAATAAAAATCTGATAATTTACATTACAAACTTGAGCAAATTCGTGTAGTTATATGTATATATAGGGCACTAATGGTAGCCTTGTCCAGAAAATATAAATCACTTATTCTCTCGCTTTTATTAGCATAGTTGAACGGTGACCTTATATTCCTTTTCTTTTTCAGGGCTCCTGCCAAGCTTCTCTTTTTATTCTGAACCCCACATCCCTCGTTCCTTCACGAAAACTATAAATACAGCCTTACCAACCTTCATAGCTTTCAATTTATCTCTTATTCTTCTTTTTGTCTTTTCTTTTATTTCCTTTACGTAATTGGTAATATACAGACATGTCCGAAGGGGATTGATTCTTTCATGGTCCATGCATGAATGATCGCACCTTGAAGGTAATAAAATCAACATGTTTAATTCTCGAAATTCTTTTTTTAGGGTAAATTGCTTCTTAGAGTTTTGGTGTAATGTCAGGTTGGCCCACAAAGTTTCAATGTTTTCAATTAAGCCCCCTAAATTTTGAACCTTGTGTCTAATAGGTTCTTCATTCAAAATATGATCTCACTTTTACCCAAGAGGTGTTAGGGTTCAACTCATGAGAAATACTCTAGAAATTAAATCTGGAATTTAATCCTGAATGCATTAGGCCGACGTAGAAGAGTATACTCTTAAAATTGTCCAAGAATGTGATTAGTTGAAGTGAACATACATAAGTTGGCCCTCTTATTTTTATTGTTTTGATTTATCCTTCAATCCACTCACCCTCCATCCCTACACCTACACATTTTCAATCACAATTCCTGAATTCTCTATCCATGTTCTTCGCCGAAGAGAAAAAGAGTTAATGATGTTTAATTTGAAAATATTACAAATTTTCGGTTGGTTGAAAATAATGAGAAAAGGTGGTGGTAGTCGAGAGATAGAGAGAGAAATTCAATGAATAAAAGGGAAAAATTAAAATAAATGCCTTATTTGATCCTCCTATAACAGTCAAAGTTTTAGTACATTATTAGAAAAAAAAAATCATGAACAAATTTAACACTGTAATAAAAAGGACTAATGAAATGAGAAATCTTGCCATTTTTTCAAATATTTTTCCTAAATATATTTCCACCATTATGTACTACAATAAAATCTTTCCATGCACTGGAAATTGTATACCACAATCACCAAATACATTTGAAACATAAAATTGGAAATAAAAAAATCACATGAACTTTGCTCTTCTTTTTTGGTATTAGATTTATGGGCCAATTTATGTATTTTCCAAATAAGAAAAGTTTTTTTATTTTTATTTATTTTTTCATTCTTTTTTGGTTCCGCCATTCTATCTTCAAATTGTTCGTTGAGAAAGAACGATAAGCCAAAATTTATTTACGAATTGCCATTGAAAATTTCAGAAATTGATCAACAAGGAAATTAAGATCATATTGATTTGAAAATGGGGAGATCAGCAGGAAGGATGAGGCCGCAGAATGTGGTGTTTTCTATAATACTTCAGTTGTTCTTGCTCTCCGAATGCTCGACTCAATACGGGTGATTATTGTCGACTAATTTGACTTCTTAATGTGTTTATTTCGTTCTACGTTAAGTAAATTAATTACACTATGAACCACCTAAAACATGTATCGAATTTTCGTTATGGTCATTGCTTGGAAATGTGATAGACTAAAAATGACAGCTCAGTGCATGAAAACTCCCGCCATTACAGATTTTAAGAAATGTCAAATGTACGCAGTCTTACTCCTTTTTATATAGAGGTTGTTTACAGATGAACTCAGATTAAATGGTTGAACGAATCACTAGGGTGGCGTTTGGTAAGTGTTTCTGTTTTTCTGTTCTACTTCCAATAAAGTAGAATGGGAATTCTATTTCCATTTTGGAGTATTCCCGAAATAAAAACATATTTGGTAACGACTATTGTGCTAAAATTGTTTCTTTTAATTTACAAGAACAAAAACAAGAAACGCATTTGATTGCAACATTTATTTTTTCCTTTAAATATATGGTGACCGGTGTGGTGGTAGTGACTGGCAGGGTGGTTGTGGGAATAATTTTGTGGGAGTTAATAGAAATCAACATTTTTATTTTTTTTCATATCCTTAAGAAATTCAGGAATCACTCCCAAATTATTCTCAAATTTTTGGAAATAGAAATGTGTTTACCAAATTGATCCAAAAATTTTGGAAACGAAAATAGAAATTAGAGAACGGGAACAGTAACCAAACGTGGCCTAGGGTGCCCAATGAAACTGTAAACCTACTTCAGGGCCAAAATGTCTACTTCACTATTTATTTATTTATTTCCTTCTTTCTCACTTTTGTTGTTTCTTTGTTCTGATGACAGAGAAAGTTCAGGGCAACATCGCAGTGTCGTTCTGCATGAAAGCGCTAACCAAGTAATTGAAACTCCCATGTGCAATTAAATTTTACTTATCCTATATATGTTACTTATATATGAGTTTTAATTGTTCAACACTTGGGGGTTTTATCAATAAATGTGAATCCAAGAAATCCTAGAGTGCTACTTATTTTTATTTTTTCATTTTTAATTCAACGCATTAGTGTTTATCACTCCAAAAACTCAAGACTTATATGTTAGCGGTTGTCTGGTGTGTCTCTCTAGTGGAAGATCTAGTGTTCAAAACTCTCTCTCCCAACCATTCGAAAAAAAAAAAAAGTTAAAAATACTCCAAGCATTTTATATTTATCAATTACGCACAAAAAAAAATCCCATGCATTTGGAATTTATGGTGGTCTAAATTAATGGAGTAGTTTCTTTGACATTTATAATGGTTTGAGAAGTATCTTGTGAGCAACGTGGGATAGACTTCTCAACACATCTTATAAACTTTTTATTTTTTTTGGATTTAATGATCTTAGATTATAAAATGACAGGAAATCATAATTTGAAATAATAAAAATAAATGACATAATCATAGTAAATTAAATAATAAAATAAAGTAAAACTTCAAGTAATATCATCATGCCAATGGTTAAATTTAACAAAAATTCACCTTTTATATTTAATAAATAAAAAAAAAAAACAATCCTTACATACATTCAAATTTAAATGTTTGTGGTTGCTGTGCATTGCAAGGATGAAAAGTATGAGTTAAAAATTAAAAACCATTATGAGTACGTAATTAATAAATTTTGCGTGTTTTCTCTCTCTCTCAGGTGGTAATGGATAATGGAATTGTGAAGGTGACGCTGTCAACTCCGGATGGCCATGTGAAGGCAGTCTCATACAATGGGGTAGAAAATTTGCTTGAGCCGCATTTCCCCTTGAATGATAGAGGGTAAAAAAAAAAATCCCTTCATTCTCTCTCTCTCACACATACGAACAAGAATAATCTAAGGGAGTAAAATGCAAGTAGTCTAAAACTCAAAATGTCATTTACCCTTGTATTAATATAGATATACCTTTTTACTGATTTTTATATATAGAAATGATTTAAATTCTTATCAAGGTTAAATGGAGTTGAAACATTGATGATCACACAACCATAACGTAATTTTTTAGAAAAAATTGGTGAATTGTCACTAATACAATACTCTAATTCATAATTTATTTTATTTCAATTCAAAATTGAGTGTAAATCATTTTATTATATGTTATTTTGTGTTTTAAGTGTAACTATTTTCAAGTTACATTTTTAACGTGTATTTTTTAGTTATATTTTTAGTGTATTTTTACTTATAATTTTAGTATATTGTTTAGTTAGTCCATTAATGTGATTACTCCATTAAAGTAAGTAAAAAAATATAATAAATTTTTTGAACAAAAATTAGTAATGTGACTAAAACAATCCCAGCTTCTGAAGGTTCAGCAACCAATGACCAGTAGTGGCTCGAATCCGGCTACTGGAATCTGGTGCCAGCGGCAGTTGATAATGCAACTTTAATTGCAACATTAGTTTATTTGAGCTCTAATAGAAAGGACCCATTTAGCTTGCGAGTTTTTATTTTTTTTTGCAATTTTACGATCTTCCCCCAACCATCCCTAATTTTTGTTGTTTGGAAATCCAGTATTAAAAAATGTATTTATACTTAAATCGTGTTACTTTTTTTGTTTTTTTTTAGGTACTGGGATGTGGTGTGGAACAAGCCTATTGAACGTCGTGGTGGTACATTGGACAAGTAATACTTCTTGACCCAAAATTAATTAAATATTTATTTTTTGTTTACAAATGTTGGGGGAGGGGTTAAACTGGAGGCCTTCCATAAAGGATGTTAGAACATATCCACTAGACTATAACATATTAATCAAATAATTCAATAAACTTTTTTTAAAATTACGGTAGACAATAATAAGTAGAAAGATTGTAATTGCAGGTTGATAGGAACAAGTTACAAGGTGATGCAAACAGAACAACAAATTGAAATCTCATTCATTAAGACTTGGAATTCTAAGATTGGTAATGACGTCGTTCCTCTCAATGTCGACAAAAGGTACGGACAATGTTTGTACATCGATTTAGTTATATTCAATTTGTTGTAAGAAAAAACTAACAGAACAAGTTTTCTACAGGTTTGTTATGCTACGTGATAGTCCAGGGTTTTACACGTACACAATACTTCAGCGATTGAATGGAGGGCCAGATTTTGATATCCAAGAAGGGAGGGTTGCCTTCAAACTGAATAAAAAATTGTAAATATCCAATCCAATTATTATTGTTGTTGTTGTTGTTCTCATGAAAATTTTCATAATTGTTAAATATGGTGCACATTTGGTGTAGAAAACAATCTCTAGGTATGGTTCCTGCACAAAATGCTCATGTGGGTGGGTTTACTGACATTGCACCTCCGGTGTTAAAATTAGTAGAGTTTAGGTATGAGATAATTTGGAAAGAGTTTTTGCTAGTAAATTGTGTGTACCTTAACTTAGCAGTCTCCCATTGTGTTTATAGGTGTGAGAAGACTTGTTTGGTAAGTTTTCCTTGAGATCTCAGTAACTCTCTCACAATCCTCGTGAGATTAATGTGATTGAGAGATTTATGCATGCCCGTTGAATGAAGCATTTGATCTTCTTTCCGTATGTAATGGGATTTGGTGGTAGATCTCAAGTTGGGGATATGCTCAATCTCTTATAGTCGCATGAGACTGACCAATCTTGTGAGTTCAGGTTGAATCCTCGGATAATTCGAGTTTGTAGTAGGGGGATTGAAGGTCTCGAGGTTGCTCGCAACCTCAATCCTCTCCCTCATGTAATTGGGTAATTCATATACAGGGCAGTATCCTCAGGTCCTCGATTTTTGGCTCGAATCTAGTCCCCTGATATCACTCATGCTTTCATCCACTACCCATTAACTCTAATCAGAATTTTTCGAAATATCCGTTGAAAGTTATTTTCATAATAACATTCCTGAAAACGTTGATATTTTAATTGTATATAATTTTTACACTTGCATAGGTTCAATTACTTGGCCATATCGGACGCAAGGCAGAGGGTAATGCCAACGATGGACGACCGGATGTCGGGTCAAGAGCTTGCCTATCCAGAAGCTGTTCTCTTGACTCGACCAACCAATCATGACCTCAAAGGGGAGGTTAATTCCCCCCCACTATATATAATATCTGTTGTACTAGTGTAGAATACAGTTAACAAAGGTCACATCAAAACTGGCAAACATTTGATATATATTTCGTCAAAAATCCATTTTTTGAACAAATCGAACATACTTCTTTCATTTATGACTGCAAAAAGATAGAAAATAATTATAAAAAATGATCAATTAAATATAAATATAAAATTTAATTGTACAAAATATAATTTTAAATTTAACCGTTTTAAAAGGGAAGCATAAAATTTTGAGCTTGTCGTCTTAAAAAAATTTAATAATCAAATCTCATCCACTTATTTCGAAAATATATATATTTAAAAAAAAAAAAAAAAAAAAACTTTGCTAATTTTTATTACTAATACTCCTTTTTTCCCTACTACTATGGTTGCAGGTAGATGACAAGTATTTCTATTCAAGTGATAACAAGGATAATCGGGTACACGGGTGGATATCCACCGATTCAGCCGTCGGCTTTTGGATGATCACACCTAGTAATGAGTTCCGAACAGGTGGTCCTACCAAGCAGGATCTCACTTCTCACACTGGACCCATTACACTCAATGTAAGTTTATTTTAACTTAACAGCCTGATCGTCTATATAATAGTTGGGGTCTTTTTGTATTTTTTGTAAAACTTAGGGGCCTAATCTGTAACAATGATTCACATCCGGCATGAATGTGCAGATGTTCTGTAGTAACCATTATGCAGGAGATGATCTGAACATAAAATTCAGAGGCGCGGAGACGTGGAAAAAGGTGTTAGGCCCCGTCTTTGTATACGTCAACTCTAACCCTAAAGCGAAAACCAACCCTTCTCTACTTTGGGACGACGCCAAACAAAGGGTACTTACTAATTACATTATATATGCATTTAGCATCAATAGATAATAAAATCTAAATCTATAAACACTGCGTTTGATACGCTAGAATTGAATGACAATAGAATTGGAATCACTATAGTATTAGAATGGAATGATCATTACCATTTCTATATTTAGTAACAAAATGGATTAAATATAGTATTAGAATAATCACTCTCATTCCATTCCAATATTTAGTTAGTGTTAGGAATAATTTTTATTTTTTTTTTAAATAGAGAATACTCGAACAAAAACCAAATGAAACCAACATTAAACATAAATCAAACGATCGGCACTGCCTTTTTTACTTCATCAATCCCTGGATATATAATATGGTGATCGAAACCAAACCAGAGGCTACTGACTAAGTACATTATATATAGCATCATAATAAAATCTAAATCTTCAAGTATATTCATAAATTCTTTATTTTGTTCAGTTGGTGATCGAAACCAAAGCCTGGCCATACAATTTCCCACTTTCTATGGACTATGTTCGTGCTAATGGAAGAGGAGCCGTTAGCGGTCAGTTGCAAGTCCATGACAGGTACCTTTTTTTTTTCCCTTAAAAAAATTTCTTTGTTCAAATATCTATCCCTTGTTTTTATAAAATAACTATTTATCTCAATAATAATAATACAAAATATAAAATATTTAAATTTTGGAAGGATTGTAAACAAAGCACCGGTGCCAGCAGCCTTTGCTTATGTTGGTTTGGCACTGCCAGGAGATGCCGGATCTTGGCAAAAAGAGACCAAGGTTTGCTTCGTCTATTAACTTCATCTTAAAAGTGTGTGTGTTTTCCGAAGCGGAACCATTAATACAAAAATAAAGTAACAAAAATCAATATATATAAAAAGGACAACCCGGTGCTACAAAACTCCCGCTATACTTCAATTTGATTTTCGTTTCATGTTAATTTTTTTTTTTTGACAGGGGTATCAATTCTGGACTGAAGCAGATGCGAAAGGTAAATTCTTGATCACAGGCGTCTTACCTGGAACTTACAACTTATATGCATGGGTTCCTGGAACTATTGGCGATTATAAGAACCGCTCCATTATCACTATCACACCAGGTTTTGCTTCCATATATACCTCTAAATTTTGATGTTTTCATAAAATGTTTGTAAGGCTAAAATAGACATTTCATGTGAAAACTCGAGGTCAAAATTTTACAAAGCATTTTTTTGGGGGGTAATTTCAGGCTCTAATATCAAGTTGGAAGGTCTGGTGTATGAGCCGCCAAGAAATGGTGCGACCCTGTGGGAAATCGGTATTCCAGACCGGACTGCGTGCGAGTTTTTCATACCAGGCCCGGACCCGTCTTATAAAGTCCATCCCTACAAGAATCCAGTGGACAAGTTAGCTCTCAATATTATTTTAATTAACGTGCTCAAAATGAATTCATTGATGCATTGTTTTCGGTATTTATAGGTTCAGGCAATATGGGCTTTGGAGCCGTTACACTCAGTTATATCCCAAGGATCTAGTCTTTACTATTGGTGTTAGTGATTATAAAAAGGATTGGTTCTTTGCCCATGTTAATAGGTTTGTGTTTTTCTCAGCCCTTTTTTTTGTACACTTTTTACCCCTAAAGTTTAGCTTTTGTCTCACTATAGTCCCTAAAATTTCAATTTCAACAAATAAGACCTTAAATTTTTTAAATCGTCTCACTATTAAAATTTTGTTACAATTTTGAAGGGAGTACGTCATGTCTGAAGCATGTGACTTTTTGCCACCGCATTCAAGAAACTAATTTTTTTTATTTAAATTAATAGAATATATTTAAAAATAGATGAAATTAAATTTTTCATCTAATTTTTAGATGAAATAGACAAAATTACGTTTTTATTTAATTTTTTATCATAAGTAACATCCTTATATCTACTGTCGGTCAAGTTCTTAAACCCATGAACACCAACAACACAAAGTAAATACAAAACTGCATAAAAAGGACAACCTGGTACTACAAAACTCCCACTATGCGCGGTGTCCAAAAAATACAAAACTGTATGTGACGATAAAATTTTTGAATTACACAGGAACGTTGGAGGCACCTTCACGGGACCAACTTGGGAAATAGTGTTTGACCTACATAATGTGAACAATGCTGGACGATACACCCTCCAATTGGCCCTGGCATCTGCTGATGAAGCTGAATTACAGGTATTAAGGCAAATTTACTGAAGTGCCATAGTTTAAAATTTTAATTTGGTGAAGAGTTTATCAAAAGCCCCAACTTTTAATCAGTTTCTTTTTCCCTCGCTAAGAAAATTGTTTGAACGTAATTTCTAATGTGAATTCCTAGATCCGGATCAACAAACCACGCACGGCAGTCGCTGACTTCAGCACAGGGCGAATAGGCGAGGATAACGCGGTCGCAAGACACGGTATTCATGGATTGTACTGGTTGTTCAGCATTGATGTTCCAGGCAGTCAACTTTTGCAGGGAAGAAACTCAATCACCCTAACACAGTCAAGAAACGACGGTCCTTTCACCGGCATGATGTACGACTACATCCGTTTGGAAGCTGCTGCTGCTTAATTTTGACTCTCTGTTTAGTGCAGATATTTATTCAACAAACGGCCATTTGGAACTTCCAAATTGTGCTGAAAAGAGTTCTCACTGATTATTTTTATTAGAAGATAAAAGGTTGTATAGAACCACACGTGGTCCCATTCTTTGGCCTTCTCATATTGAAATAAACACTTTTGCCCCTATGTTTGTTGTCGTTTTCTCCTTTCTTATTTTCCTGCCCCTTTTTGTTTTAAATTCAAATCCCGCTTAATATGGGGTCTGAAAAAATATATATTTTTAATTTAAATATTTTGATGTTATAATTTTTATTTTTGATCTACATATAACAAAAAAACATAGAACATTTTTTAAAGAAAAACAAATTTAGGGGTTCACTTAAAATTTATATAAATTAGAGGAGGGATATATGAAATTTTAAAAATTGTAATTAATTTTCCTAAAAGTAAAAAAGTGAAAATTTATATTTTTAAAAAATTAGGGATGATTAGTGCATAGAAGATCTAGAATCAAAATATTAATAGTGAAAAATAAAATCTTTGTCATTGATTTGATAAAAATAAAAAAATTGAAAAAAAATAAAAAAATTGAAAAGATGTCTTGTTTTGAAGAGTTGTTTACCTATTAAATATTAAAAAAAAAAAAAATTTACTGAAACAATTTAACTTTTAACTTATTTACTACATCAATGAATTTCGCCCTTCACAAGGGCGGGATCGGATTTTTTTTTTTATTTTTTTTTTTTATCCCGCCCTTGTGAACGGCGGGATCAAAAAGAAATATTTTAATTTGATCTCGCCCTTCACAAGGGAGGGATCAGCAATTTTTTTTTAATTTGATCCCGCCTTTGTGAAGGGCGGGATCAATCGATTTATTTTTATTTTTTTTTAAATGTGATCCCGCCCTTGTGAAGGGCGGGATCACTTAGACGGCGACCAGCCGTTAGCACGACTGGTCGCCGTCTGCTTTGGCCGGTCGTTTGACCGGCCAAAGCTGCAAAAGAAGGCATCCTAAAAAGCTGCATTCTTTTGCTTAACCTTCTACGCTTTTAGGCTATAGATCAACTTTAATTTGAAAAATTGAAAACCCGGGATATGTGCACAACTTCGCTTATAAATATCACTTGCCTGAGTTCATTAAAATTCACATTTCTTCATTTGCTCCTTCTCTCATTTGTTCTTCATTTTGATATTTTCTCTTCTAATTACACTTATTCTATTCAGATTTCTACTCCTCCATTCACAGGTTAGTATATTTTTATCGTTTTTTTAATTTATTTGTTAATTTAATTAGTATATTTTTTACCTTTATTTGTTAGTTAGTTGGTTAGTTTAATTTGTTAATTTAATTGTTGAATTAAAAATTATACTTTGGTCATTTTCACATGTTTAAGAAAATATAAAATAATATATTATTTAGAAAAAAATGTTAGTTAGTTAGTTTAATTTTTTACTCTAGCGATTTAATTAAAAAAACATGCACTTTGACCCCTAAAAGTTTAACAATTAGAAAAATATAAATTTTTAATATATTATTTTAAAATAAATTATTAGTTAGTTTGTTTGTTTTGTTAATTTAATTTGTTGGTTTAATTGTTTAATTAGTTGGTTAGTTTAATTTGTTAATTTAATTGTTAAATTAAAAATTACACTTTGTCCCCTTTCACATGTGTAGAAAAATATACACTTTGGCCCCTGAAAATTTTTCAATTAGAAAATTTTAAAATTTTCAACCTATTGTTTTAAAATAAATTGTTAGTTTGTTTCATTTTTTAATTTCGTTATTTAATTTAAAATGTATTTATTTAATTTGTTAATTTAGTTGTTAAATTAAAAATTACACTTTTGCCCCATGTGTAGGAAAATATAAATCAACATATTATATTTTTAGTTAGTTTAATTTTCCAATGTAGCTATTTAATTAAAAATACACTTTGGCCCCTGAAATTTTGATAATTAGAAAAATATAAAATTAAAATACATATTATTTGTTTTATTTGTTAATTTAGTTGTTAAATTAAAAATTATACTTTCGCCCTTTTCACATGTGTAGAAAAATATAAATCAACATATTACATTTTTAGTTAGTTTAATTTTCTAATTTAGCTATTTAATTAAAAATATACACTTTGGCACTTGAAAATTTGATAATTAGAAAAATATAAAATTAAAATACCTATTATTTAGTTTAATTTGTTAATTTAGTTGTTAAATTAAAAACTACACTTTCGCCCCTTTCACATGTGTAGGAAAATATAAATCAACATATTACATTCTTAGTTAGTCTAATTTTCTAATTTAACTATTTAATTAAAAATATACACTTTGGCCCTTGAAAATTTGATAATTAGAAAAATATAAAATTAAAATACCTATTATTTTGTTTAATTTGTTAATTTAGTTGTTAAATTAAAAATTACACTTTCGCCCCTTTCACATGTGTAGGAAAATATAAATCAACATATTACATTCTTAGTTAGTTTAATTTTCTAATTTAGCTATTTAATTAAAAATATACACTTTGGCCCTTGAAAATTTGATAATTAGAAAAATATAAAATTAAAATACCTATTATTTTGTTTAATTTGTTAATTTAGTTGTTAAATTAAAAATTACACTTTCGCCCCTTTCACATGTGTAGGAAAATATAAATCAACATATTACATTCTTAGTTAGTTTAATTTTCTAATTTAGCTATTTAATTAAAAATATACACTTTGGCCCTTGAAAATTTGATAATTAGAAAAATATAAAATTAAAATACCTATTATTTTGTTTATTTGTTAATTTAGTTGTTAAATTAAAAATTACACTTTCGCCCCTTTCACATGTGTAGGAAAATATAAATCAACATATTACATTTTTAGTTAGTTTAATTTTCTAATTTAGCTATTTAATTAAAAATACACTTTGGCCCCTGAAATTTTGATAATTAGAAAAATAAAAAATTAAAATACCTATTATTTGTTTTATTTGTTAATTTAGTTGTTAAATTAAAAATTACACTTTCGTCCCTTTCACATGTGTAGAAAAATATAAATCAACATATTACATTTTTAGTTAGTTTAATTTTCTAATTTAGCTATTTAATTAAAAATATACACTTTGGCCCCTGAAATTTTGATAATTAGAAAAATATAAAATTAAAATACCTATTATTTGTTTAATTTATTAATTTAGTTGTTAAATTAAAAATTACACTTTCACCCCTTTCACATGCGTAGAAAAATATAAATCAACATATTACATTTTTAGTTAGTTTAATTTTCTAATTTAGCTATTTAATTAAAAATATACACTTTGGCCCTTGAAATTTTGATAATTAGAAAAATATAAAATTAAAATACCTATAAAATTTTCAACCTATTGTTTTAAAATAAATTGTTAGTTAGTTTTTTTTTTTAATTTCGTTATTTAATTTAAAATGTATTTATTTAATTTGTTAATTTAGTTGTTAAATTAAAATTTATACTTTCGCCCCTTTCACATGTGTAGGAAAATATAAATCAACATATTACATTTTTAGTTAGTTTAATTTTCTAGTTTAGCTATTTAATTAAAAATATACACTTTGGCCCCTGAAATTTTGATAATTAGAAAAATATAAAATTAAAATACCTATTATTTGTTTAATTTGTTAATTTAGTTGTTAAATTAAAAATTTCACTTTCTCCCCTTTCATATGTGTAGGAAATTATAAATCAACATATTACATTTTCAGTTAATTTAATTTTCTAATTTAGCTATTTAATTAAAAATATACAATTTGGCCCCTGAAATTTTGATAATTAGAAAAATATAAAATTAAAATACCTATTATTTTGTTTAATTGGTTAATTTAGTTATTAAATTAAAAATTACACTTTCGCCCCTTTCACATGTGTAAGAAAATATACACTTTGGCCCTTGAAATTTTTTTAATTAGAAAAATATAAAATATTCAACCTATTGTTTTAAAATAAATTGTTAGTTAGTTTCATTTTTGAATTTCGTTATTTAATTTAAAATGTATTTATTTAATTTGTTAATTTAGTTGTTAAATTAAAAATTACACTTTCGCCCCATGTGTAGGAAAATATAAATCAACATATTACATTTTTAGTTAGTTTAATTTTCTAATTTAGCTATTTAATTAAAAATATACACTTTGGCCCCTAAAATTTTGATAATTTGAAAAATATAAAATTAAAATACCTATTCTTTGTTTAATTTGTTAATTTATTTTATTTTTTGAATTTCGTTATTTAATTTAAAATGTATTTGTTTAAACTTATATAAAATAATTTTTGGTTAATTTATTAAACTCGTTATATTGGTAAGTAAAATGTTAAGATTGAAAATAAATTACTGAAATTCATAAAAAATTAACACTACAAACATTGGAATATGATGTATAAATTGTGCACTTTCGTTCCTCAAATTAATTGAATCTATTTAGTTGATATTAACTTGACGTGGAATTTATATTCGATTTAGAGTTAAAGTTAAAATAATTATTGAATAAATTCAAAATAAGTAAAATATTAAGGATTGAAAATAAATTACTCAAACCTATAAAAAATGAACACTATAAACCAACATACTTTTGTGATTGAGTTTTAGTTAACGATATTAGTTTCTTGTTTTGTTTTGCCTTGTCAAATGATAGCCGCTTGAAATGGATCACGTTTGGTTGTTATTGTATTGGGGTGGTAGAATATTGGAAGGTACGGAGTTCGGGGTTTGTTATAGTACATCAGTTGTAAACTCTGTGGTTGTCCGTGGAGGAACAACCTTAAATGAATTAATTGAGACGCTAAAACCATGTGTTCTTGAAGATGGGGTTACTGGAATTTTGAAACTAAAGTGTAGGATGCCGATGGCTCTTTTCGGGTTGAACTATAAATATACCTTGTTTTCTATCGAGGATGACTCAGCATTAAACCAAGTGCTTGAGTTACCTCTTTATATACCCTCGCTTATTGTTGTTGAAGTGTATGTAGAGATAGAATGAACATTTGATGATGGTCCAAATTTTTTTCCCCCAAGTAGTCATTTTACCAACTTAATGACCCAGAGTTTAAATCCGTACAGTACCCAATCTGACGGGCAATTTTTCGGCACCGTTCCCCAAGCAGTCCAGTCTAATTACACCATCTCACCCCCTTACAGTCTAGAACAATATCATTCCCACAATACTCCTATGTTGCACCCCCAATTACTTGAGTCTAATTACACCATCCCACTCCCCTATATTCCAAAGCAAGATCATTCTCATAGTATGATTGACCGTAGTCATGGAACCAGCTCTGCTCTTCCACATCCCCATTATTCGCTGAGTAGTCCGCCGCAAGATAACATAAGTAATTATGGTGGTGACTTTGATACAATTGATAGTCGCCACGATGTGTCAGAAGAAGAGTTAGATGCAAATGTTGCGTTTCAGCCAGACGAAGATCTAGATGCTGGGTCTAGTGGGCAAGGGGGTCAAAATTAGCAATTGGAGTTGGACAATGTAATTTTATTTTTCAATAACTTGGATTGGGGCGACGACGATGACTTGGGCGAAATACGAGCCGAAGTTGCGGAAGAATTTTTGGACACCGAAAATGGACGAATTTCGTACTGGTATGGTCTTTAAGGACAAGGAACATCTCCAGCAGGCCGTCAAATTTTACCACTTGAAGAAGAACAAAGAGTTTTATGTCTCGCAAACGAACAAGAAGCTCTGGTCGATTAATTGTTCACATGGATGCGATTGGAGGTTGCGTGCGGGGAGGAAAAAAAGTCACGGTATGTTTGAGATTACAGAATATGAGGGGCAACACACATGTTTCTATAATCATACTGCTATAGATCATAAAAATTTGGATTCTGCACTCATTTCGAACCTAATACTTGGACAAGTCGAACAGGATCCAGAATTGAAGATTGGCGTCATTGTGGCTTACGTGAAGGAGGCTCATGGATACACTATCTCCTATCAAAAAACTTGGTTGGCTAGATCTAAAGCCATTGAGACCTTGTTCGGAGATTGGGATAAATCATATCAGTAGCTACCGAAGTTTATGGTCGCGTTGCAGCACTACAATGCGGGTATGATTGTCGAGTAAAGCACTGTGTCGACTGATATACCTGACTATAGGATGGTCGACATGGTATTTTGGGCATTCAAAGCTTCAGTTGACGGATGGCGTTATTGTCGTCCTGTAATCACCATTGACGGGACCCATTTGTATGGTAAATATGAGGGAAAGATTTTAATTGCCATAGGAATGACGTCGTCCAACAAGTGCTACCTATTGGCTTTTGCAATCGTACCGACGGAGGATTACCGATGTTGGCAATGGTTCATCTACATGCTTAAGCGTCATATTGTCGGTGATCGTCCTGAGGTTACATTGATATTTGATAGACACGCCGGCATTATTAGTGCAGTTGACAATATTTGGCTTAATCAACATAACGAGCCCCTCCGATATCATCGATTTTGTTTGCGGCACCTTTGTAGCAATTTCAATAAGATTGCTAAAAATCAGCATCTCAAAGATCTTGCTTGGAATGCAAGTGCTGCAACACAAATTCGAAAATACGATGCTATCATGGAAGAGATCAAAAAAATTGATGTTCAGGCGCATGCATGGTTGAGCAATCATGCACCTTACAAATGGACCAGGGCACATGACAATGGTAAGCGTTGGGGAGTCATGACGACCAATTACGTAGAGGTATTTAACAACTATTTAAAGGGTGCAAGAAATGTTTCAATAACTGCAGCCGTCAAGATTACGTTCTACAGGATGGTTAAATACTTTAATATTGGTCGACAACAAGCTTTAAAGGACTCAGCTGACAGTTACGTATATGCTAAACACGTCGTTGATAAAATACAGAAATCTCAAGCCAAGTCTTTAACATACGAGATTCAAATATTCAATCGGTAATTTAGTATTCATTATTATTTTTTCACATTACATATAATTGTTACGACATAATTTAACAACTAAATATGAATTTTTTTTCTAGAGAGAATATGATCTTCCATGTGAAAACTAGGAAGACTCTTACTGGGGGCTTGATTCCTCATGAAGTCACACTAGGGGATAACGCTGATTGCACATGTGGGAAGTTTAAAATTTGGAGATATCTTTGCTCCCATATGCTTGCGGCCACGAAGTATAGTGGAGTTAATGCATTCCGCTATATTGCTGCTGAGTATACAATGACAAACCAATTGATGGCATAGGAGTCTTCATTTCGGCTGATTATTCATGAGGACTACTGGCCAGAGACCAATTTTCCGAATCTCATTCCAGACCATGACAGACTTCGAGTTGTGCATTGTGGTCGACCAAATTCCACTCGTATTCAAAACGAGATGGATCAGTCGCGCAGAACAATGACAAATCATTGCGGTTTATGTTCCCAAACTGGACATGATATGCGAAAATGTCCATCCCGACCCCGCCATGCACCCAATTGATCTTATCGATTTATTGTAATGAATGTTTATGCTATTTTATTTTTTTGTTATGTCAACTTTTATGTATTATAAATTCTATGCACTTGTCGCGCACATTTCTTTATAATGAATCTTATATTTTGTTTATAAATATGATTAAATTTTAATTTCGTACTAAAATGAAAAGGATTGAAAATGTACATGGTGAGAGATTTGTATCGTTCAATAGGACGTAATTGGCTTTTGGAAGACGAATTCTCATACTCTTTAGATCCAAGAGTTCGTTACTCTTCACGGTCGGTTGCAAGGATGCGGGAGGAATACACTTATCGTGTCAACCAATAAGAGGTTATGGTGGACGGATGTAGGCAATATAATATTTCAATAGTGCATCAATTGGCCAGAATAATGCCAATAGACACGCCGCATAATCTTCAAATGGCGTTGCATCGCTACCGTGAAGAAAATAACCGAATGCAAATTCGAATTTTTCGACATGAGCTTAAAACGACGGCACGTGAACGTCTTGAACAAGGTTTGTTCGCCGAAGCGCATACTTACATGAGACACGCAAAGAATCCTCAATATCAATTAGATATTGAAATATCTGATGATGAGAGTAATGTTTAATGTTTTCACGTTGGTGAATTGTAATTTAATTATGTATTTCCTTTGAAATCTAATGTATCATTTCTACGTTAAATTATAATAACGTTACTTCTACCAAACAACTGACTTTTTCTCTTTCAATTGATAGGTGATGTTGGGTTAGTTTTTTTAATTTAAGGCTCGTGTACATAAGTTATAAAACATCATTTTTCATTAATTATCTTTTTAAAAAACTAATTTTTTTTGTGAACTCTTAATTTGCAGTATAATATTTGTAAAAAAACTGTTCAGCCTATAATTTTCGTAATGTCTTCACATATTAATTCAAGTGAAGAAAGTTCATATGGTTTTTCAAGTGAGGAGAACTCATATGGTGTTTGAGGTTGGCATGGATCGTGGGATCACCAAAGATGTTGGGTTTTAAAACCATATTATGATGATTACTGGAGTGATCAAGAGACCAACCCGATAGAGTATCGCGTCGGTCTACGCCAAGAATGGGAATACAGGGTGACTGAGTCTAACAACCTTGTATTTTATTTGAGAAATCTTAATGCACCAGTTTCGCATCGTCGAAGTCTTCAGATGCCTCGACGATGTATAATTGATGACACAACCGAGATTGAAGATGCTATTACACGAATTCGCCTGGAGAATAATCGAATGTTGTTGCGCAGAAATAGATATTATCTACTACAACTAGCCAATAAAATGGCTGCCGCAAGCAACAGAGTACTCTCTCCAAATGAATACCATAACATGATAAATAACAATGAATATTTGTCTGAAGGGTACATGTCGAATGAAGAATAATTAATTTTTTGCTCTGGTATTTTATTTTTAAGTGTTTTTATTGTCACTATTTTCATGATATTATGTACTGTATTTCTTATGTACTGTCTTTGTTATGAGTTTTGTAACAAATATCGTTAAATATGTTTCTAATTTATGTAATATTTTTTTAATATAATATTTATGATTATTTTAACTTTAATCGCCTTTAATATTATATTGTTAGGAGTTGTTTTGCATTTTAAGAATCTTTCCGGAATGTTAGACACATTGCTCGATCTCCCATTCAAATTCTGTATCTATTTGCGAAGCAATATATGCGGTAGATCAACAACTTTCTAAATCTCCAGACATTACAAAAAAATGTATTTACTAACTACATAAATTGCTATATAACTATATATTTACAAAAAAAATGTATTTACATTTCTATAACTAAACTATCAACTACATAACTAATTATGTACCGCAAGGCCTCCGACGGACGTTTCTTCACCCTCGTCGTTGTGCAATAGGAGGTTCCTCAGCCTCCTCATGAACTTGTGTAACTTGTCCGAAGTTCGTGAACGCCTGATGCATACTCCCCAGGATGGTATCGACGTCGTCGTCGAACCACGGCACCGGCGACACTTGTCTTTGCAATCTTGTGGGTTCGAAAAATGCCACCGGAGGAATGACGCCTAAAGTTGAAATAAATTCATCCATTTCCGGAGTGACGAATGACGATGACGGGTGTGTACCTAGCTGCGATGCGTAATGCGAATAAGGGTCATGCATCTGGTACACGTTGGATGGCCCAACATCGTCACCCATGCCGTACGAACTAGATGATTCAGCATGAGCGCCCATGCCGTACGTACTAGATGATCTGGCATAAGCGCCCATGTCGTACAATGTAGAAGATTCAGCATCGCCCACACTACCTGGACGATAGGCATCAGAAGTCCATGGCTGAGGAGAAGGCTGAGGAGCAGCCTGAGGAGATGAAAGAACGTCAGCTGCCACATAGCGCGGTACTTCTCGGTGCATCCTCCCAATGGTGCCATCATTGATGGCATGAGCCAACGCGATACCTAATTCCGTAGTACCCGACCACAGAGTTAGATCACTCAAGCATATCAGGTTCAATACCTCCGTATCCTACGAAACACATAAATTGGTTTAATTAATACATGAATAATAACAACATAATCAAACTCATATAACTAAACAGATGGTACAGTCAATGTGATCATACATCTAATCCCAGTCGTCCTCCTATTGGTAGATACCCAAACTGAG
This sequence comes from Eucommia ulmoides, assembly GCA_016647705.1. Classification (NCBI taxonomy): domain Eukaryota; kingdom Viridiplantae; phylum Streptophyta; class Magnoliopsida; order Garryales; family Eucommiaceae; genus Eucommia; species Eucommia ulmoides. The sequence continues at coordinate 50,445,894 of CM028339.1, read as the reverse complement.
GTTGGTACGCTGGGTTGACCAAAAATCTTCGTGTGATTCGCCAATACCAGTCTATGTATTCTTGGTCAACCCCTATCCCTTGCTCGAAGTTGCCGACATTTGGTGCTTGTCGATTATTCCACGCAACTATATGTGCATGGTGATGGTCAGCCCAGTTTGCACGGAAGTATCCTCGCCAAGTAGTTTTGTGCAAGTTCCTGTCCCACATTACCCGTTCAGGAACCCCTTGGTAATAACCAAACTGTCGTAGCACGCGCAGGGGATACGTGTACTCGACAATCTTATAGCAAATTAGGGGCAACTTTGCCATCCAAATATCTTCTCCATCTTTAGTATATGGAGGCAAAGTCGGCAAGGTATAGGGCATCCAAATTACCTGTAAAATAAAATATAAACAAACAAATAAAAAAATTAAAATTTCAATATAAGTAAATAAATAACCTCGTCATTCTTCAAGCGATCTAACTGATCGCGATACACCACCAAAATATGCATCGGCAAATTATCCAAATTAAATTGAAGAGTCCACCTGTACACCAAAATATAAATCATATGTTTAATATCCATAAATAAATATCTATTACATGATAAATGAAATTAAAAAGAAAATACTAATTACTTACCAAGAACCTCTCGGAGCAGCTGAGAACTTCAAGTCGTCGCCGTAGTCGAGCTCTCCGAATGATATATTATAGTCGGGGAGAGGGACAACTTCAGGCCGAAGCCTTGGAAATCGCTCCCAAGCCCAACACTCCAACAAAAATAGGCACCCGACAATGTGTTTCGTGTTGGGCTTCGTCGTCTTACAGAGCTCGCGGTAGAGGATTGCTAGGGTCGCACTGCTCCAGCTATACTTGACGAAAGGTGTCAAGTCACGCAACAGTAGGAGGTAGGCTAACTTAACTCTGTTGTGTGATTTATCAGAAAACAACATCTCACCAAGCATAAGCAAGCAATATGCACGTGCGTAGCAATGCATAACCTCCTCGTCGGCCTCGTCAGGAACTATGGCAAAGGTATCCCGTAACCATTTGAGCGTCAAAGACCCATTCCTAATCTTATCCACTGGTGGTTGCACTCCGAGTAGCTCGCCGCAGAGTCTCTGCCAGACGGTATCCTCATGCGAGTCATCATTCTGGATAACTGGCAACCCATGCACGGGTAACCCCAATAAGAAGGTCACGTCCTGCAGTGTGACAGTCATCTCCCGACAGGTAGATGGAAAGTGTGCATCTCCGGACGCCATCTCTCTACCAACGCAGTTATGAGGGCCCTATCTAACCGCTTCGGCCACAACCTAAATGGGTCGTACAAACCGACTGATTCTATTAACTGTATAACTCTAGGGGGGACATTTTCTCTCCATTCCCCTACATCGTGTCCAACACAGTCAAAAGTACTGATATCCTGAAACATTTAATGAGACAGAATAAATAGCATTAAAAAATTAAAAAACTAAAATAAAAAAAAAATAAAAAAAAACAAATGCAATAACCTAAATGTTTACCTGCACTAACCAAACTAGTTCGGACCTGTGCTGCCCCTGTTGGTGTAGAACTGAAGTATCTTCAGACCCAGGATGCATAGCTGAAATTTTTTTTTCACAACACTCGTGGTAAATTTGTTAGTACGAAATTAAAATTTAATCATATTTATAAACAAAATATAAGATTCATTATAAAGAAATATGCGCGACAAGTGCATGGAATTTATAATACATAAAAGTTGACATAACAAAAAAATAAAATAGCATAAACATTCATTACAATAAATCGACAAGATCAATTGGGTGCAAGGCAGGGTCGGGATGGACATTTTCGCCTATCAAAATTTAACAACTAAATGAACAAATTAAACAAATACTAGGTATTTTAATTTTATATTTTTCTAATTATCAAAATTTCAAGGGTCAAAGTGTATATTTTTAATTAAATAGCTAAATTAAAAAATTAAACTAACTAAAAATGTAATATGTTGATTTTCCTACAAATGTGAAAGAGGTGAAAGTGTAATTTTTAATTTAACAACTAAATTAACAAATAAAACAAATAATAGGTATTTTAATTTTATATTTTTCTAATTGTCAAAATTTCAGAGGCCAAAGTGTATTTTTAATTAAATAGCTAAATTAGAAAATTAAACTAACTAAAAATGTAATATGTTGATTTATATTTTCCTACACATGTGAAAGGGGCGAAAGTGTAATTTTTAATTTAACAACTAAATTAACAAATTAAACAAATAATAGGTATTTTAATTTTATATTTTTCTAATTATCAAATTTTCAGGGGCCAAAGTGTATATTTTTAATTAAATAGCTAAATTAGAAAATTAAACTAACTAAAAATGTAATATGTTGATTTTATTTTTCTACACATGTGAAAGGGGCGAAAGTGTAATTTTTAATTTAACAACTAAATTAACAAATAAAACAAATAATAGGTATTTTAATTTTATATTTTTCTAATTATCAAAATTTCAGGGGCCAAAGTGCATTTTTAATTAAATAGCTAAATTAGAAAATTAAACTAACTAAAAATGTAATATGTTGATTTATATTTTCCTACACATGTGAAAGGGGCGAAAGTGTAATTTCTAATTTAACAACTAAATTAACAAATAAACAAAATAATAGGTATTTTAATTTTATATTTTTCTAATTATCAAATTTTCAAGGGCCAAAGTGTATATTTTTAATTAAATAGCTAAATTAGAAAATTAAACTAACTAAAAATGTAATATGTTGATTTATATTTTCCTACACATGTGAAAGGGACGAAAGTGTAATTTTTAATTTAATAACTAAATTAACAAATTAAATAAATACATTTTAAATTAAATAACGAAATTCAAAAATGAAACAAACTAACAATTTATTTTAAAACAATAGGTTGAAAATTTTATATTTTTCTAATTGAAAAAATTTCAGGGGCCAAAGTGTATATTTTTTTACACATGTGAAAGGGGACAAAGTGTAATTTTTAATTTAACAACTAAATTAACAAATTAAACTAACTAACTAATTAAACAACTAAACCAACAAATTAAATTAACAAAACAAACAAACTAACTAATAATTTATTTTAAAATAATATATTAAAAAATTATATTTTTCTAATTGTTAAACTTTTAGGGGTCAAAGTGCATATTTTTTTTTAATTAAATAGCTAGAGTAAAAAATTAAACTAACTAACTAACATTTATTTTTAAATAATATATTATTTTATATTTTCTTAAACATGTGAAAATGGCCAAAGTATAATTTTTAATTCAACAATTAAATTAACAAATTAACTAACAAATAAAGGTAAAAAATATACTAATTAAATTAACAAATAAATTTAAAAAACGTTAAAAATATACTAACCTGTGAATGGAGGAGTAGAAATCTGAATAGAAGAAGTGTAACTAGAAGAGAAAATATCAAAATGAAGAACAAATGAGAGAAGGAGCAAATGAAGAAGTGTGAATTTTAATGAACTCAGACAAATGATATTTATAAACGAAATTGTTCACATATCCCGGGTTTTTAATTTTTCAAATTAAAGTTGATCTAGCCTAAAAGCCTAAAAGGCTAAGCAAAAGAAGGCAGCCTTTTAGGCTGCCTTCTTTTGCAGCTTTGGCCGGTCAAACGACCGGCCAAAGCAGACGGAGACCAACCGTGCCAACGGCTGGTCGCCGTCTAAGTGATCCCGCCCTTCACAAGGGCGGGATCACATTTAAAAAAAAAATAAAAATAAATCGATTGATCCCGCCCTTGTGAAGGGCGGGATCAAATTAAAATATATTTTTTTTATCCCGCCGTTCACAAGGGCGGGATAAAAAAAAAAAAATCCGATCCCGCCCTTGTGAAGGGCGAAATGCATTGATGTAGTAAATAAATTAAAAGTTAAATTGTTTCAGTAATTTTTTTTTTTTTAATATTTAATAGGTAAACAACTCTCGTTTTGAATTGTGATTCATTTTTAGTTTTAATTTTCACTTTTAGTATATATAGTACATGATATTCTATTATAATTCTCTTCAAATAATTACGAAATGTCAAGAAAAAAGAAAAATGATAATGATCCTGCATAATTCCGAACAAATTGATTGACAATATAAAGCCGTTTGGTAAGTGTTCCCAACTAAACTCAACCCAACCCAACCCAAACATTTTAAGTTTGATTTTTGGGAACACGTTTGGCAAATACAAAACTCAACCCAAAAAATAGGAATTGATTCTCAAAATCCTAAAGAAATCAGAAACAAAAAAAAAATTGTTTCTTTTTGTGCCCAAAAAATTCAACCCAAAGTTCTCAACTTCCGTCTTTATCTGCCGGCTGACCACCACCACCCGCCGCCGTCCGCCGCCGCCGCCGTCCGGCGAACGAATGCCGTCTCCGGCCACCTCCGGCGACCTTCCGCTGCCGCCAGCCACCTCCGGCGACCGTCCGCGCCGCCGGCGTCCACCTCCGGCTATCGTCCGCCGCCAGCCGGTGACCGTCGCCGGCCACCTCCGCCGCCCCCATCGCAGTCTGACACCACTGCCGTCTCCGACATCCGGCTGCCGCCAAACACAAAAAAAAAATTCAAAAAAAAAAAATAGTTTTACGATAAAATCGTTACCAAACACATTATGTTTTCAGCACAAAACAAAAATTGTCGTTACCAAACGCAATTCTGTTCCCAAAATTCTCAATCCGACCTAAATCAACTCAACTCAACCCATTTCAGTTACGTTCAGAAAAGTGAAAACAATAACCAAACGCCACCTAAAGAACGTAATTTGAACTTGTGAATGGGCGGTGTTGGAGGGAAAAATCTTTAATAAGAATTTTGTACTGAATATTTCAATATGCATGTCATTTGATCCATTCATGTGGAATGAATATTTTTTTGGTATACCCACGAGTGTCCTCCTATACATACAGGGTGAAAGACTAACTCATTTGAGGTGCGTGGTTGTCCCTCTCGACAAGTATTTTTCCGCAGGCTCGACATTCTGACCTTCTAGAGACCCTTCAACTATTTTAGCTTAAGTATATTTTGCCACTTAAACTATACCTCGTTGGTATTCACGTGGAATGAATGATGATTATAAAATTAGCACCTGGTATTTCTTATTTTAACTAAAAAATTATCCCACATGTTATTTTCTTAATTGCAGATATATGTACAAAGGTTGTATTGTAGACTTTTCCGTGTTGGAGTCCCAAAGACTTGTGTGGCATTTATTTTAGTATGAAAAATTATCGTAGGATATAAAATTAGTCTAGAGGGGATGAATACACCATTAAAATTTTACACTGTCTAGTTCTAATTAACTTACCCAATTAAATTTCTAATTTTAATCTTGATTTAAAGATATTCAATTAAACAAATAAGATAAATAAGTCATACACAAAAATATAAGCGATGCGTAAGGGCAAAGTGTGACACATATATTTTTTACGTAAAGAAAAATCCAAAGAAATGAAAGCTATAGTGCCTCTATATGCCACGAATGATCCACTAATATAGTCAAAGGTTTATACAATTCTATATTGGTGATAATTACGAAATTTCAAAGTAAATACTTAAATAATCGTGGAATAAAAGTAATAATAATTAATCAATATTAATATGAATATTAACTAATCATAGGCAACAAATCAAAATATAAAAATTATATGAAAGATTTTAAAATGTATATATAATCAGAAAAGTGGCATTAACGTTTACGTAACAAAAACAAAGACAACAATGGAGAAGGGAAGTAAATTTTCACGTAACAGAAACATAAGAAATAACATTGACAAAATGTATGAACGTTTACATAACTGAAACTATGAAATAAATTTTAAATAAAACTTACCCGGATATTGAAACAACGAATAGAGTTGAAGTAGATCGAGACTAGAGTTTGACTCTATGCCCTTAAAGTAAATTCGCGTCCCCCACACTGGTTCTAACAATTGAATGAATGTTTACCTCCTGGAATATAACAATCTTCACATTTTTAATATCAGGTAATAATGTTGTGAATCAGACAAATTAGAATGAATGTGAAGTCTCTTATTTATAGAAGACCAAAAGACACCATTGAATTGATGCAACTTTATAAATGCATATGTTCGTGTGAATGTTCATGTAAACCATTACCAATGAACTTTCATGTCTGTTTATTGGTGCCGATTCAAAATTAACTGTTAAGTAGTTAATTAACTACTTAACTGCCACTTAATTAAAGTTTAAATTATCCTGGTGGGTCAAGATCCAACCCGACCCGGATCTGGCCCAAACTCGATCCAAATCTGGATCGGATTGGCCCGACTCGAACCCTGACTTGACCCTATTTAAGTTTAAATGTTTGTTACTTGGTGATTTTCCTTTTATTTCCAACTTATAAGTTGATATGAGTTTAAGTTTTTTTTCCACAACCAATGTAGGATATCTTACAACTTACAACTTATAACTTGACAATGTGCTTACGTTCTCCCTCCACAAGCGATGTGGAATAGCTCATCCATTATAGTCTTTAACCAATCTCAAGTGGGTTACTTGAAGAATTAAAATCTCATTCAAATCTTAATCATTTTTTGCAAATGTACTACGTCGATCCTCAAACGACGAAAAACGCAATGAAATACTAACCCAATTAATTTAATTAATCAATTAAAGTAGCAAAAAATTCTAACAATCCCTCTTATGAAAGAGATTGACTAGATATATGTGCATATGCAATGCTAACACACTATAGAGATTTCAAATAGAAAGCAACTGCGTCGAGATAGGTAGTTTTTAGCCTTGAACCTTCTCTAGTGAAAGACTATTGGATTTACTTGGCTAACCAATCAATGTGATGTCTTGAATTGTTCAGCCGTTTTTGTAAACCAAGATAATAGAACTCACAAAGATACTTCCTGACACAGTCAGTTCTCTGATTATGTTCATTTTGTCCTTGAACATCCTGGTGTTAGAGAATTTAGCCTTCTTATTCTCATAGAACCAACCTTATTCTTCACTCATCTTGGTGATTGACCTATAAAGAGGATCCCGTATACTCTACTTGAATTTTTCAAGCTATTGGAATCATTAAAAGTAAAGCTTATCCTTAATACTTACATTTATCACTAGGTCATCATAGAAATGGGTATAAGACTTAGAATCTTTCAGTGATTACTTAGTCCACACATAATTAGGTTGTCCCTTTTAACCTAAATCTTGTGAAGTCCACACATAAGTGGATATTGAAGACCCATTGTGTAAGACCCTAGCTTTTATTGAAGTCGTATTTTATAATATTTCAAAAATAACGGGGTGAATGGCGTTATTTATTATTTGATTTAAAATTTTAAGGGTTAATTTGTAATGTTCAAACTAGTAAAATTAGAAATTTGGGTTTAATTAATAACTTAACAAAAAATTGAGAGGGGACTTAGGTAATTTAAATAAATAATACCAATGAAGAGATGACATCATCTCACCTCAAGATCCATGTTTATGTGAATGTGTAGATGGATTGGTAGACGACGTGTAATCAAATGGAGAGATGGAGAGACACACGGCTGATCTTTCGTGTGTATATATATATATATATATATATACACTCATGCACACACACGGGGAGGAGAGGTGGAGCAAAAAAATTAAAAAAAAAAAAGAAAAAAAAAAGAGCAAACCGTAGAGAGAGAGAGATCGCCGGTACGGGAAAAAACGAAAAAAGAGAGAGATCGCCGGTGGGTGTTCCTTCAGTTGGCCGATCAATCGTCTCCGGTGCATGTAAATTGTGTGTGTGTGTTCTTTAGTGCCGTTGGTGTGTGTGTGTATGCGCAAACGGTAGGGATGATCGGCGATCGTCACAGTGTCGTCGCCGGTGAGTGGGATTATAAGTTCCGGTTGTGTATGTAAGTATTTAGTTGTGGGTACGTGATCAGGGGGGTGTGTGTGTGTTTTCTGTGTGTATATAGTCATTATAGGTGGTCGTCTCCGGAGTTGAGAGTAGAGAGAGAGAGGGGGGGTGCCGTCGACTTCGCGAGATGAGCGTAATTATGTGTGTTTTGTTCGGAGGTCCGGTGGTGTATGTGTGTAGTTGTTCTTCAGTCTTGACGGGGTGTGTGTGTTGTTCTTGTTGGTCGTTCAGCCGTCGCCGCTGCAGCATTGTGCGTGTGTGTGTATGCGTGACTTAGTGTTATGTATGTGTGTTGTGGGTGTATAGGTGTAGGCGGCGGCGTGAATTTGGCCGACGGTGGTGGCGGTGATCGTGAGTTTGTATGTGTGTGTTATTTTCAGAGGTTCGGTGGTGTGAGGTTGCAGGAGTCCGGTGGTCGGAGCAGTGATCGGCGGCTGATCCCCAAAACCGGACGCAGATGCAGACATGGAAGAAGAAGCGGGAAGAAAGGAAAAAAAAAAAGAGGAAAATTTGCACAAACCACCCCAATAGAAATAAAAATCCAATCTCGCGGCCATTGGAAAATCCGGGAAAGGTAGAATTTCGAACTTCTTTAATATATGTATTTAATTGTTTAAATTGAAATGGCGATAGGAAATAGTGAAACCGTTCATATGAATAAATTTGATATAATAAACTGTAACGGAGTAACATTAGTTGAATAGTAATATTTTATAATAAAATGCGGGGAATAAAAGATCACGAAAATTAGGGCCTGTATTTCATGGTTAGATTATTTTTACATAAAATATTAATTTAGGCCTTGTCACTATTAGGTTCGCAGGCATCGAAGTACCGATAGAGAATAGGCGGTTAAAGTCTTTGAAAACGGATAATCAGGTGAGTGTACTGTCTTTTTGCAAAACTATTTTTATATCTATATATGATAGAAAATGGTTGTATTTACATTAGATGCTTTTAAAAATTTCATGGATCAAGCAGGTTTTGGATGAGTTGGTAAAATGGATTTTCGTGAGATTACGATGGTTTTCGAAAAGAATTTGAAAATGGTTTTGGTGAAATCAGACGTTTTTTTTTAAAGAAAAATGAGAAATATGATTTTGGATTAAAAATCAGTTTTGGAAATAGAGGGTGATGTTTGAGATTTGACAATGTTGATTAGACGATGATATTGATTTGTGATTTGATGATGACGTTATTGATTTAACAATACTATGGTATTTATCTGCTTTAACAGAGTGATGGTATTGATTTGACGATGTTATTGAATGGACGATGCCATAGTATTTATTTGTTTCGGCAGAGTGATGTGATCCGCTTCGGCGGAGTGATGTTATCCGCTTCTGCGGAGTGATGTTGATTTGCTTCGGCAGAGTGATGTTAGACGTTTATACTGCACAGTGATTATCCTCTTCGGCGGAGTGATGGGTGTTCGTAGGAAGGCATATCCTACGGATAGTACGGTACCGTTGCAAACTCTCGATCGTGAGGTTAAAATGATCACTATGGCTAACCAATGTGTGTTGTGGTGGAATGGTGGTTTGAGATGTTGTGTTTTACTTATATTGGGTGATTTATTATTTATTATGGTGATTTGTATGATTTTATACTAGATGGATTTGGATGGAATTTATCTATATCGCTTTATTTTCACTACTTATATACTGGAGATTTTACTAGCTATGTGGTGTTTATATACTTATGCTTGATCCATATTTAATTGTGGTAATATTTAGATTGTATTATTATTTTTAAAATATTTTACTAAGAAAGACAGTACACTCGCAGGTACAAACAGCTAGGAGTCGGTCCCCTACTGGCACTAGGTAGAGTCCGGCGATGGTGTAGTATGGAAATATTTTGGAAGGAGCTGTCTGAGGCGAACCTGTGAGAGTTTCATTGTTGTTATACTTCTGTTGTCATTAAAATTCAAGGGCGGGTGTGTCCCCAGTTAGAGATGTTGTATATGATCAGAATTTGTGGTCATATATTTTTGTATGCACTTTGTCGTTTACTAGTGGGTTTGACGTTAAGATAAGGTCGTGTCGACGTCACGCCGGCCCCACGGTGACGGGTGTCCGGGGTTGGGTGTGACACATTGTCTTCAATATATGTAAACCGACCTCACAACTCAACAACCTATATATCTTATGGTTTACTATTGATATGACACTCTAACGACAAGTCAACATAACCTATAACCTCTTATACCAAAAACAGTCACACCCAACCCGGTACCCACGCCGAGACTAGGCGTGACCTCGACTTGATATTACTCAAACAATAACAAATATACACTAACTTTCAATAGACATTAATTTTCAAAAAAAAAAAAAGAATAATTCCAACTCAAAATTCAAAGATTATATATATCTAACTATTTTGTAACAAAACTTCAAAAGCCTGAACCACTCATTTTTAACCATTGTCCTGACAATCTCTAAAGCCACACCACCCTCTAACTCTATCTAATGTCAATAGTAGACCCTTCTCTAATTTGAGTACTTGAGATAAAATATTTTATCGGTGTATTGTCTTCAAAATATAAAAATAATTTATACATCAAGTACATTTATCAGAATTCACTTTCCAAAATAGAGTATAACCATACATTGGTAGTATCAAAATTCCACATATATCATCAAAATGAATCAACTAATCAGTTTAATGGATGACATGTGCTTATCACTTTCTTAAATGTTAAGAAATTATAATTATTATTATTATTTTTATGATCCTCACCATTCCACGCATCTTATATATATATGTATGTATTTGGGTTTCCTTCTTTAAAAAGGAAACTATTTCAGCCGTTAATTAATTTATTTATTTACATAATGACCCCCTTAAAATATAGAGAATATTAATTATATCCCAAAATTCTTAAAAGTATATTTTAAACAATACAATAGTCCTAAAATTTTTAAAAGTTAATTTAAAATTAACATTTAATCCCAAAAAATTATTAAATATTATTTATATCATAAATTTACAAAACAATCCCAAAAATATTAAACTTATATAAAATAATATTTTTAAAAATATAATTTTTTTGGATATTACAATCTACCACTCTTAAATAAATTTCGTCCTCGAAATTTTATTCAAAACAATAATAATTCAAAATCGCACCACACTGTTATGTTTGTCACTCTCGGTTAAACAATAATAACTGAAAGTCACCACCACGTTCCCACTGTACTATTCTGATAAAAATAACAATAATGTCTATAAACAACCAATGAATATATTTTTAATATATTACGGTAGTCTTAACCAATAAATATATATATATAAAGTTTTTCAAACAAAATCTAAACAATTATCCTACACTCTGACCTTACTTATCGCTAGTAGTGAACCAATATCTATATGAATATTTTATAGGTGTACTGTCTTCATAATACAAAAAATAATTTATTAATCAAGTATTTTTTTTTTCAAATTCTATTTTCCAACAATATATAGCCACTTACTTGGCAATATCAAAATTTTAACAAAATATCATCAAAATAGAACATTCGAATTTAAATCAACTGGTCAACTCACTTATATATAATAAAATATCATACTTCCTTATTAGCCATAGAATCGTTTGTGTTACAATCGGGAGTTATAACGATACCGTAACCTGTCCATCTGTACAATCTATGGTTGCAATTATTGTCAGGGTCATTTAATATATCCAATGGTAGGAGCCAACACGTGGTATAAACCACTATATCATTATGATAATCATCATCGTCAACAACAACAACAACAACAACAACAACAACAACGACGACGACGACAACGACAACAACAACAGATATCAACCACTTAAAGGATTTACCTTCTTGTCAGGTCATAATATAACGTTCTACAGGACATGCCCTTTTGTTAGGACCAACAACATCCCGCAGGACATACCCTCCTGTCGGGATCACACTATGACATAGTCGAATAATAAAATCATTTTTCGCATTTAAAAATTTAATTGATCCGCATCAGAAAATAATTCATTTTAATAAACCTTTTCTTTTTACATTTTAGTATGAAAATATAATTTGACAATTTACATAGAAGACAATGCACTCACTTTATCGATGCACTGTCTTCCTAATATAAAAATAATTTATCGATCAAGTATATTTATCAAACACCACTTTTCAAAATAGAATATAACCACATAATGAGTAGTAGCAAAATTCAACGAATATCATTATGATAAAATAATTTAATTTAAGTTAACTAAATATAAATCAACCACTCAAATCACTTTTATATAATAGAATACCCGAAATATAATTTTTTACTAATCATAAAATCGTTTCACCTCACGATCGGGAGTTATAGTAGTACCGTAACTTATACAACTATGTAATCTAAGGTTTCTATCAGTGTCAGGACCATTCAATATCTCCAATGGTAAGAGACATTACAATAGTATAAACTACCATATTAACAACATATTCCACTACCTGCAGGACTTGCCCTCCTGCCAAGTATCAACATATCAACAACATATTCAACCACTTGCAGGACTTGCAATAAAAATTGTAGGGTTGTGAGCCAACGCTCAGTAGAATTTTAACCCCTTTAATACGTGTATCTAATCAAACATCAAATAAACACATAAACGTGTATATCACATAATTTTCACATAATACGTACTCATAAATATTTCATGAAAAAACAATAATAATTCCATAATAACATAAACTACACAATACAAGGAGAGATTAAATACATATATTAAAAGAGTTAAAAATTCTACTTGAAATCCGAAACCGAAATCTGAACCGAAGCATCCAAATATATAATACCATAACTTTCTTAATACTGATAGATGCTTAATATCTATCCATATAAATTGACATAAGCTTTATATATATATAAGGACATTTTTATATTTTGAGACATTTTGAGCCGTTGGATCGAATATCTAACGGCTGAAATTGAATTTGGAAATATTTTATATTTGAGATATTTTAGACCCTTAGATCGATATCTAACAGTCAAAATTGAATGATAAAAGAGACACTTTCAGCCTTTCATTAAATCTAAAGGCCGAAATGTTATTAAAAAAAATTACCGTTGGATCGATTTTGATCAACGGTTGAGATTGAATATTAAAAATTATATTAATTTTTTTTATAATTAATTTAGAACCGAATTTATCCAAATCTCGCACATCTCTAACTATCCACCGAACCAATGATCTAATCCTCTCCCACTAGCTACGTTCTGCTCCCTCCCCAATCTCGTTTCACTTTTTCACTCTCTATCGTTCTTCAATGGCTTCAATTTTTCTCTCTCTCCAATCGTTATTCATGGTTCGTTCCTTATCTCTCTTCCCCAACCCACACCAGCCTCGCATCACTCTCGACACCTACCATCTCACCGCTATAGATCAATACCCCTCATCTATAATACGACGACGCCACCATCCATGGCCGTCATGCCTCACACGTCACAATGCCACCATCCACTGCCATCGATCTCGCTTGATTAAATCCGCCATCACCGTTCCATCGCCATCAAAATCACGTTCCATCGCCATCACCAAAAATTGACTTTTGTCTCCGTCTAATTGATGTTGCATGCAAATTAGATTAGATCTAATCTTCTTTGGTGACCTGTGACTCTATCGATAACTCCACCACCATAGATTTGAAAAAGCTTTGCCTCATCTCTCACGCTCATCTCCTTTGCAAAACTCCTCATTCGCTTCCAGTCCAGATACAAATCAATAATCAATCCAAATCAATAATCGATCCAAATCAAGAGCCATTGTTTGGGAGTTTCAGATGATCGATCAATGCAGAGGCACTGAGATGGGATATGATCGAGCGACTTCCGACTTATGACAGGTAATCAAAATAATTTCTTCAAATACTTAATCAAGAGATGAAATATATCATATTAATATACATATTCTTAATATATCATATTAGTTTGTTCAATTGGGAGAAGTGGATGATCCAAATCAAGGGACGCAATAAGATTGTTGTTTAATCCAGCCCTAGCCCCAGTGAGATTGTTGTTTTTCGCATCTGCTAGATTTGACTTTTGTTTTTACATACATCGTTCATTTCTCTATTTTACTTTTTTGTTCACAAATTGCATTGGTAATTTTGATTAGAACATTTTTTTTAGATATACCTACGTCGTTCATTGCTCTATTTTCCTTTTTTGTTCACAGATCTATTTTTCTCTTCATTGTTGCTCTTTCAACTACGTTTTCCTCTCACAAGATTCAATGTATTGCATTCTAATCTTTGACAACAAAATCATTGCATATTCTATATATTTCAGCTTCATATTTGCATTCAGATTCAAGCTTTGTTGGATTTTCATTTTAGATTCAGTTTTACATTTCGTTGCTCTGAAATTTGGTTTCATTCTTCATTTCGTTTCAAATTTGTCTGCATGCAAATAAACAACTTAGAATAACGAGGCTCTTTGATAGGTTGTACTCTTGTAAATTTAGGAGATTTGATAATTGATTTTAGGTAAGAAAATAAATTTGTTGTGTTTCCAGAAAATTTACTTGAAAATTATGTTATTTGAAAATACAAGTGTTTGTGTTCTTCACAGATTTTAGCACGAAATAGGTAAGGTATGGAATAAAATTGATTATCTTTTGTACCCGTTTTCTGTTTTTTTTAGTTCATTAGTTGAACTTATTCAGCCGCCGGTACTATTTTTTGTTTTTGTTTTTTTAGTTCTTTAGATGGAATTTGTTTGGAACACAAGTGCAAATGTGGGAATAATTTTATTGTGTTTCTAGAAAATTAAGTTGAAAAATTAGAAAGCTAAATAGAAAAATATATATTTTTGGCTTCATTTTTCTTGGAACAGAGTCTTAGTTTCTAATCCCCTTTATTTGTTTCAATACTTTGATTTTATATCCAATTGGTACTGTTTGCTTTCTTTACAGGTTTAAACTCAAGTGGAGATGACGAGAAGTACTAAATAGAGAAGGTGTGTAATAAATTTAATCCGAACTATTAATTATGTGTGTTTCAAATGAAACTATTAATTTTGATGCTTTATCTACCTGTTTTTTTGTTTTTCTTTTTCATTTTTTTTCTCTTTTTTTTTTTTTTGCCTTGTTGGTTCATTGGTTGTATTTATGTGTTTGCATTATTTCATTGGTTGTATTTGTTCTCTCTTTCTGGCTCTCTTCAACACCGTCGAATACATGCTCCATCGGACACTACTTTTTGTTTCCGATTTAGACACATCTGAGTTTAGGTTGGCACAATCTAACATTGATTTTGTTAGATCTCGCTTAGAAGTGACAATTATTTGTCAAGAGCTCTTCCTAATATATTTTTTTGTTTTTGTTTATTTATTTTTCTTTTATTCCTTTTAATTTGTGATTGAATGAGATTAAATGCATCATTCTTTAATTTCTATTTTCCATTCGGTCAATCATTTGTCAAAAAAATTCCTTTTTTTTTGTGTTTTTTTTTTTTTGTTTATCTATTTATATTTTATTCCATTTAAATTTTAATTTGTGATTTTTTGTCATGCTTTTAAGATTCTGAATTTCATGTATATTGCAATTTTTTTAATTTGATTTTTTTTTTTTTTTTTGTATTCAGGTTTTATTGAAGATAGATGATGAAAACTCACCCTTCGGCCTTACTCTTTTCATTGTTCATAGATTATAAGGTGCATTTGTTAAGTGTTTATGTTCCCATATTTATGTTTCTATTTCTTGAAATCTGAGAACAACCACAAAAATATGTGAATAATTTTGTTTTATTCCCTGATATTTGTTCAAACAACTCATGATCAGAACAGAAACATTTTTTTCCATACTTCTGTTTTAATTCTCAGATTCCTGAAAGAGAAACAAAAAACTCGGAACAAAAACATTTAAAAAATAGGGCATTTGTTAGCATTTTTGTAATTTGTTTTAAATCCTTACTCAAATTAGTTTTTTTTAGATATAAGACTGGGAAATTGTTTATTTAGCATTTTTCTTCCCTTATTTCTATTCGTTTGGTATTTTTGTTCCCATATTTCAGATTTTTAGAGCAAATTATTGTGAACATAACATAAAAAAAAAAAAAAAAAAAAAAAAAAAAAAAAAAAAAAAAAAATCCTCATATTTTTGTTTATGTTTCAGTTTATTTTTGTCTTTGTTTCAGTTTTCTCATTTTTAGGTTAAGAAATAGAAAATTTTGAGCCAAAACACTAAACAAACATCACTATTGCCCATTTCTGAATTGCGATTTTTATGATTTTTGAATATTGCATTCATCACAGATTCAGAATCATGTACAAAACATAGTATTGAAGTAATAAGGTTCGAATTGGTGGTAAATATTTTTTTCTCCTTGGTGGTAAAGTTTTGAGTTGGTGATTGTTTTGTTGCACGTGTGAAACGTAGTATTGAAGTAATAAGGTTCGAATATGTGGTAAATATTTTTTTCTCTTTAATTTTATTTCATGGTGCTTAAATCTTGTTATTATTTAATAGTTTCGTATCGCCGTCATTGGGTATTTATAATATGCATTGTTAGTCGATGGTGTGAAATTGTTTATTATTATTAATGTTAAAATAAAATAAGTGCAAAATATTGTATAAATAGAGTAGATTGTGTTAAAAAAAATAAAAGATATTATTATTATAACCATAAGTTGTATCTTATGAGTTACTATATTTTAGTGTTATTCGAGATATTTTCAGTTCACATCTAAATTTATTTATTTATTATTATTATTTTTTTTTAACTTTTTTTAGGGTGTAGATGAATCTATACAGAGAATAATAAGATATTATTTCTACATTATCGAACACACTTTTGATATGTTGTTTTTGTTTTTTAAAGTAAAGGTAGCGTTATATACAACATTTCAGAAGTTCATTGACTTTCATTTCCTTAGGCATACACTAAGGAGAGCCTAGCCGATGCCACCCAAAACCTCTTCCAACAATGCCTAAACGCCCTCACTAAAGTCGTTCTGGCCTCCTCGGTGGTAGTGTCGATCTTGCATCCTCCAATATGACCCTTAAAACATTCGGCGACTTCTGAAAGACCACTCCCGAAGAACGGAATGTATGTTATGGTGTTCGGGAACACAGAATGGGATCGATCTTCAATGGGATCGCCCGACCCTCATCCCTTACTGCGCCACATTCTTCATCTTCACCGACTACATGAGAGCCACCATGACAATCTCTACCCTGTTTAAAGTTGACGTCATCTGTATCATAGCCCATGTTTCCATTGGTCTCGGCGAAGACGGACGCACCCATCAACCGATCGAACACCTGGTGAGTTTCCATGCCATGTCGAATATCTTGATGCTCCAGCCAACGGACGGCAATGAGAATGTCAGAGCTTACAAAGTCTCTGCCGAGAATCGGGATAGACCGTCCTTCCTCGCCCTTTTCTTGGCAAAAGTTGTTGCATCTAGCTGGAACTTCGATTGAAGGAGTTGAGAAAAACGGATATAATTACAAAGTCTCCATCGAGAATCGGGAAAAACCATTCATCCTAGCCCTTTCCTAGCAAAATTCGCTGCATCTTATTGGAACTTCTATTGAAGGAGTTGAGAAATGCGGATAGTATCCAAGAAATTTTCCGCCAACAAACCCGATGATATATTGATTGGGACGGGTTCAGAATTGAAGATTATGACAAAAGCCGGGGATGAATTGATAATTTGATAATGTTATAGAAATAAAGAGAATTGTGTCAATTTTTTTTTGCTAAATTATGTTATTTTTTGTAATTCAAAAATTAAAACATGTACCTTTAGGCACGAATTATACTCTAGTACATATATATATGCTGAATTTGGTTTTCTTATTTAAGAAGGAAACCATTTCAGCCGTTAATTTATTTATTTATTTAAACAATGACCCCCCTTAAAATAAAGAGAATATTAATTATATTCCAAAACTCTTAAAATTATATTTAAACAACACAATAGTCCCAAAATATTTAAAAGACAATTTAAAATTAACATTTAATCCCCCAAAATTATCAAATATTATTTATACCATAAATTTACAAAACAATCCCAAAAATATTAAATTTATATAAAATAATATTTTAAAAAATATAAATTTTCGGGGTATTACAGTCGCTGTTAAACTTAAGGGTAATTGTGTTATTTTATTTTGAAATTAAGGATAATTTTGTCATTTTATTCCAACTAATTAATGAGATCTATTTTAAAAATATCTAAATTTTTAAGGGTTCAAGTATTATTGTTTCCTCAATTTTAAGGGCCCGTATTATAAGGGGTAAGAATAGATCTCAAGAACTAAAATCCTCGTTTGCAGCAATCTTGACATCAAAGATTTCTAAATCATTTGATTTACAGGAACCAATCAAAACTTGCTTAGAGGAACCTTTGTGCCCAAGACTTCCACCAAATCTTTTTCCAACAAGCCAAATAATGTTTTCTAAATCTCATCTTTAAGATTCATCATTATTCTCCAATTATCAGATTGTAATATAGGTTGAACTCTATAGAGCATCGAGAATCTCCATATTTAGCATCCAGAAATCTGGCCCATCACAAGTCCCCTACTCGAAATTTTCACCTGAGCTTATAGTACATTACTTTGACTACATCCCTCACTCTTCTAAGACCCAATCGACCTTCTTCCTCTAGGTAAGCAAAGCACATCCCATTTTGTCTAGTGAAGTTTCTTTTTGAAATCACCATTTCTGCAGCAAAATTTACCAAATAGTTTATCCAACTCCTTGAACGTAGACTTACGACAAAAAAGAACAAAGAATGTACATATAAGAATACTCGGAAGCTCACTTTTGAGCTAAACAAGTTTACCCCCCAAGAGGTCCATTTGTTGTTCCAACTATTAATCTTCTTCACGATTATCTTAATAATTGAAGTAAAAAATGTCTTTTTTTTTTATCCAATAAAAAGAGGACAATCTAAATAAATAAAATATAAATAATTCCCAAATTTTCAAAAACAAAAAACAATTTCAAAAATACAATCAAAACAATAAAGGATTTTGAAAAAGTTTACTCTTTGAAGATGATGTATTGAAAATTAGGAAGAGAAATATCCCAATTTTTAGAGAAAGAGATGGACCCAGTTTTCAGAGAGAGATGAGGTAAATTTGAAACAAACAACCCATTTCATACCCAGTTTTTAGCAAGATGAAAAAAAATACAGTATGGACTGTAGGAGGAGATGAGAGATGGATTTGGGTTGAGAGAGAGAGAGGAGATGTGAGAAGAGAGGGAGGAGAGAGGAGATGGATTTGGGTTTAGAAAGAGATAAAGGAGTGTTGATATTTCAAATTGTATTTTTTACCCTTCAACTTTTAAATGTGTTTCTAAATCATCCTTATAAAAATAATTGATTGTGATTTATTCAATTTCAAGAGTATAAATATCATTTTACGCTATTTAACAGATTTTTGTTAACTTTTGTACTTTGACCATTAAATTTAAAGGAAAAGTTAACAATTGCACTTTAGTCCACCACCATAGGAGGACAAAGTGTAATTAACCCTATGTTTCTTCCAAAAACTATAATTTGATTATATAAATAAAAAATAATACTTACAAGTGTATAATATTGAAATTTTCACATAATATAAACACATTAAAATTATATATATATATATATATATATATATATATATATATATATATATATTAGCTACTAATACACACACATACATTACATGGACAAAGAAAAAAGTTTAAGGCTATGTTTAGTTGGGGGTGAAATAGAAAAGGAAAAGGAAAATAGGTTGGATAATGAGGTGAGATTATATTTGGTTGGGGGTGAAAATAGAAATGAAAATGAAAATCCTCTTTCCCGAAATTTCCCCCCCCCCCCCTTCCCCCAATTTTGGGATGAAAATTCAAGATGGGAGATGAAATCATTATAAAATTACCATTTTGCCCTTTTTATTTTATATTATACATATTATCTCTTCACCCATTTCATTTGTAGCTTCCATTTGCAGCACAAGAGCAAGAGCACGTAGAGCAATGGAGCACATAGAAGTAAAGAGAAAAGCATAGAGCAGTGGAGCTTTCCAGATTTTGGTTGTCCAGTAAATAATATTCTCTTCTGAATTTCTCTGTGTTCTTAATTTATGTATTAGGGTTTGTGTTCTCTCAACTCTCATCTATGTGCGGCAATAGGTGGTGATATTCAAATAATGTTTATCTTCTTCATGTTTGATTGACAAGTAGATTAAATTTTTTCAAATATGACAATGTTTATCTTCTTCATGTTCGGTTATCTTCCTCATGTTTGATTAACAAATAGATGAATAGGTTGAAAAGGACTTGAAAGGTGGCCAGTGAATGTGGGTTGGGGTTTAGTTGTAAGGATTTCACATACAAAGTCCTAAAAGAATGTAGGAAATGCGAAGCAAAATGGGGAAATGAAAGGGGAAACTGTATGAGCTACTCGTTAACTGTATTCCTCCAGAAATTGTTTTGAAGAGGCTTCTTAATGAATTGTTTTGGCTTGTAAATTGTTTCCATGGATGATGAATTGCACATTCCTCTTTTCTTCCAAAAAAAAAAAAAAAAACAACGACATATTTTCATCTAAAATTATCTCAGCTGTTCATTTTCACCTTTAAAAAATGGTTACATTTAAAAGAACTTTTGATCAAACGGTAAATACTTTTCCGCTTTTCTTTCTTTCTTATTTCTCTCTCTCTTTTCTTTTTTATTCCTTGAAATTTGTCCCCAAAAAAATATTCAATTGATACAGTTCTTAATTAGGCCCTGATTGGAATATTTAGAATTTCAATAGAAAATTAAGTTTGGTTTCAATTAATGTCAATTACTTTTTTATAGAACTTGTATCCATTTATTAAAAAATAGATCAATAGGTGGTGATGTTCAAGCAATGTAATTGTAAATTTCTAGTTTGTTTTTTCATAATTTTCTATTTTATTTTTTTATTGTATGTTTTTTTTTAATATTAATAAACTTTGATAACTTATTTTAATGATATATTCATAGATGGATTGGGAGGATAATTGGAAGGAAAGTAGTGAAGATAATGATGGAGAAATGTGTGGGGAGAATGTTATTGAAGTAGTCAATAGGTTGGAACGTGGCCAACGTATGGCAGTGGTATAACTTTTATGCTATGTAGTTCATATAGTTTACCTTACTCAAGTCACATCCCAATTGGAACATGTAGATTGGGCAATTTTCCCATCTCGTCAACATAGAGAAGGTGTTCGACAAGAACTAATGAAACAACTTACGTATAATGAGAAATGTCGCGATGTAATACGTATGGGGCCTTATGCCTTTGCTAAGTTATGTGAATTACTTCGAGGTACTCATCGACTTCAGGATAATAGAAATGCCCTAGTCGAGGAACAAGTGGCTAAGTTCTTGCACTTGTTGGCTCATAATATCAAGAATCATACAATGCAATTTTTTTTCCGTCGATCTGGGGAAACTGTGAGTCGTCATTTCCACAAAGTTTTAAGAACTATAATCTCCTTGGAAGATGAATTTCTTAAACAACCAACATGTGCAGAGGTCCCTCCACAAATACTCAATAGCAGAAGATTTTATCCATATTTTAAGGCAACTATTATTCATTCTACACTTGTTTGTTAGATTTTTCAATTTGGAATTTCATTTCAAATACTAAATATTGTAAGAGGCACATACTATAGGATTGTATCGGTGCAATTGACGGTACACATATTTATGTGAAAGTTTCCGAAAAGGATGCACCAAGATATTGAGGGAGAAAAAATTATGCAACACAAAATGTATTGGCAGCATGTTCATTTAACATGAAATTTACGTATGTTCTACCGGGATGGGAAGGGACGGCCTCTAACTCTAGAAGTCTAAAAAATGCATTGACACGAGCTGATAATCTTATTATACCTAGAGGTAAGTATAATATGAAATTTAATTAATTTTAATATTTATCTTACTAATTTAAACATTTAACATACGTTTTGATTTTATAGGCAAATATTATTTGGTAGATGGGGGTTATATGGTAAGGCGTGGATTATTAACACCATATAGATGAGTAAGATACCATTTGAAAGAATACTCTACCTGTGCTCCTAAAAATCCACGAGAAATATTTGACCACCGCCATTCTTCTTTGTGGAATGTGATTGAAAGGTCATTTGGAGTGTTAAAGAAGCGTTTTCCAATAATTGGAGGTGGAACGG
This sequence comes from Eucommia ulmoides, assembly GCA_016647705.1. Taxonomy (NCBI): domain Eukaryota; kingdom Viridiplantae; phylum Streptophyta; class Magnoliopsida; order Garryales; family Eucommiaceae; genus Eucommia; species Eucommia ulmoides. Next base: position 50,423,848 of record CM028339.1, on the reverse strand, counting down.
AAGCTCATTATCCAATTGATACAGTCATTGAAATTGTGCTAGCTTGTTGTATCCTACATAATTTTCTTATGGGAGTTGATCCAAATGAAAGTTTGATTGCCGAAGTAGAGCCAGAGACGATGTTTACTGATTCAATTTCTCAAGTTAACTGTCAAAATCAAACTTCATCCAAAGGCAAAAAAATGAAAAGTTGAATTGATTGATGTACTTGAAAAACACATTGAAGTTATAAATTCTGGAATTAACAACGTGGCAAATGCAATCAAAGAAGGGAATATGATTGCAGAAAAGGGAATTGCTATTGTAGAGCGAAGTCGACCACGTTGTTACTATGAAGATGAAGTATTTGCTAAATTAATTAATGTTGGAGATCCTGAGCAAGTTCAATTGGATGAGTTTATCTTTTCGTTTAAGAGTCACCAAAGATGAGAGCTTTCTTCGGTGTCCCTGCGGATCGTCGTTTTGAGCTATTGACAAGATGATGTATGGATCACAAGACTTATGAATATCCAGCTACTCTATAGTAATGTGCTTTTTGCACTAAGTAATTGATTTATTTTGAATATGTATATATGGTAGTAGGCGTATAGGCCTTATTATTTTTTGTAATTAGATCTACTCATCTATGAATGGTTCAACAATCATGGTTGAAGAAAACAATTTGCTTTTGTAGAGTTTAGCTTTTCCCATGGATTGAGTTCTAAATTTGCTCTAAGATGTTTGTTCCACTTTTGTTGGTTAAGGAATCATATAGATTCATTTTCATAATTTTTTAGGTTATTTGGTCCAATTTTGTATCAATGTTTATGATTTTTTGACATTTTTTTTTATTTCATTTGTTAATTATTTAAATATATTGTGTTCAACTTGAATAGTGGTTCTTATAATTATAATCTAATTTTAGTTAATAATTTTTTTTATTAGTTAAAACATTGCTCATTTTTTTTATTTTAGAATTCTTATTTTATATTATAATATGTAATAAGGGCAAAATAGTAAATTAAGCAAAAAATATATTATTATTTTTTTTTTAATACACACGAAATATCATTTTCCTTAGTACGTTTGGTTGGAGGGATATAAAAGGAGGGGAAATAATATTTTATGTATATTAAAAAAAGAAAAAAATAATATTTTTTTTTATTTAATTTACTATTTTATCTTTATTATAAATGAAATGGGTATTTTTTATATAAAATAAAAAAGCAAAATAGTTATTTTAACTTTTTTTTTCTTACCCTCTTTTCATTTTTTTCCCAAATTTGGATCATTTTACCCCCTATTTTGATTTCTCTTTTCCTTTTCACCTCCAACCAAACACATTCGGGAGGAGAAAATAGGTCATTTCACCTCCTATTTTTATTTCCCTTTCCTTTTTCACCTCCAACCAAATATACCCTAAGTGAGAGATTGGCATGAGAGACAAATGAGTGACCAAACTAATGGAGTAGAGAGAGATGAAGTTCTAGGAGTGACGAAACAAATGGGGGTAAAGAGAGATGAAGTGAACATATAGAGAAAACAAAAATTCTTTATTATTAATTTTCTTTCTTTCTTTGTGTTGTGCTGTCATGATCTACCAAGCAACACCTTCAACTTTTTTTTTTGTTGGAAAGGCCACGTTTTAACTTTATTATTACTCTTAACTAATTTAAATTTTTTTTTTGTTAATCTTATCAAACCAATAAGAATGAATTGATATTTAATTTTAATTACACATATAACCAAAACTCAATTAATTACACACAGAACTCCGCTACAATTAATTACACATATAATCCCAAGAAAGTTTATAAATATTTAATCAAACCCTAAAACTCTTAAATAAAATTTTCAATTGTATATTAATCTGTAATTTTTTTTTAAAAAAAATCACGTTGAATTAAAAATAACATATTAATCCTAAGGTTCTTAAAACTAAGCTTTAAATACCAAAATAACCCCTTAAAATTTTAAAATGAAATTTAAATAGCACAATAAACCCAAATGTTTCTAAATATTATAAAATACAAATAAAAATATGCACATGAAAAAGTTGGGTCTTACAAATTGGGAAGTTTCCTAGGTCTATTGGGGAGAACTCTCTATCACTGTTCAACAAAAGGTAACAAATTTTTAATCTTTGACGAGCTTGGGAAGGTTAGTCAAGAATTGGTTGGATGCAGGAAGGGAAAGGTAGAGGATGTTGGATTGTTGGCTATTTTTGAGTCCAGCAAAGCCTTTCACCATACTGATTGTGAGAGGGATCTAATTTATTTGGGATAGGAAGAAACCACCTAGAAGTTGACGCTAACTATTAAGTTAGAGTTGAGCAGGACAGATGTTGTAAGAATTGAAGAAATCTATGAAGAGATCAGGAAAAGATAGGCAAAGGCCATAATCAAACATCCAAGTATACAAACATACTTCATTTTGTGAGAGGTGTGGGGACGATAGTATTCGTCAGGAACCCTAATGGTAACTGAGGAATGGATATTGAATTGTTTATGGAAAGAAGCTGGGGAGCTAAGAGAGAAGAAGGAAGTGTCATGCTCAACCTAATTTAGGGAAAGGTCATGGGAAGAATTATCTGCGATAACAGGACCAGTGGAAATGAGAGCCAATTGAATTTTTATTTTCAACCATAGATTCAAGGAGGAAACAATTAAGGGAAGAAGAAAGGCGATAAATGAAACAAGAGTGATTCAAGATTGAGCAGAGGATAAATGGTGGAAAAAAAATGCACATGTAAATAATTTAGTGTCACACCCTACCCTGGACACCCATCACCCTGGGGTCGGCGTGATGTCGACATGACATCACCTGCACGCCAAAACAACTAAGAAACAACAAGTACATACATAAATACACAATCACAAAATCAGACCATATATATATATATACACTTTCTAATTGGGGACACATCCGTCCCTACAAAATTATAATAACAACAAAGATAAAACAACCATGAATATCTCGTAGGTTCGCCTCAACCAGCACCTCCTAAAATACTCCCTCACTACCGCATCGCTGGACTCTACCTAGTGCCAATAGGAGACCGACTCCTAACTGTTGCACCTGCAAGTGTACTGTCTTCTTAATAAAAACATTTTAGATGGATCAAACATAAAACATATAAATATCACATATCGAACAATAATATAATAATCTCATAATTTAAATATCTCATACCACAAGGAAAACTTCTTCTTTTTTTCCTATCACCACAAAATCAACGTGTGTGTGTGTGTGTGTATATATATATACACACATATCACATCCCAACTAGGCAATGGAAATCAACCAGAATATTATAACTAACCATCTAGTAAAATGAAATCAAAACAATAGATATACCAATATAAATAAATATACCAATCCAATATCGAATAATATGTATAAATGTACTCATCTCATTTACCTCATACGACAAAACACCACACCACACCACACCACATCATACCATCCCACATCACACCACACCTCGGCTAGTCATGTGATCGTTTTAATCTCACGATTGGGAGTTACAACGGTACCGTACCACCCATAAGATATGCCTTCCTAGCGGGACATAACAACACTCTGTCGGACTATGCCAAGCAGGTGAACAACGCTTTGCTGGACTATGCCAAGCAGGTGAATACCCAAACACACATTTCTATCTCAACAACAACTCTGTCCACAATCAATTTCCACCCTCTTTTAAAACTAACTAGATACAACAAATCATTTTTTCACTTCTTTAAAAACCAACGTAATCCACATTTCCAAAAACACCCAAAATCGCTTGATCCATATAAGTTATAAATTCGTCTAGTTTTTAAATAAACACATTTTTTCATCATATATATATATATGAAAATAGATTCACTAGAAGATAGTACACTCACCAGGTGATCCGCTCCCAAAAACCTTTATCGACTATACTCTACCATTCCTCAGGTGCCTGCGAACCTATTAGTGACAGAGCTTAAATTAATATTTTAGGTAAAAATGACCTAATCATGCAAATGCAGGCCCTACGTTCCATAATTTCCCTGTCCCCACATTTTATTATGTAAAATTATTATTCGAATAGTATTGCCTCGTTACTAATTAAAGGGCAGTCTGGTGCTACAAAGCTTGCACTATGCGTGGGGTCCGGGGAAGGGTCGGACCATTTAGGTCTAATTACTGTATAAAATTTATTCATGTGAACGGTCCCAAATTTATTATTCTGGTTACAAAATCTTTATGCTAAAATTTAATTTAACAAAACTAAAATAAACGAATGAAAAATGTTATCCATTCCGAATTGTTCACGGGTCGCGAGATGGATTTGAATTTTGTTGGGGTTATTTGTGCAAAAAAAAAAATTCTTCCTTTTTTCTTTCTTTTTCTTTTCGGTTCTGGTTTTCTATTTCTATTACAGTTTGCATTCCCGCCGCCGGCTACACCAACTCTGATTACACCCCCGTCTCACTCACTCGTCTACTGGCCGACCAAACAACAACACCCATACACACACGCTAAAACTCACACACACATGCAGATCACACACCGACATGACTACACACTCTCTCTCTCACAAACTTTCCTTCACTGTTGGCCGCACCGTAGTGACGATTCACATACCATGCATCCAAATGATCGACACAACACAAAGATACCATAGAAATTTAAACATACATCCAGACTCACCCGACGACGGCGACGAATGGCAACGATCACACTGTTGACGATCTCACCCCCATGACCATCGAGTAAACAACTGAAGACCCACACACGTAGAGACCGGACTGAGCACACCCACACAATCGTTTCAAAATAGAACACACACAGCAACAGCAATGACAACACACACATGCATCAACAAGACACACGCACTGCTCGTCGGAGAATCGCCGATCACGAAACTCCGACAGCCCCTGTTTCCGATCCTCTTTCTCTCTCTGAATTTTTGGATTGTTCTAAGTTGATTTTTGAGATCTTTGATTCTTTCAACATGCATGAAGGTGTATATATTGCATGAATTAAGTGGATAGATTTGATCCAAGCATGCCACATCGATTCCCACGATTTCTCTCTCTCCTTTCGGCCGGTTTGATCGCCGATCACATAGATATATATATATGTATATATTTAAAATAAATTTTTTAATTAATTACTCTTTTCTCCCCTAACTTCCCTAAAGATCTTAATTTTTTATCAATTCAGCTTTTATAAGTTTCTAAAATTATAATTTCACCCTTAATATTTTCAATTTGTTATTTTAATTGTCAATTTGAATCTCAAATTTAAATTTAATGTTTATAAATTTTCAATTTGACCCCCAAACTTTTGATTTGAATTTTAATTAACAAAATTTTACCACGAATTTTCTCAATGCTCTAAAATGCTACTATTAATGACGTATGTTCTACGATTTAGGCCTTACATTTAGCAAGGGAGATGAAGATATACTTACAGTGACAGTAAGAATTGACTCCTCGTCTTTCTTACGCAAGCCTAGGAGATATGGGGCAAATGATTGGGGGGGGGGGGGGGGGGGGGGGTTTCCCCACGATTCACACGAGCATTTAATATGTAATACAGTTTTCGGATTTACTTGAGTGGGATTATAACCATCTGAGAAAATATAATATGATGAGCTCAAGTGAGTTAAGCCCATCTTCATTAATAAGAAGAACAAAACATGGCCTGTAACGACCCTGTTTTTCAAGGCCGCCACGCGATTTCTCCGCTTGGAGAATTAACACTAAAATTGATTGATCGAATTTTCATTCTATAAAATCGGGTAAATTTTATAATGCGACAGCGTCAAATAATTTATAATTCGTTTTATAAAAATATTTTAATTCACAATGCGGCAGCGAGAATTATAATTATCGAATTTATAATTTATCAATTTATCAAAACAATTTTAACCAATAGTGTAACTATTAATTATATCATGGAGAATTGATCGTCCATAATACAACTAATTATATAACCATTAACCATTCATAATCTGGTAATAGAAATTTATAACCAAATTACTTTATCAATCTAAGTCCTTCCAATTATATTTACGGAATATAATTATACGAATAGTGGTATACCATTTACCAATATTAATTCAAATTACATTAATAATTTATGGATACCATTTATCAATAATCTAACAAACCCAACTCTTTTTCAAGTAAATTGTGTATACAGATAAAACGGGAATTAATATGCTATGCCATGTACTAATGTCCCACCATAATTATATTAATTTCAAGTAAATTAATAACCCAATTTTACATGCGACGGTGCTAAATATCGATTTACCGAATCGATTTTTCTATGGTGAATAATAAATACAACTATTACAAATAGAAATTCAACTAAAATTTTTGTCACCGTTTCACTCTCGTCGGCCCTACAAATCAAAACCGTAGAGTTGTAAACCAATGTTCAGTAGAACTTTAACTCCTCTAATACGTGCATTTAATTAACGCGACAAATAAAACACCTTGACATGATTTTCACATAATTTTCACATGATCACAATTATTTCATAAAATTTAATAGTTGAAATTCAACAACAATAATAGTATAAATCACATAATAAGAAAATTAAATACATATGTTAAAAGAATTAAAAATTTTACCTGAAATCTGAGCCGAAATCTGAACCGAAATAGTTTCTCTAGCTAAAAAACAATCCAAATATAATTCTGCCTTTTTTTTTTTTTTTAACATATCTCTACTTATGTGCCAGTTTTTCTCTTTTATCTCTCTTTAATAATATATATAGTGGATGACATTTGTTTCCTTCATTAGGAAGGAACAATGTCATACATATAATTATTTTATTTATTTATCTATTTACATAAATATCCCTCTTAAAATAATAGATAATATTAATTATATCTCAAAACTTTTAAAAGTATATTTTAAATAACATAATAGTCCCAAAATATTTAAAATCAATTTAAAATTACCATTCAATTCCCGAAAATTATCAAATATCATTTATACCATAAATCTACAAAATCCTCCCTAGAAATATTAAACTTCTGTAAAATCATATTTTCAAAAATATAAATTTTCGGGGTATTACAATCTATCCCAGTAAATAAATTTTGTCCTCGAAATTTCATGTAAAACAATAATAATTCATAATCACACCGTACTAGTCACTCTCGGTTAAATAATAACCAAAAGTCACCACCATGCTACCGTTGCGCTACTCTGATAAAAATAGTAATAAATAACAATATATCTTTAGAATATCACAGTAGTCTCGCTGGATTGCAGTCTATCTCAATTCCAACAGGTCTACGACTTCAATAATTTTTCACTTGGTATAACTTTTCAAGTCTACTGCCATATCTCATAACCAGCATTTACCAATTACATCCAACATTCCAAGCCAACATATTCGCAATCAATAGCATAGCAGTAAATAGCCTAAATTCCTAATGGACTATCCCGTGAGACTAAAAATTACTATATCTATTATTCACATTAAACTTCCAATAATCCCATAAACTTTTTCATAAAATCAAACAATTCAAATTTTAAGTAATAAATTTTTTTGCAATACGTCAGAAACACATAAATATTTCTCAAGCACACAAATACGTCTCAAAACACCTAACTACGTCAAAATCATATAAATATCCCTCAAAACACATAAATATCACCTAACCACATAAATACGTATCAAATTACATAAACTCATCTCCACCACACAAATATGTATCGAAATACATGAATACATATGAATCATATAAATACGTGTCAATCTCGTAAATACATCTCGAAATACATAAACACATCCCAAACCACACAAATATATCTGGAAACACGTAAATATGTCACAACCATGTAAATATGTCTCAACCACACAAATACGTTTCAAACATCTAAATTCATGTCAAACTATAAAAAACATTAAAAACATCTCAAATCACATAATTACATCTCCAAAGTCAGTAACATAACGAGTTTAATATTGAATTCAATACCCACATAAGTATTACATAAAGCTCACAATCGCATTTCTACAATACAAATTAAACTTAAAAATTCAAATTAACATTTCCAAGTAACATTTGGCTCCCACTAGTCTGATAGTGATCCCATACTCCAACCCCACCTAAAACTAGTAGTGGACCAATATCTTTCTGTTTTATCAGTGTACTGTCTTCGCAATATAAAAAAAATTTATGGATCAAGTATTTTTATCAAAATCTAATTTTCAATAAAATATAGCCACACTGGGCAGTATCCAAACTCCAACAAAAATATTAAAATAACCAAATTTAAATTAACCGATCAGCTCACTTGTATATGATAAAATAACATATTTATTTGCTAACCATATGATCGTTTACCTCACGATCGGGAGTTATAATGGTATTGTAACCTGTCCAACTGTGCTATCTAAGTAACTATCAATGTCAGGGTCATTTAATATCTCCAATGGTAAGAGCCAACACGTAATAAAAATCACCATATCATGATGATAATCATCATCAACAATAACAACATATATCAACCACTTGCATGACTTGCCTCTTGTCAGGTTAGAATATAACATCCTATAGGACATGCCCTCGTGTTAGGACCAACAACATCCCCCAGGACATGTCCTCCTATCGGGATCAGACTATGACATAGTCGGATAATAAAAATCATTTTTCATATTTAAAAATTTACTTGATGCGCATAACGTCATTAATTAATCCATTGTAATAAACTTTTTCTTTCCACGGTTCAATACAAAAATATAATTTAAAAATTTACCTAGAAGACAATGCACATGCTGTCTTTAGAATATAAAAAGAATTTACGAATCAAATATATTTATCAAACATTACCTTTCAAAATATAATATAAATATAATCGCACATTGATCCGAAATAAAATTCCACCGCTACTATCGCAATAAAATAATGCATTGAAATCCTCCAACTAAATTATTTTAATATATAATAAAATACCGCACACATATTTCCTATTAGCCATAGGATCATTTTACCTCATGATCGGGAGTTACGATAGTACCGTAACCTGTACAACTGTGTCATCTAAGGTGGCCAACAGTGTCAGGGTCATTCAATATCCCCAATGGTAGGGGCAACCACCTGCAGGATTTGCACTCTTGACATGTCTCAACATATCAACAACATAATTGATCACCTGCAGGACTTGCCCTTCTGACAAGTCACAATAACAACGTCCTACAAGACATGCCCTTCTGTAAGGACCAACCACATCTCGTATGACACGCCCTCCTAATGAGAAGACAATTATGGCATTGCAGGATAATAAAATATTTTTTTTTCACCTTTCAAATTTTACTTGATCCATTTAATATCATAAAACTGTCTATTTCCATCAATATTTTTTCTAATTTAATATGCAAATAAAATTTGATAATTTTATAGAAGACAGTAAACATCTCTAAATTAATATTTTCAATTCAACGACAAATCCTATAGTCTACAACTAACACGATACTTACCCAGACTTTCATAGTTTACAACTCTCAAAGCCCCAAAGAGTATCAATATGAAATAAGTAGCCAATAAAAGCTGATGTAATCACTAGTTCGAAGATCAAAATGTCGTGTGCAGGTAAAATGTGTATTGATATATAACTTTGAATAATGACACAACTGTTTTTTTTGTTTTTTTTTTTTTTAATTTTTTTTTTTTGCTTTAAATTCTAATTAAATATTTACAGCTTCAATTTCATATATCCAAACACTACCTAAAGAAAGTTTTGCCTCGTCAAGAGTACGAAATTCTATACCAATATATGTATGATACTTCTTCCAATTAATAAATCCCTTTCAAGGCCTAAAATTCAACAGTTGCAAACTTTTGATATTTTTTTTTTAAAATTAATGAATTATACGATTTTTTTTTTTTTAACTTAACTTATCACGAGTAATGAATATCATAATCCAAGCCTAGAGCGGTCGCAAACCTGCTCTGATACCACCTGTAACGACCCGATTTCCTAGGGCCGCCACGCAGTTTCTCCGCTTGGAGAATTAACACTAAAACCAATTAACCGAATTATCATTCTATAAAATCGAGTAAATTTTATAATGTGACAGCGTTAAATAATTTATAATTCATTTTATGAAAATATTTTAATTCACAATATGGCAGCGAGAATTATAATTATCGAATTTATAATTTATCAATTTATAAAAACAATTTTAACCAATAGTGTAACTATTAATTATATCATGGAGAATTGATCGTCCATAATACAACTAATTATATAACCATTAACCATTCATAATCCGGGAAATTTCTATTATAATAGAAATTTATAACCAAATTACTTTATCAATCTAAGTCCTTCCAATTATATTTACGGAATATAATTATACCAATAGTGGTATACCATTTACCAATATTAGGTTGCGTCTGGGTAAGGGATTTGTAAAATGAAAAAATTTTAAAATCCTAAATTTTGAAATCATTTCATTTCACAAATCTCTTATTTGGATAATTGTTTGAACTGAAATATTTGAATAAGGGATTTGATGTTTGGTTCTATTTTTTTTATCAAGAACAAATCAAAACCAAGAACAAATCTAAGAACAGATAACAAAACCAAGAACAGGAAATCAAAATCCAAGAACCAATAACAAGAACAGGAAATCGAAATCCAAGAACCAAGAATAGGAAATCAAAATCCAGGTCGTCGTCGTCGAAATCCAGTTCGTCGTCATTAAAAAAACCCAGTTCGTCATCGTCGAAGAAATCCAGTCCGTTCGTCGTTCAAGTAAAAACCCATTTGGAACCCTCAATTGGAACCCTAAATTGAGAACCTTAAAATTGGAACCCTAAATTGAGACGACGACGAACCACGAACCTTCAATTGGAACCCTAATCGCTGAAGACGATGAACCACGAACCACCGACGACGACGAAGACGAAGCTGAAGATGATTAACGAAGAAAACGAAGCTGAAGACAACGAACGAAGAAGAAGACAAAGCTGAAGACCACAAAGCTGAAGACCACGAACTAAGCTGAAGACGATGGCTACGACGGACGACGACGGATGAAAAGAAGAAGAAGAAGACAACAAAGAAGATGGCGAAGATGCAATGATTTTCAAAAGAAGAAGCGATGAAGATGAAGGACCGACGATTTTCGAAGGACAAATCTCGCGACGAAGATGAAGAAAAAGAATGAAGGATTTGTCAAATGATGCTTGTTTCAAAAGGATTTGCAAATCCTTCATTTAAGACTTCAAGGGATTTTACAAATCCACTCCTTCAACATCCAAACAAAACATTTACTAAAAAGAGATTTTAAAATCCCTTCCCCAAATGAAATCCCTTCTACAATTTCCTTACCCAAACACAACCTTAATTCAAATTACATTAATAATTTATAGATACCATTTATCAATAATCTAACAAACCCAACTCTTTTTCAAGTAAATTGTGTATACATATAAAATGGGAATTAAAATGCTATGCCATGTACTACTGTCCCACCATAATTATATTAATTTCAAGTAAATTAATAACCCAATTTTACATGTGGCAGTGATAAATATCGATTTACCGAATCGATTTTTCCACGGTGAATAATAAATACAACTATTACAAATAAAAATTCAACTAAAAATTTTGTCACCGTCTCATTCTTGACGGCCCTGCAAATCAAAACTGTAGAGTTGGAAGTCAACACTCAGTAAAATTTTAACCCTTCTAATACGTGCATTTAATTAATGCAACAAATAAAATACCTTGGCATGATTTTCACATAATCATAATTATTTTATAAAATTTAGCAATTAAAAGTCAACAATAATAACAGCTTAAATCACACAATAAGAAAATTAAATACATATATTAAAAGAGTTAAAAATTTTACCTGAAATCTGAGCCGAAATGTGAACCGAAATAGTTTATCTAGTTAAAAAAACAATCCAAATGTAATTCTGCCTGTTTTTTTTTTTAATGTATCCCTACTTATGTGCCGGTATTTCTCCTTTATCTCTCTTTAATAATTTATATATATATATATAAAACTTATGAGAACACACGTGTCAATCCTTAAGTTAGCATGATATTTATATTTATATATATATAGAGATGACATTTGTTTCCTTCGTTAGGAAGGAACAATGTCATCCATATAATTATTTTATTTATTTATCTATTTACATAAATATCTCTCTTAAAATAAAAATAATATTAATTATATTTCAAAACTCTTAAAAGTATATTTTAAATAACATAATAGTTTCAAAATATTTAAATCAATTTAAAATTATCATTCAATCCCCCAAAATTATCAAATATTATTTATACCATAAATCTACAAAATCCTCCCTAGAAATATTAAACTTCTATAAAATCATATTTTCAAAAATATAAATTTTTGGGGTATTACAGACTTGTATTGAAACAGCTCATGGGAGATTTGAAATGATAAAATAAATCCCAAATATTCAAATAATTGATCAAAATGTTGAGATTGAGTATTTCTAAAAAAAACGTTGATAAGTTAAAATACGACGAGAATAAGATAATTTAGGTAAACTCAGCTCTATAAATATGATAATTTACATTTGCATTTATGATTTTTGATATCATTCAATTCTTGATTATTTTATTCTCACACTTAAGGGTATTTGTTTGATATCATACCGGTGTCTCAAGTTTTTTTTTTTTTTTTTTTTTTAAAGTTTTATAGGTAATTAGGGAAAATTCGGTCAGAAGCTACAAGGGTGCCATGTGATTGTTGAGTACAAAAACCAATGCAATGGAAACTAATAAGGTGATTTGGATGTTGAATGTAACACTTAACTATATTTTGATAAAGTATAAGATCGTATTGAATGTAACATGAATATGAAAACTGAAAATTCTGTAAGTACTATGTTGAATGTAATACGAATATAACATTTTGATTAAAAAATGACAAACGTGATATCATCTTGAAAATCTTATTTAGACGAATTTAATATATAATTTAATCATGAAAAAATATCATGTTGAATTTAACACGATATGAAAAACTATGAAGATTCCGAAATAGCATGTTGAATGTAATACGAATGTGAAAATTGAAAAATTCTTGTTGAATATAACATGAATTTGAAAACTAATGGAAAAAAATAGTGAATGTTATATTATTTTGAAGATCTTATTCAGATGAATCTGAACATATAATTAGATTGTAAAAAAATGTGTAAAACAATAATTATTTTGATTTTGATAAAATGAAACATTTTCATAAAGGAATAATGACTTAAAAAAGACAATCTCCAATTCCACAAATCTGGTAAGGACATATTACTGATGTAAATTTTAGTATTTTTTGAAAATGGGATTAAATAGTTCAAAAAATCTGTACAACGAGATTACTTGGTTCAATTTTGAAGAGTTAAGAGTCAATTGATAATAACACATTTAATTTGGGTCCACTGAGTAATTTTCCCTTTGATTTAACCGCTGGCATCTTATCCGTGTCCAATTTCCCCATACCCTACTTGGCTATGTTGTGTCCAGTGTCCTGAACTACAGTCCCTACAGTGACCCACCATCGTATATTCAAAACATGACACGCCAGTGTTAATTTAAGCCATTTGACAAGAGCGATTGGCAGTTTGCATAAACGACAAACTGATGTGGTGAGCATTTGTTCCAGTTGGAACGATGAAAAACATTTCTGATAGCGGAAGAATTTCTCCCTCTTGTTCCTACATGTGCCTTTGCTGTGGAGGATGGTGTTGGCAGCGTAGGGGCCACGGAGTGAGCTTGTGGTTGGAATTTCCTCTCTCCCATGCCCCTCATCCCCACAATCTCTCGTCTCTCTCACCCATTTAAATAAACCACTCTTCCATTTCTAATCTCTCTCTTTTCTCTATCCCCCTGCTCTCAGGTCTCTGTGGAAAGGTAACTTCTCTCTTCAATGCTCAATGTTCTGTATTTTAGGCTTTTTAAAGGATGTATTTTATTTTCAATTGTTCATTTTCAGCCTTCTTGCTTCTTATGTTGATCCTTCCCGTGGCATTCGATAAATAAGGAAATTATGGCTGAATCTCATGGAATCATTTACTCATCTGTTAAATCACCGCAACACCCTGCATTATATGGTAGAAATCAAGGAGTGGGGCTTAAGAAACAGAACAGTTGGCATCTTCCAGTATCGAAGTTGAAGTTCTCTGACAAGGGTTTTCTGAGCATGTGCGGGAAACTTGGTAGTTCTTCTGTTTCTCGGGGATCTTCTCGTTTATGTCGGTCAGCAGATACACAGAGTACTGAAACAAAAGAATGTTTTAGACACTATGACGATCATTCAGAAGTATCCAGGTGAGAGTTTCTGACAAAAGTACCTGCTTACAGTGTTGCAAATTACGAAATATTTGTATTAGTGGGCTGATTATGATCCGCGATAGCTAACTTCGGACAATAATCATGTTTGGCAAATTCCGATCTTAGTTTTTCTATTCTACTGGGAATTTGTTCCATCGTTGTATATCAATGTTCTGTTAGGGAACATTTCTACCGTGCCTTATAGCTATTATATACGAGATATTGGTCAAGTTCCCTGCATTTGATTTCGGCATCTGAATTGCTTTTGACGAATTTAGAATGTATTTGATTAGTGAAAGGGAGATTTGGTTTGAGATGATATTTGAAAGAATAATTTTGTTTTGAAAGATGAACCATGTTTCCTATATAAATAAGTATTCTTTGTTTTGGTAACAAATATATAAGAAGAAGCAATTTGAAATTTAGTTATGTTGGGAGCACAGTGGGAGTGAAGTTCTAACATGGTACATAGTGCGAAATTGAGAGTTTGAAATGGGAAATTCATTTTCCTGCTATCATTGATTAGCACAAAATCCAAGGAGAAAAGAGAAAGGAGGGTAGGGTTTATTATTGCAAATGATGAATGCATAATTATAGAGAAAATATGTAGGAAAGATAACGTATATAGGTTTACAATAGAAAGTTCAGGCATTATTAGCCCATTATTCGAGTGACATATCTCCTAATTTAGCTTGCTCCTGCAGCTATATAATTGGGGATATAGAACCTATTCTCTACAAATCAATATATACAAAATATTCTTCTTTTACTCTATATCCTTTTGGGTATCAGAACCAAAGTTTTTTCCAAACCCGCCGCTACCACTAGCCGTAACCCTAGCTCAGTCACCACCAAACCGCCGCCGTCATCTGCAAACCCTAAACACAGCCGCGAACCACTACCATGACCGAAACTCTAGCCGTCGTGAACCACCACCCAAAATCGCGAACCCTAACCCTAGCCGTTGCGAACCACAGCCGCGAACCACTACCACGACCGAAACCCTAGCCGTCGCAAATCGCCCCCTAATCTAACCCTAGCCGTCGCGAAACCACCACCCAAAATTGCGAACCCAAAATCGCAAACCCTTACCCTAACCCTAGCCATCGCGAACCACAGCCGCGAAACCACCCACCAATTCGCAACCCTATCGGCCGCCAAGACCCACCTCCTATCCAACTCACAAAACCCTATCCAAATGGCCGCTATCATCACCTACAAAACCCTAACCCACCTGCGAAATCACCATCCAGCTGCTGTCGCGAATCCAAACCTTCGCAAACTAGTCCTTCTTGCACCATCTCTCACGAACCAGTTCTTTGTGCACCATCTCGCACATCGCACATTGATGTGCTTCTGTCTATTGCTATAACAATGCGGATTGTTATTCGAGTATACTGCTCGTCGTCGTTGTTCTCCATTCGTTGGTGGACTAGATGTCTTAAACACACAGCCTTCACTTCGGTTTCGTGAATGATTAGGTAACTCCGTCTCTGTTACCTCAATCATATTGTACCTTCTTCTTCTGGAACCCCGTCAGTCTTCCATAGCATTTTTCTACCTGTCTCATTGCTATGATCTCATCTCATCTGTATTAATGGCATCCAGGAGAGAAGGTGACGTCCCATCTCAGACTATTCCTGCTCCACAGCTACCCGCCCGCTCAGATTCTACCCGTGCTCCTGAGGCCACGGTCCAACGTGTTACCACCGTCTTACTCAATGGAGCGAATTTCCCTGCATGGTCTCGCTCTCTCCGTCTCTACCTTGGTGGAAAACGTAAGACCGGATGGCTCCACGGCAGTACGGTAGTGAGCTAAAGCCAGATATCAACGATCTCATGTTTGCTTAGTGGGACGCTAATAATTGTAATATCCTTGGGTGGATCTTCAATTCTATGGAGGAACGAATCTATCATATCTTTATGTTGCACGAGACGGTCAGCGAATTATGGTTTGCTCTTACGAAGATGTATGCCCATTCTCGCAATGAATCACAAATCTTCGAGCTCTATCGTGAGATTTCCCATGCCTCCCAGGCATTCTTGGGACTTTCAGTTGCGGATTACTTTGGCTAGCTTCAATCTCGGTGGGAAGAACTTGCGCAGTATGAACCTCTGAGTGAATTCCCTGACGATGCTGCTAAGATCGAAGCCAAGCGTCAGGATCGTCGACACACGTACCATTTCTTGATGAGTTTAAATCCGGAGTACGAGAATTTTTGCACTCCAATTTTGAACACATCACCAATGTCAGATCTATATACCGCATTCTCTACTGTTGACAATGATTCAAAATGGCGGCTCCTTCTCTCACCTGAAGTCACTCCTTCAGTCCCTAAGTAGATGGTCTTTCCGGCTCTCTCTGGTCCGCAGATGGCATTCCCAACTCTCTCTGGTCCTCGCCCATCAGGCACGCGACCATACTTTCAGCACTGCTGAAAGCCTGGTCACAATATTGACTGTTGTTACAATTTTCATCCTGAATTGAAACCCCGAAGCCTTGGAGGGAGGAAAGGAAGAGGAGGACCACGCACTGGTGCTATTACTGATATTGTCCCTGGTCCAGCAGATCCTCCACCAGCTCTTCTGGATATTTCCCACGTCCAAGTCCAACTTGCCCAGCTTCAGGCTTAGTTAACTACTTCGGCATTGTCTTCCGACCCCATGGCTGCTTTTGTCTCGGGTACTCTTACTGCGCTTCATGGTAAGTCTGGTCGCCCTACTTGGATTCTGGATTCCGGGGCTAACAATCACATGATTGGTGAGTTTTCTACCTTCACCTCCCCTGTTTTGCCTATCGACCAATCTGTATGTATTGCCGATGGTACCTCTATCCCTATTCGTTGTCAGGGAGATGTCTGCTTGTCCCCTGATATCACTTTTCACTTTGTTTACTATGTTCCTAAATTTGCCTATAATCTTCTGTCGGTTAATCATCTTGCTAAAAATCTTAACTGCGTCGTTGTTTTCTTACCTGATCGTTGCTTCTTGCAGGACCTGATTACAAGGAAGATTTTTGTCAGGGGGATATGAACGCGATGGTCTCTACTACTTCGGCAGCCCTCCACCTCCACCCGTTCCACCTTTTAGTATGCAAGCCTCTGTATTACCTGTTTTTGATTCCTCTATGTGTTGTTTCAAAAATTTAAACTTGTGGCATGCTCGTCTGGGACATGCAAATTTTCAATATTTGTGTTGGTTGTTTCCGTCTGTTAATAAACCTTGCAAGGACTTTAAATTTCAATGTGTGGTTTGTGAATTGTCTAAACACACACATACCTCTTATATTCCTTGCATGCACCGTGCCTCCCAAACATTTGATCTTATCCATTCTGACATTTGGGGACCGTCTCTTGTTACAGTCATTTCCAAACACCGCTACTATGTCACCTTCATCAATGATTATAGTCGGTACACTTGGGTTTATTTGATGAAGCACAAAACAAAGGTTTACACTCACTTTACCCACTTCCTTTAAATGATAAAAACCGAATATAAAACCGTTGTGTGCAATATCAGGTTAGATAATGGTTGAGAATATTTATCGGATGAATTTAGGGCTGAGCTTAATAAGCAAGGCATCCTTCAGCAACTTACCTGTCCCTACACCCATGAGCAAAATGGTGTGGCGGAACGTAAGAATCGTCATCTCATGTCTGTAGTCCGTTGTCTTTTGAAAGGAATGAATGTTCCCAAATATTTTTGGCACACGGCACTTCTTATTGCTGCCTATCTCATTAATCGCACACCGAGCCATGTTCTTACAGGCAACCCCCATTCATATATTGTAACCCACTAGTATCCTTTTTCCTATCTTATCCCGTGTCTTTTGCTGTACGTATTTTGTCCAGAATCGGGGCCCTACTCGCACTAAGTTAGATTATAAATCTATCCGGTGTGTTTTCCTCGGCTATTCTTCCATGTCGAAAGGATATAGGTGCTACGATTCAGTTACTCACCGTACTTACCACTCTCTTGATGTTACATTCCTCGAGACCGTACCCTACTTTTCCGGTACTGTACCTTCTCTACCTATTGAGGCAGCCACTACCAAGGATCTTACCCCACTTCTGCGTCCTATTCCTGTCTTAAATATATCTTCCCCTCCCACATCACACCCACCACCTGACCCTTCACTCGCCCCCTTACGAGTCTACTCTCGTTGTCCACGTGTCTCACATCCTCTGCCGACATCTTCTCCGGACTCAGGTATATTTCCCTCTACCATTATCTCTGACCCTGTTCCCCGTCGTTACCCGACTCGGGAACATCGTCCACCATCCCGCTACCTTCTTTCATGTTATACTAATCATGTGGTTTCCAAGTATTTGTCTTTTATTGCTTGGATCAATATAAATCTTTCATTGGACAAATTGATTCGGTTGTCATTCCTTGCTCCGTTAATGAGGCCCTCCAAAATCCAAAGTGGGTTGCTGCTATGCAAGCAGAGATGGATGCCCTACAACGGAATCAGACATGGGACTTGGTTGACTTGCCGATTGGTGAGCGGCCGGTTGGTTGTAAGTGGGTCTTCAGTGTCAAATATCTTGTTGACCGATCAATTAATTGGTACAAAGCACGACTTGTTGCTAAGGGCTACACACAAATCCCGGGCAAAGATTTTGGTGCCATCTTTGCCTCGGTTGCTAAGTTGACTACTATCCGGCGGCTCCTTATTTCGTTGGCTGCATCCCATTCTCGGCCTTTGCACCAGTTGGATGTCAAGAATGCATTCCTTAATGGTGACCTGACTGAGACTATCTATATGGAGCCTCCACTGGGATTTCGGACTCAGTGGGAGTATTCCGGCAAAGTCTGTCGAACCCGAAAATCCCTCTATAGACTTAAGCAGTCTCCTCGTGCATAGTTCATCCGATTCAACAAAGTCATCCCCACTATGGGATTTACCTAGTGTCACTCAGATCATACTTGCTTCATTCGTCGCCAACACCAGGGACAGTGCATCATTATCTTAGTCTATGTGGATGACTTTATTATCACAAGAGACGACGCACCTGGTATTCAGCAGGTAAAGAAAGATCTCGGACAAACTTTTGACATCAAGGATTTCGGTCCTCTCCGCTACTTTCTCGGTATTGAGGTTGCTCGGTCTCGGAAAGGTATCTCTCAATCCCAGCGAAAATACACTCTTGATCTTCTTCAGGACACTGGGATGCTTGGATGTAGACCCGCCTCTATTCCCATAGATCCGAACCTTAAGTTAACAGCAGACTCGGGAGAATTATTATCAGATATGTCAGTATATCAGCGACTTGTGGGCCGCCTCATCTATTTGACTAATACAAGGCCAGATCTTATGTATGTTGTTAGTTTTGTAGGCCAGTTTATGCACTCGCCACGTACATTACACCTGGATACTGTCTACCATATCCTTCGGTACTGCAAAACATGTCCCGGTCTTGGTATCTTTTATATGATAGGGGCACAAAAGGGACTCTCCTACTTTACAGATGCTGATTATGTAGGATCGTAGGACGATAGACGTTCGACCTCTAGCCTTTGCACTTTTAACGGAAAACATCTAATCTCGTGGAAGAGTAAAAAGCAATCTGTCGTCTCCCGATCTTCTGCTGAAGCTGAGTATCGTGCTATGGCTCAAGGAACGTGTGAACTCCTTTGGCTTCGTTCCCTTTTGACTAAGTTAGGACTTCCTGTTAGAAACTTATCTAAGTTGTTTTGTGACAACAAGTCTGCCATAATGTTATCCTCAGATTCAGTCCTTCATGAAAGGACGAAACACATTGAGGTGGATATCCATTTCATTCGTGAGAAAGTCCGATCGAAAATCATCATACCTGCCTTCGTCCCATCTTTTGAAAAGGTTGTTGATATATTCACCAAGTCCACAAGACCATCTCTTCTTCAGTCAGCTATTGGCAAGTTAGGACTCATCAATATTTTCGCCCCAGCTTAAGGGGGAGTGTGGAAATATATTATTTATATATTTTGTTATTTATGGTATCTTGATTATAAGGCATTATTAGCCCATTATTCGAGTGATATATCTCCTAATTTAGCCTGTTCCTGCAGCTATATGATTGGGGATATAGAACCCATTCTGTACAAATCAATATATACAGAATATTCTTCTTTTACCCTATATCCTTTTATACCCTTAATACTATATAAATATAATAACTCTAGTATCCTCCCCCCCCTCCCCCCTCCCCCAAACTCACAATGGGGCTGCAAGAAGTATCGAGAGTTTTGCGGACCAAAAAACGATAACGCGATATAGAATGCAACTTGGTAAATAAGTCCGCAATTTGCATGGAAGACGAAACAAAAGGCAAAAGTAATAGCGTCATGCTGAATGGGATGACGAGTGATATAGCAATCAATCTCAATGTGTTTAGTTAGTTCATGGAAGACTGAGTTGCGAGCAATCTGAATAGCACTCTTGTTATCACAATACATAGGAGTAGGATGAGATAGAGAAACACCCATATGTGGAAGTAACCAGCGTAACCAAACTATCTCAGTGGTAGTGGATGTCGTAGCCTGATACTTAGCTTCCGTGGAAGATCTAAAAACATCAGCTTGTTTCTTGCTCTTGCATGAAATAAGGGAGTCACCAAAAAATACACAAAAATTAATGATTGACTTGCGATATGTGGGCTCACTAGCCCAAATCAGAATCAAAGTCTACACACAATTCCAAAGTCAAGGTCGATGGAAGTAAGACTTTGAAAAAGGGTGCCTCGACAATACTAAAAGATACGAAGAACAACGACCTAATGAGTTGTAGTAGGAAAACTGACAATCTGATTGATGATGTGAACAACGTGGGCAATGTTTGGACGAGGAGTAGTAAGATATACCAAACTACCGACAATAATATGGTATAAGGTACGATCTGGAAAATGGGCACCACCAGAAGGTGGTTATCGAATATTCACCTCTAGAAAAGTATCAACTGTCCTAGTATCAATGAGGCGAGCAAGCTCAAAATTTTTAGCTGTATACGTAGATTAAGAGAGAAGATAGCCTTTGGGAGAAAATTTTACTTCAAAACTAAGAAAGTAGCATAAAGTCCCCAAGTGTATTTCAAAATAACGAGGTAATTCTAATTTCAATAATATCCCATTGGCATCATCATCGGTTATAATCATGTCATCAATATATAAGGAAAGTCAAATGCGACCTGTAGTGGTACAATTTATTAAAAAAAAAAAAAAATCATGATTACTTGCACAAAAACAATAGAAGTAATCACAGTAGAGAACTTCTTAAACCAAGCCTGAGGTGCCTATTTAAGACCATGTGGAGTTTTCTTGAGCCTCCAAACTTCTCCAGAATTATGAGCAACATTAGGACGGAGAGTCAATGTAAACTTCTTCATGAAGATCGCTATTTGAGAAAACATTTTTAATGTCCATTGCCACTGACGAACAAATCAATGGTAATACAAGTACACAAAATTGTCATTTTGCAATCGGAGCAAAGGTCTCTTCATAATCTATACCATACTGCTGAAAAAAATCTTTTGGCAGCCAATCGAGCTTTGTACCACTTAACTGACCCATTAGACTTGGTTTTAACTTTGTAGAGCCAATGAGAACCAGTGGTACTTTTATTAGGAAGTAAAGATGATAAATTCCAAGTATCCGTTTTGTGTAAAGCAAAGAGTTCATCAACCATAACCTGCTGCCAAAGAAGATCTAGAGGTTCCTCTTTATAGGACAAAGACTCAAAGAGGCAAAAAATGAGGCAAACGAAGTTTGATAACATGAGTAAACAAAATCTGGTATATCGCTAGGCCTACGAATGCTCTCAAGATAGCAACGAAAAGGATCCACAATCTCAACAAGGTGCTTCGCGGGCCATTGGAGGGGAGGGAACATTTTAGAAGCATCAGAACCTGCAGGACTAAACAGCGGGAATCCTGTGCAAATAATGTAGAGGGAGAGGTACAATAGGAACATAAGGTCGAGAAGGAGGAGGCGAGTCAGTATCTGTAGTGCCTGGGTTTTGAGGAGATAAACTATTTGTATCATCAGAGAAATTATCAATCCAAATGACATTTGATTTGGTCAAGTTTTTTGCACTAGCAGGAATAGATAAGAAAAATATATGCTCAAGAAAACACAACATGACAAGACACATATAGTTTTTTTGCAACTAGATCAAAATATCAATATCCCTTTTCTCTCTCACCATAACCTAGAAAGACCCAAATAGAAGGACGAGAATATAACCCAAATACTCTTACGGAAAAATAATTAGGAGTATGCCCATACAACTTTTCAAATGGAGACAGACTTGAACAGTTAGAAGATGAGATCTTATTTATTAAGTTCACGGCAGTAAGGGCTACTTCTCCCAAATGCACTAGAAACAGAGGCAAAGTAAGAGGGAACAAGTAGTTTAACTCTCTGTCTATGATTCCTTTTAGCAACACCATTTTGCTTGGTAGTATCAGTACACGAGGTTTGGTGAATAGTTCCATCTTTGGCTGACAATTCAGAGAAGCGATTAAAAGTGTACTCTCCACCCAAATCACATCTATAACATGAAATGATTAGAAGTGTACTCTGCACCCAAATCACATTTAAAGCACTTAATAATAGCATAATGTCGGGTCTCAACAAGAGCTTGTAACGTTTGAAGAATACGAAAAATCAGAATGACGTTTCATAAGATAAACGCAACATTAACGAGTGTAATCATAAATGAAAGAAATATAATATCGAGACCACCCTTTTTGTAGCAAATGGGGAAGGTTCCCACACATCAGAATGAGCCATATCAACTGGTGCAAGAGAGGAAAAAATACTTCAATTAAAAGGTAAAACAGAGAGTTTTGTCCGTTTACAACCACTATAGTCAAAAATATCACAAGCAGACAAATTTCTTACTACTCCTACAGACACTAAATACTTTAAACGAGATGCCGAACATGAGCAAGACGAGAATGCCACAAATAAAAACTAAAGGAAGAAGAAGTCAACTGAAAAGATGATGTATCAACACTGACAACTGCAATACATGGTACTCCTAGTTCTTCTATAATATATGGTCCCCCTGCCTACTGTTTGTCCCAATCAACTTCTGGGATTGTAGATTTTGGACATGACAAGAAGTGGAAGAGAAAAAGATCGAGCAACCGGAATCTCATAATTGACCAACAGATTCAAGATTCAACACGAAATTGAGAGTATGATAAACACTAGACAGAGATAACCAGGTAGTGACAATAGAACCAACGCATGCTAACGGCATTGGAGTACCATCAACAGTCATAATGTATATTGATAATGTAGGATTTAAACGAGCAAAAGATGACAAGGGGGTAACAATCTAACACCCATATGAAGGAAGACATACCTAATGAACTAGGGGGTAACAAATCCACTGAAAAAGTGGCGGACGTAGGTTGTTATGTGGCAAGGAACTTCTGAATTTGCTCAATAAGGGCGACCATTGTGGGATTTTTAGATTCTGAGTCTCTAAAGCCAAACAAATTTGATGAGAGTACATTTGTTGCAATGTTATGCTATGGAGGCCAGTAAGGTCGTTTTTGTTGTTTATTGTCAGATTTCCATGGGGGGTTGTTGCTACTACGTTCTACTCAACATAGGGCATTGAATGTTCTAATGACCCTTTGCATTAATCAAAAGCAGGCCTCTAATAAGAATTGTTCTAATAATTAGAAGGTGGTTTAGAAGGAACTGCCAAAATAGATGCGCTAGGCATTTGTAGAATTCCCTTTTTCTGATTGAGACTAAAGCATATCTCCTCGTCCAATAGCTCATTGACCACTAAGTCAACAGAAGTAAATGAGCTACAGTACAAATTTGGCTCACGAAGTCCCTAAAAATCATCACATAATGCCATAAAAAATTGGACCACATGTTCTTTTCTACGAGCAATGTATGGAGTACACACTCGTAAATTTGTAGATTGCTTGAGGGTCGATTGATCCTAAAGATCTGTTGTAGCGGATTAGAAATCTTGAATACTCTTACCGTTCTGCTTTGGTGTTCGAATATCAGATTCCAATTGGTACTGTTTTGCAAAGTTAGAGTGCGCGTATAGCCTTGACAGATGTTCCTAGACATCTTTGGCATATTCACACTTCATCAATTGCATACCTATCGAATGATCAACAAAGTTGATCCAAATGATATTTTCGAAATTTTTGCCTCCCAAGCATCTAATGAAACTGCATAATTTTCAACCTTTGGATCTTCATTTTTAGCATCACTGATATAACCCCATATCTTTTTACCCTTAGAGATTTTGTTTTTCATCCCATAACCCCAATACGTTTTTTTCCAGTCAATCTCACACAAATAGACCGAAGCAAATCATCTTTTTTGTAACCCATAATGAATACCAACAAAAAAAAGTTCAAAAATCGTATATGAATGAGAAAGAAAATCAAATACTAGAAGACGATACTATGATTTGCGTATGGAACACAAATCAAAATTTCATGGATGCCAAATCAAAGTTGGATCCATGGTCGTTGTCGATGAGATCAAATTTTCTTCCATGAGATTAGGCTTAGAACACCTAAAACTATATGGTATCAAGCGAAGTAACTCCTTTCATATATAAACTATTTTGGGAAGGCTCACAAATTCGTTGTGGGATTCTAAATATAATGGTTGTTATATTTATTTAATATTAATGTTAGAATAGACTTTTCTTTGTTTCAAGGGCTTTCTATTGTAAGCCTACATATGTTATTTTCTCGACGTATTTTCACTGTGCCTCTGCATTCATTACTCACAATAATAAACCCTTCACTTTTCTTCTTGGATTTTATGTTATTCAATGATCTTAACATGATGTTAGAGTTAGGTTTGGGAAGTCTTGTTTGTTTGTTTCTGATTGTTTGATTTTTGGTCTCTTTTCAGTTTGTTTAATTGCATCATGTGTAAGGCGGGCTTGTATATGAGGGTGGGTGTTAAAATCTCATATTGAATTTGTGAGGCTTCCCAAAATAGTCTATATATGAAAAGAGTTGTTGCACTTGATACCATACGATTTAGGTTAGAATCTCCCAAATATATATATGTGTGTGTGCGCGCGCGCGCGTGCGTGTGTGTGCATGTGCATGGCATGTATTTCATGTTTTTAAAATCCCATATCGAATTTGTGATGCGTCCCAAAAATAGTCTATATATGAAAGGAGTTACTCCACTTAATATCATATGGTTTTAGGGTAGACTCTCCTAACAATAAACACACACACAAATGTATCTGTGTATTTCATGTTTTATGCCATCTCTATATTATACAGCTTCAACGTTCCTTCTTACAATTTTGGTAGTCCATCATATGTTCTCCAGTACCACAATCATGCCTATTTGCCACTTATCTTTCAAGTTTACAGTTCTCTACTAATTTCTTGAATGTAATGTTTGAGGATTAGTGAATATTAATACAATATCTCTCGTATATCAGAGCACGAAGTGGAGACACCTATCCAGTCATGTCTGGGAGGATTGTCCACCCAAGTCAGGGATTAGCTGAAGCTTGTAAATTTGCCTGCAATGATGCAAAATATGTAAATGATAGGGCTCGTAGCGATATTGTGTTGCTTTCCCGGTAATACTACTCTGCCATTTTATCATCTCTGGCATATATATTTAAAATTGTTAGTAATGTTTCTCCCTTTTCCCTAGTTTTTGCCTGTTTATTTTGAGGAATGAACATGTGTTGTTATATTTGATGAACTATTTGCCTTTTTGATTTCTTGATGGTGGAAGCTCGGGACGCTGATAGGAACTTCTTAGCTGCTAGTAAAGAGGCGAAAGGAAGAAAAAAACAATTCTTAAAGCAATTTGCATAAAGATTCTTGAGACACCAACTAGTGATTTTCAGATTTGTTAGGATTTCCCTCTCAATATAATTTTTTTTCCTTTCTATTTTTTGGTCAGAGAAAATGAGGATCTCATAAATACTTCAATAGCATGAGGTTCATTGAAGAAATATAAATCAACCCTAGACATATGTTTCAAACTGTTGGTAATTATTGATTATAAAAGTGTGTGCAACATTTGGGTCTTCCCCTTAACGTTTGCAAAAAACTATATTTTTCTTCAGTTGCCTCAGTAATTTAGTCGTCGGGTAGATTGAAGTATAGTGAAAATGTTGTGTTCAAGTCAATCTACAAATTATCTCTTGAATAAGTATGGAGATGATATCAATAATAGCAATCAGGATACATTTTGAAATGTCTAGGACATTAAAGGCGGAATTTTTTTTTGAAGTAATGGAGGGATTTTAGATTCTTACTATCCCCTCTTTTTACTTTATTTTTAATTTTTAATAATAGTTAGAATTGGTACCTTGGGCACAAAGTATTTGTAAGAGCATGCATATGTGAATGCCTGTTCACAATTTCCCTTTCTCACAGTGGCATAATGAGGCTGGATGCTCGGGCGCGCCAAGATGTTGCTATTCTCAGTTCCGAGTTCCTTAAGCTTGATGGTAAAAGTTCTTTACATTCTCCATGTTTGAGTGGTTATAGAACGGCACTAGGCATCATTCTAGTGACTTGACAAGTCTGCTATTTTGAGCGTCCAACTTTGACATAGCATTTGCAATTTTTTTCTGTAATAACACTTTGCAATTACTTATGTTGCATTTGAAGAACCAACCTGTGTTTATCATATGTTTCATTTACCAAACTAGTTAATGGAATAAAAATAATATTGGCTCTTATTCAGTGGCTTTCGCCTTCTCTAATGTTTTTAAATACTTCTCTTAATTGTCATATGTGCAATTAGACAATCAATAAAACCTATTTGTGAAGCACAGACATGCCATGAAACTAGCATAACGACTCCATTTTCGAAAAATGAAGATAAACAATAATCAAATGTGTTCAATAAAATAGTCTTTTTCGTACATATGTATATGAAGTTTGTACTAGCATTATTTGTTCAGATTAGAATACAAATAAAATTCATATTATAAATACTGAGATAATTCATGAATTGGAAAGCTAATGTTCATTTAAGAATTTGTCATATATGATCTAGGGTACATTTCATTCCTACTCCCTGAGGTTTGGTGGTCTCATTAGACACATGCCCTTGCCTTTTCCAAAATAACACTCTTAAGAAATCAAAACTCAATGTTTTTCTATTATGGAGAATGATCAAATTTATACAAGAGCTATGATTTGTAATTGTTCCTAAATAATAACCAAGAAGATTTATAATTGTTCCTAAATAGTAATGAAGAAGATTTGTAACTGATATAATAATGTAGAATCAAGAGAGATTTAATAGAGCAAATACCCCACTAGAATAGGGATATGCCTTGAAGAGACCAAGCACCTTAAATGCCTAGAAAATATCGAAGAGGACCCAGAACCTTAATATAATCATCCCGAGGTCACTTTTCACCCGGAGAATACATGGTGCATCATCTTCTGTTCGGCATATTCAGCGACAACATTACTAACATACTCAGTCAATATGAATCTTCAACTTCCTCCGACCCCAATTTTTTTTTTGGCAATAGCAACTGATTTATTTTCCACACTCATTGCTGTGAAATGACAATCCCTAATATCATGCTCCATTCCTGGGTCAATTATAACACTTAAACAAACAACATTAGAATTATTACCATGAGAAAAATTACTAAGAACATATCAAGGTTTCTTATTAGAATGATTTAAACTTACATTGGAAAAGTTACCACGATCTAGATCCACACAAGTCCTCTCTCACCCCTACGAGATGTATGCTTCAAACTATATGCAATGGCAATCTTTCATGTGTTGTCTTCCTTTTGGTAAACTACTACCTGAACGGCTTCTGACATGCTATACAATCTGATAGAACAAATGTACACAAATAGGAAATTTAGCAGAATTGATGTAAGGACATGGACTGAATTGTATTCACCAAAATAATGAGATACAAATCAGTTTTGATTGAATGGAAAACAGTAAAGGAAATGAACAAATAGCCAGGGATTCGAGAACCTGGTTTCTCCCAATTTCTATCTCAAATTTTCGGTCCTCCTTCCTTCTTCCTCTCTGCTATTTATAAGCCTAATAGCAGCAACTTACAGCTGAACAACTAACAGCTAACAGCTAATAGCCTAACAACTAACAGCTAACAACCTATTCTGTTATTCTAACAACTAACAGCCTAACAACTCAACTTCCCAACTGAAAAATGGAAGCTTTTATGCTTTATTCCTTTGTCTCACATAAGTATGCTTGATTAATGGTCTATCAATACCTCCCCCTCGAGATCTCACCTTGTCCTCAAGGTGAAAAGCAGGAAATTGGATGTTCAAGAATTCAAACTCTTCCCACGATGCTTCAAAATCCGGAAGATCTTGCCACTGAATCAATACCTCCAACTTCCCGTGCACATTGTAGCGCAATCCGGCCACCGAAGCCGGTTGCACCTGCCACTCCAATTCCTCCGTAAGGATCTCCGGAATAGGTTGCACACTAATATTAGAACCCACGGCTTTTTTCAACACCGAAACATGGAATACTGGATGAATAGAAGTAGTAGACGGCAGGGCCAACCGATATGCCACTGTGCCCACTTTAGACAGTACCTAATAAGGCCCAAAAAACTTAGGAGACAACTTCTCATTGGCTTTTCTTGCCAAGGATTTGTGACGATACGGTCGGAGCTTCACATAAACCCAGTCTCCTATTTCAAACTCGACGTCACGGCGCTTCTTATCCGCATAATCCTTCATGCGTTTCTGAGAACGATGCAAATGGTATTTAAGTTCCTTCAAGATTTGATCTCGTGTTTGTAATTGAAAATCCACCTCAGATATCGGAGTAGATCCGATTTCAAAACGCAGCAATGGTGGTGGATCACGACCATAGAGGACGCGAAAGGGAGTGGTCTGAGTGGATATGTGGAAAGAAGTATTGTACCAATACTCGGTCCATGGTAACCACTTAACCCATTGTTTGGGTTTGTCGCTCGCAAAACATCGTAAATAGGTCTCAATGCCTCGATTGACCACCTCGGTTTGCTCGTCTGTTTGCGGATTATAAGCGGTACTGTGTTTCAACATTGTGCCTTGCAGACTTGCGGATGATAAGCGGTACTGTGTTTCAACGTTGTGCCTTGCAGACGGAACAACTCCGTCCAAAACTTGCTGAGGAAAACTCTACCACGATTAGAGACGATAGAATGGGGAACTCCATGCAAACGGATTACCTCCTTTACGAATATGGCCGCAACATCGGGAGCAGTGAAAGGATGTTTGAGTAGAATAAAATGAGCGTATTTCGAAAGACGGTCGACCACCACAAACAAACAATTGAACCCATCGGCCTTCGGCAATCCTTCCACAAAATCCATGGACAAATCTTCGAAAACCTGATCTGGAATAGGTAGCGGCTGTAGTAATCCGGCGGGACTGAGAGACACATTTTTATTTTGCTGACAAATGGAACATTCAGCCACAAAACTCTGTACTTTTTTCCTCATTCCTCGCCAATAAACATCTTGGGATAAACGTTGAAATGTTTTCAAAACCCCAGAATGGCCTCCAATCTTGCCTCCATGATATTCATCCAATAATTGTGGAATGAGAGTGGAATCTAACGGAAACACCATGCGTCCTTTGTACAGCAGAATGCCCTGCCGGATACTATAGTTAGGAAACAAGTCCGACCCCTGTAGTAGCTGCTGCTTGATGGGTCCATAAATGCAATCGGAATCAATCTCGTTTTGTAGCATATCAACTTGTGCATAGCATGAAACCGTAAAAATGGTAAGCTCACAAACTTCCTCTCTTCACGACAAAGCATCGGCCGCTTTGTTCTCAATTCTTGGGCGATATTCAATGTCGAAATTGTAACCCCACAATTTTGAAACCCATTTCTGATTCTCCTCAGACACCATGCGTTGATCAAGTAAAAATCGTAAACTCCTTTGATCAGTACGCACAATGAATTTGCGTCCCAAAAGATAAGGTCGCCACTTTTGGACCGCAAAGACAATAGCCATTAGCTCACATTCGTATACGGACTTAGTCCGATCCCTTTGGCTAAGGACCTGGTTAAAAAATGCAATCGGCTGCTGATTTTGCATTAACACAACCCCCAGACCAACACCAGAGGCATCAGTTTCCACCACAAACGGTTGATGAAAATTAGGAAGAGCTAATACAGGTACTGTTGTCATCGCCACCTTTAAAACTTCAAATGCCTTTTGCGCATCATCATTCCACCCAAATCGGTCTTTTTTTAATTGATTTTTGAGGGGTGCCGCCATGTGCCCATAGTTTCGCACAAACTTCCGATAGTACCCCGTTAAACCCAAGAACCCTTGGAGAGCTTTCAAGTTGGTCGGAGTTGGCCATTTTACCATCGCCTGAATCTTCTTGGAATCAGCTGCCATTCCTGCTGCCGAGACTATATGACCCAAGTACTCTAGCTCCCGTTGCCCGAAAACACATTTTTTGAGGTTTACTACCAATGAATGTTCCTTCAAGATCTCCAAGACCGTTCGTAAATGCTCCATATGATCTTCCATGGACTTACTATACACTAGAATATCATAAAAAAAAACGAGCACAAATTTCCGAAGGTACTGTTTAAATACCTCATTCATCAATGCTTGGAAAGTGGCTGGGGCGTTCATTAAACCAAACGGCATCACGAGGAACTCATAGTGACCCTCATGTGTCCTGAATGCCGTTTTAGGCACATATCGTGGCCTCACTCGAATTTGATGGTATCCCGACTTGAGATCTAATTTGGAGAAAAAATGTGCCCCCCATAATTCATCCAAGAGCTCATCTATTACCGGAATAGGAAATTTGTCGGGTACAGTTACCCGATTTAAAGCCCTATAATCCACGCAAAACCTCCAACTGCCATCTTTCTTTTTTACCAAAATAACAGGGCTGGAAAATGGACCATGACTTGGTTGAATGATACCTGCTGCCAGCATATCATCGACCAATCGTTCGATCTCATCTTTTTGCACCTGTGGATACCGATATAGTCTCACACTCATTGGTTCCACTCCTTCCTTCAAAATGATACAGTGATCCAACGCCCTTTGAGGGGGTAATCCCTTCGGCTCGTTCACCACTCTCGGATATCCTTGTAACAGCTCATCGAAAATATGGGGAACTTCCATAGCCGCTTTATCTTTGTCGTTTTGTGTCACTAGAGACTCCAGCTCTAACAAATAACCATGTCCCTCATGTTGTATAGTACTCATCATCGCTTTGAGCGATATCTGTGTTTTGCATAATCCCGGCTCTCCCTTCAATGTCACCGGAGTCTGTCCCAAAGTAAATTTCATAGTTAAAGCTTTCCAGTTAACTTGGATTGCCCCCAATTTCGTCAACCACTGCATTCTCAAAATAACATCTTCTTTGCCTAACTCCAGTGGTAAAAAAATCTTCCACCACCTCTACTTCGGGAAGGGACAGTAGCACCCCTTTGCAAATTCCGTCTGCACCCACTGTTTCTCCCGTTCCAATAATCACTTTGTACGCCGTGGTTGCTGTTACGGGTAGATCCAACCTTTGTACAACATCTTTAGAGATGAAGTTATGCGATGCGCCGCAATCTATCAACACTGTCACTGTTTGTGGTCCAATTTTTCCTCGCAATTTCATAGTATGCGGGTCAGTAAATCCCATTACAGAATTTATTGACAATTCTATTGCGCCTTCCACCAGCTCGAGACTCTCTTCTCCTTCATACTCACCTTCTGCTTCTTCGATTTCTCCAGCATCAGCCACAATCAAGACCTGCAACTTGCGGTTCTTGCACACATGACCTGGAGAAAATTTGTCTTCACATTTGAAACAGAGTCCTCTCGCACGCCTGGTCATCAACTCAGCATCAGTGTACTGTCGGAAATTCGACGAAAATTGTGTCGCCGACGAGTCTTCAGTCTGCGATTTCCTCTGGTTTGCTCCGCCATGTCCAGTATTCGTCGTCGACGGTGATCGGAACGACGGCGAAGGTCGAATCGTCGTTGCTGCTAAGTTCGATGAATATTTCGGGTTAGAATAAAATGAACCCGACCCAACTCCCGACGATTTGCTCTATGACCCAGTAGATCCAGACCCGATCCGAGTGGATTGAAGGATCCTGTTCTTATCTTCGATCAAACGAGCTGCATCCATCATTTCCAATAGATTTCTAGGTTTGAGATGCCTTACCTCTGCTCGGATCGATGGATTCAATCCATTGAGGTATGTGCTTTGCAAAACCTCCTCTGAGAGCCCCTTCAATGGAGATGCCAAAATTTCGAATCGTTCCTGATAATCTTCAACAAAAGACTCCTGACGAATTGCCAGAAATTTCTCGCAAATGGATCCCTCCATACTCGATCGAAAGCGATGCAGAAACGCCATCTTAAAATCATTCCAAGTATGAAATTTGAGTCTATCTTCTACATATAGATACCATGCGAGAGCCTTCCCTTCCATACTCAAAGCCACTGTTTCTAATTTCTCTCCATCGTTCATTCTATTCATCGCATAATACCTCTCAGCTCTAAAAATCCATCCATCAGGATCATTTTCTGTGAAGATTGGTAGTTCCAATCTCCGGAACGATCGATTCCCCATAAATTCAGTTGTACTTCCTCCTCCCAAGGTCTGCGATTCCATCATCACAGACGGATTCTGTTTTGCTTCCATCAATGATGAAGAACACGTTTCATCTCTTCTCACGGACTGCTTGAATTTCCCCAACATCAACGTGATTGCCTTCTCCAAGCTTCCAAGCTTCTGAACTTCAGTCCACACCGCATCGAATTCCCTCTGCCATTCTAAATGAACAAGGTCCATCTTCTCCTCCAATGCTTCAACCTTTTTTTGAGTCATGTTTTCCAGGATTGAACTGCTCTTGATACCAACTTGATAGAACAAATGTATACAAATAGGAAATTTAGCAGAATTGATGTAAGGACATGGACTGAATTGTATTCACCAAAATAATGAGATACAAATCAGTTTTGATTGAATGGAAAACAGTAAAGGAAATGAACAAATAGCCAGGGATTCGAGAACCTGGTTTCTCCCAATTTTTATCTCAAATTTTCGGTCCTCCTTCCTTCTTCCTCTCTGCTATTTATAAGCCTAATAGCAGCAACTTACAACTGAACAACTAACAGCTAACAGCCTAACAACTAACAACCTATTCTGTTATTCTAATAACTAACAGCCTAACAACTCAACTTCCCAACTGAAAAATGGAAGCTTCTATGCCTTATTCCTTTGTCTCACATAAGCATGCTTGATTAATAGTCTATCACAATCTGCTAGCAGCTAATTGACAAAACATATGTGGATTCAATCCTTGGCCGATAGAAATGATCACATCTTCAACCCAAGGAAACCTGATATTGTAGCAAGTCTATTGAACATCTACGTGTAACCTGCACAAATTTTCTTCCTTAGGTCAGCCGTGTAAATAGCATATTGCCCCGTTTCTTGTAGTTCGGTGGCACAAAGTTCCTGGTATGATACCTGGGTTAACCCGAGTGAGCAATTCAGTTGATGGATTGTATTGTTGAATGCTCTTCTTGCAACCCTAACTTTTTTCTTTATGCAACAATCATGCAAACTAAATGATTTGACTTTCAGACTAATTGAGAAGAGGGAAAAAGATCTGATTAGGCTATGAATACCTAATTGGTGTAGGACATGAGGAGGAAGAGGGCAGAAAAGGGCAGAGGAAAGACTAATGTCTGAAGCACATAATTCAATAATCCATGTGTAAAATAATACGTATAAGTTACTGCCTATTTATTGGCAATGTCATCATATCAATTCATACAATTTATTTTGGACACGTATTTGGAGTCCCCAAAAAGTGTAATGTGAACCTGGAAATGCACACAGACTTGTTACCAAGTGTCCGTGCTTCTTAGACATCAATATGTCCTCGTCTTGAATAATTGTTCTCTCATGAATCTGAATAAGGCCTGCTTGATAACCCAATTCATCACTTAAAAATGAATATGTTAAGTGCATATTCAATCAATTGCTGTTGACAAAAAATAAAGCAACCAATTTTAAGTATCACTTAAAAATTAGTGAAAATTTTAGGTGTGGTACACCTTACTCATGTCTTATTACTTAAAATTATTAATTTTGTATTATCTTAATCTTCGTTAAACTATCACCAATTGAAAATATAGAGAAAAACATATAAAAAAATAGAAATATAATGGAAAATACTAGTAAGAAAAAATAATAGAGAGACCATTGAAGAGGAATTTTTTTTGAGAGAAGTCGTAAAAAATACTTATAGTAAGAAAAAGTTGTATGTGTACAAATTATTGATATAGACAATATCAAGAAGAAAAGTATAAAATTCAGCATTTGAAATTTTAGAAATTAAAATTCAGCACGTAAGTTTTCGACACTTACTCTTCTGTTTGATCAAATGGTCCCTTACTTGTCCTTTTGCTTTGTAGCTCGTGCTAGAGAGGATACTGAGAAAATTGACAATGATGTAAAAAGAAGAGCTGAACGGCTTAATCATATAGTCACTGTATGTATTTATTTTCATTTCAAAGCCATTACTTCAGCAGATTGTTCTGGGCAATGTCATAATTAACGTTGTATCCTTACCAGATTTTGAGGAACAAAGCACAATCTAGATTGAAAATTGCTGCCGAGCGACATTGGAGTGATGGAGCCTTAGAGGTTAGTTTCTTTTCATTCTACAATCTCTATGTATTCTATGACTTGGGCAATGTGGTATACTGTAACTTCATTTCCTCAAACAACCAAAATTATTAGAAGCGTTCTTTAATTATCCTTCTTTGGGGATAAAAATTTATAGGTGACTTATTTCGAGTACATAATAGGGTGTAGTTTGTGTTTCGATCAACATAAGAAAGTATGACATTCAATCACCACGCCTGCAAATCCATGGTTGAACTGAAAGTATGTGGCAAATCTGTGTAGTAGAACATGACAGACCACATTCTTTAAGTTTTCCTTCACAAACACTGTTTGTCAACCTTTAACTTGCTCATGTTGTGGCTCAAGTTCAAGCCCAATTTACTCATTATCTTCCTCGGCTAGGATGTTGGTGCAGCTTCCATATCAATCACCAAAGAACCTGTCCTTTAGAAGACTCTTGTGAAAAATCTTTCCTCTATACTTATGGCCCATTGTTCAGCTCTTGTTAATTAGTGGAAAGTAAAGGACTAATAAACACCCCTAGTGTCATTATCATCTTCCATCTGGCATATTTAGCTACAAGATTACTAACATACTCATCCAATATTGAATCTTCAGCTTCCTTCGACTCAAAACTTTCTTTTTCTGCAATACCAACTTCTGTAAAATGACAATACTAAATATGATGCTCCATTCCTGGGGCAATTATAACACTTAACACTTAAACAAACGACATTAAAATTATTACCACGAGAAAAATTACTAGGAAGATGTCTTACTAGAATGAGTTGAACTTATATTGGAAAAGTTACCACGATCTAGATCCCCAGAAGTCCTCAGTCCTGGGAGATGTATGCTTCAAACTATATGCAGCGGCAATCTTTCATGTGTTGTCTTCCTTTTTGTAAACTAATACTTGAACGGCTTCTAACATGCTGTACAATATGCTAGCAGCTAATTGACAAAACATTTGTGGATTTAATCCTTGGCCGATAGAAATGATCACATCTTCTACCCCAGGAAACCCTGATATCGTAGCAAGTCTATCGAACATCTATGTGTATACTTCACAAATTTTCTTCCTTAGGTCAGTCATGTAAATCACATATTACCTCGTTTCTTGTAGTTCGGTGGCACAACATTATTAGTATGATACCTGGGTTAACATGGGTGAGCAGTTCAATCGAAGGATTGCATTGTTGAATGCTCTTCTTGCAACCCTAAATTTTTTCTTTTTGCAACAATGATGCGAACTAAATGATTTGACTTTCAGACTACTTGAGAAGATGGAAATAGATCGGATTAGGCTATGAATACCTAAATTGTGTAGGACATGAGGAGGAAGAGGGAAGAAAAGGGAAGTGGAACGACTAATGTCTCAAACAAATAATTTGATAATCCACGTGTGAATAATACATATAATTTACTGCTTATTTATTGGCAATGTCATTATGTAATCTCAATTCATTGAGGACACAATATAAGGAAATAAAAATGATGTCCTAATCAGTTACATAACTATTGATTTATTATAGAATCAATAAAACTGAACCAAGACTACGAAGGCTTATCTTATATGGACCAAATAGAGTCCGCCAAAAAGGGGGGGGAAAGCATATGGCATTGTCCATATTTGTGATACATCAAGTCCCAGTTAACATATTTGCATCCTCGGACTAAGAGTGGAATGTAGAATAACCAAACTGAATGTCAAGGCTATAAACTAAAAATGAGTAAAGCCTCAAATTTTCAATAGCAAAGAAATGTTTCCATGAATAGTTTCAGAAGCCTTTTCCCGTTATTTGCTTTACTAAAGTCCGCCTATTTTACTATAAGCATATTGTAATACTCCATGCGCCCCACTGGCCTAGTAACGGTTTGGACTGAGTTCATGTGGCTTAAAATGCTTAAACCAAGTTACTAGTAGTAGCCTACATGGTAATTTATATATTGGACTATTATTTTGATTACTTCTGATGTCAAATCTTCCAATATTTGCCACTTAAAGACACAACGTACTTGTCGTGTTGGCCCAATTCTTCCCATAGTTGGTGGAAACAGCAGCCCATAAGAGGACACATGGTACTTATTTTGAGGCCTTTACCTCTATTTGGAGCCTCTATTCCTCTATCAACACCGCCACAGTGCTGTTTTTGGACTAATATTGGTGTTGGTACCATTTGTAATGCTCCTTGTGGTCCACCGGCATAGTTACTTTTGAACTGAGTCCACGTGGCCTAGAATGCTTAAGCCAAATTACTAGTAATAGCCCACATGGTAATTTATATATCAAAATCTTTTTTATTGCTTCCGATGTGGGATCTCACAATTTTGTAACATCCCATGTGGCCCACTAGCCTAGTAACTTTTTTGACCGAGTTCACATGTTCCAAAATGTTTAAGTCTTATTACGAGTTGAAGCCCACATGGTATTTTATATATCATACGATATTTCTAATACTTCCGATGTGGGATCTCACGATATCCCTCACTCAAAGACGCGACATCCTCGTCTCTTTGGCCTAATTCGTCCCCTTAGTTGGTGATGTAGATAACAGCTCATAAGTAAATACAAAGCAACCCATAAGTTAACACATGGTACCTATCTCGGAGCTTTTACTATTCTCCGGATCCTTTACTCTATCTACATCACTACGATGCTGTTTTCAGACCAAGGTTGGTTTTTATACCATTTGTAATGCCCTATTGCC
This sequence comes from Eucommia ulmoides, assembly GCA_016647705.1. Lineage (NCBI taxonomy): Eukaryota > Viridiplantae > Streptophyta > Magnoliopsida > Garryales > Eucommiaceae > Eucommia > Eucommia ulmoides. The sequence goes on along the minus strand of CM028339.1, from coordinate 50,386,196 downwards.
CACTTAGTAATTTTTTTAACCGGGTCCACGTGACCCAAAATGCTTAAGACAAATTATTAGTAATAGCTTAGATGGTACTTTATATATCAGAGAATCTCTTCTAATACTTCTGATGTGGGATCTCACACCTGCATAACTCATTTTTGATTTGCTAGATGAGTTTTGAAATGTCACCTTGGATCTTGGATAATTATTACAGTTTTAAATGTGTCATTTATTTTATTACCTTGAAGAATTCAATATATTTTGTTATCCATGTACTTTTAAGTTAATATTAGTATATGCCTCGGTTGTTGTGATCGTTAAAGCATCATCAAGTGATAAACTAGAACATGACACGAAGAATGAAATGTCACCTTGGATAAATATTACAGCTTTAAATGTGTCATTTATGTTCTAACCATGAAGCATGCAATATATTTGGTTATCAATATATTTTTAAGCTTATCTTAATATATGTCTCGGTTGGTTTGATATTTGAAGCATTATAATGTGATCAAATAGAACATGACACTGTTTTTTGATCATTCCAGGCTGATTTAAGACGCGCTGAATTCCTTGCCAAGCAGCGTGCAATGGAAGATGCCTTGATGGCTTTAGAGGTAGAATATTAGAAAGCACAACTTCATTCCCAACACTGCTGTAATTATCTTTTAATCTAATTGTTCATAAATCTGAAACTTGCTTCTCCACCTTATCTGACTTTTTCCTCTGTGGATATATAATGGTTTTTTGGTTTAGCGCACTTAATTTATGTTCTTGTTTTGTGCGCGTGTTTTACAGTTCATTAAAAACATACATGAGATGATGGTGAACAAAATGTACAGGTAAGTTATTTCAATGATGTCACATTCTTTTGAGCATGAAGAAAAATTGAAATAAAAAAAAAACTTATTAGTTACTCGATCATTGGGGATCCTAACTTTTTTTGTGTTACTGGTGCTTAGTCCTCTCCACAGGAGAAAAGGCCCTCAATCTTCTAATGACATGGCAGAGCATATAATGCTTGAAAAGAATGGGAAAACTCTCGACTTCTTCCCTGGGCATGTTTCTGCAGATCGCATTAATGCCATTAAGGTCCGTTTAAATATTCTCTCTTCTTTTTACCCTATTTTGGTTGCGTCAAATGTCTTATACAATAATCCACTTTGTTCCGATTTACAGGAAGCTTATTGGAGTATTGCATCTGCAATATCTGAAGCTGATGGAATTGACTATACGGATCCCGAAGAGGTTTGAATCAAAAGAGTGAATTCTATGTTTGTGGACAACATTTTATATGATATTTTCTCAGTGTCATTTTGTTGGCATGTTAATTGTTTTCTGGAGCAGCTTGAGCTGTTGGTGGCAGCCCTCATCGATTTTGATGCAATGGATGGAAAAAGTAGCGTTTCATTATTGGCAGAGTGTTCCAATTCTCCTGATGTCAACACTAGGTATCAGCAATCCTTGCTAATCACAAAAGGAAGCTATTGTCTTTTGCTAATACATCACAATTGTAAGATATTTCAAAATCTTAAATAATCTCATGGCCTTTGTAGTACTTAGAAACATAACATGTAGCAGGAGTTTGAGACTCATTGATCTTAAAGAGAGTTATAAGGTCGAAATGTTTTAAATGTGAAATAAGACTCTAGTCCTAATACTTGCAGGAAAAGAATATATATATATATATATATATATATATGAAACTAACAATACTAGTACCTATAACAAAAAAAATAAAGTATTCTAAAAATAATTCTACCTACTTTATCATTGTAAGACTCTAATTTGACTAAATTACTTCTATAAACCTATTAAACTAAGAAAATGAAATACAAGAAAAAAAAATCCGTAGATAAAGAAAAAGTTTAAAAAAATCATAAGTTGTCCAGGGTCCTTGTCCTACATACATCACTCTCACTATTTATTATATTTATTAACCATTTTAAGTTACTAACCTATCGATAATCACTATCCCCACTAACTCGTTTTTACACATAACTGATGAACTCTACGCTTAATAAAATGTTAAAGTTTAATAATGCAACACTATTGTGAGTGTGTAACCCATATATTTGTCCTTTGCTTTTTTCTCCTTTTTTATCTCTATTTGTTTTAGATTTTTATATGGTTCCCTTGTGATCAGGAAAGCATTGGCCAATGCATTATCAGTGGCCCCATCAATGTGGACTCTTGGAAATGCAGGCATGGGAGCATTACAGGTATTTCCCATTTCCAGGAAAAAATTAATCTCTAAAATCAGTGGATATGTAGTATGGCTGAACATTGTTCCTTTGGTTGTTCTTGCAGAGACTGGCGGAGGATAGCAACCCGGCTATTGCGGCAGCTGCTTCCAATACTATATATGAATTAAAGAAGCAGTGGGAAATAGAGGAGGGAGACAGCTGGATATTCATGATGAATAAAAGGCCAATGCAGGACGTAGACGAAGTAGGTGACAATAACGCAGCGACAGACTAAGGAACACCCCCAAAGCTATACTGTAGATACCCACGCGTTCAAGGGCCCCTGAATAACGGTTAGGATAAACTCACTGATAACAAAACAAGTAATGTAACAAACTTGTATTTTCTCATATTTGTCTGTCAGCAATTCTCAAATACATGAAGTGTTCAATCAGTTTAATAGGTAATTAAACTGATACCTGTATTTGTTTATAAGCAATTCTCATATTTGTATTTTCTCATATTGATTTATTAGCAATTCTCATGTTTTTCCATGTTGGCCGTTTGACAGCTATAAATTAAGATATGATGAAAAAACCCATTCCAAAATTAACAAAGCTCTCTTTCATGAAATGGGTCGGTGAGAATGAATAAGATGAAGTTGAAAAGAATTTCTGTTGTTCTTGGAGTTTTTATGATTATTCTCGAGAAATTTAATATGGGGAATGTAATTTTTCATCTATGACCGAGGTAAATTTCCCTTGTATACATAGCCCTACTTACAAGGTAAAGAAGAAAACAAGTCATCTTAATAATGAAGCATAAAATTAGAATAAACTATTAGTTAACATGACCTAAAAATAAAACTATTAAGGAAAATAATAAGTAGGGAAAAAGATATTCCAACACTACCCTTCAAGTAGAGGAGGAAATGTTAATGAGCCCCAACTTTACATGTGATGATGGAAGTAGAGATGGGCCGATAGATTTAGTGAACATGTTGGCAATTTGTTCGAATGATGAGTCAGATTGGTGTGATAATATTCCTTAAGTGTAATTTTTCTTAAATGAAGTGAATATCAACTTCTATGTATTTCCTTCTCTCATGGAGGACTAAATCAAAGGATAACATCATGACAAACTTTGACGCACGTTGGATAGAAAGAAAAAATATGTGCATTTTTAGGGAAAGTAAAGAGATGGGTTTTTGAATGAGTCATGTTGATGTCAAAAAGTGGTGACGGGTCAACAGTATGGTCCATGAGGATATCGGGGACACAAGACGGCTGACAGTGTTGCAATTGGTTGAATTCAGGGGTGGTGGCAATCTCCTAGCTGAGCTTCGTTCTTCTACTCCGAGCACCTGCACAAATACCCACCGGGGTTGTGCCCGGTAAAGTCTCTCCGGCGTGAGAGTAAGTATCTGAGGGAGAAGGGTTGAAAGTATCGTGAGTTCAGTAGTGGTCACCTACCACTGGGCGGTGGGTGCCCTTGTGTATTTATAGGCGCCAGTGTTTGATTAGTGTCGCGAAATTAGGGAGCTGAACTCGGGTTAATTAACCTAATCTGCTAGACAGCCAGTTAGCAGGTAGGTTAGCCCTCTAAATGTTTGGGCTGGCCTCTGAGCCCATATGTAGAGGCCCATGGGCTAGAACCTCACGACGGCTTGGTGAACTCCGAGTGTGGAGGTGGCGAGCAGAGGGTGTCTCGGCTCATCAGTTCAGCAGGTCAGATCGCAATTCGCCGGTCCGGACTTTTTCACTGAGACGGCCCTCAGCTCGGCTGGAGAAGGGCGTCCCAGTCCAGCACTGAAGAGACTTCAGCTCTCAGCTCGAACGTTCTTCTATATTTGGGCGGATATTGACCACATGGTATACCTGATAAGATTTCCCTATATTAGTTGCCCCCCAAGTCCCGAGGGCGTGAGTGAAACGTGACGGGCTCGGGATTTTAAAGGAGCAAACGGGTAGAAGTAGTGTAGGGTGGTCACAAAATGCAAAAAACGGCACACCAGTGACCCTTGGGGGGAAGAACAGCTGTAAGAAAGAGGGAAAAGAACAGAGTCTGGGTTGAGGATAACACAATTCATTTGTTCGGCAGATCAACAGTCTGACGGAAGTGGCGATGATCTGTGAGAATTTGGAGCCTTTCCTGTTTTGAAATTGGCCGAGCTGAGAGTACGTCAGGTAGTGAGGTCGGCCATTTCCAATGCCTTAAAAATTTTCAAGGGTGGAAAGTTTGAGAGTCTCCTCCATTTTGAAAGTGGCCGAGCGGAGAGTACGTCAGGTCGTGAGGTCGGTCATTTCTAATAATTTAGAATTATTTAAGAGTGAAAAATTTGAGAGCCTCCCCCATTTTGAAAGTGGCCGAGCTGAGAGTACGTCAGGTCGTGAGGTCGACCATTTCCAATGCCTTAGAATTATTTAAGGGTAGAAAGTTTGAGAGTCTCCCCCATTTTGAAAGTGGCCGAGCTGAGAGTACGTCAGGTCGTGAGGTCGCCTATTTCCAATGCCTTAGAATTATTTAAGGGTGGAAAGTTTGAGAGTCTCCCCCATTTTGAAAGTGACTGAGCTGAGAGTACGTCAGGTCGTGAGGTCGGCTATTTCCAATGCCTTAGAATTATTTAAGGGTGGAAAGTTTGAGAGTCTTCCCCATTTTGAAAGTGACTGAGCTGAGAGTACGTCAGGTCGTGAGGTCGGTCATTTCCAATGCCTTAGAATTATTTAAGGGTGGAAAGTTTGAGAGTCTCCCCCTTTTTGAAAGTGACCGAGCTGAAAGTACGTCAGGTCGTGCGGTTGGCCATTTCCAATGCCTTAGAATTATTTAAGGGTGGAAAGTTTGAGAGTCTCCCCCCTTTTGAAAGTGGCCGAGCTGAGAGTACGTCAGGTCGTGAGGTCGGCTATTTCCAATGCCTTAGAATTATTTAAGGGTGGAAAGTTTGAGAGCCTCCTCCCTTTTGAAAGTGGCCGAGCTGAGAGTACGTCAGGTCGTGAGGTTGGCCATTTTCAATACCTTAGAATTATTTAAGGGTGGAAAGTTTGAAAGCCTCTTCCCTTTTGAAAGTGGCCAGCTGAGAGTACGTCAGGTCGTGAGATCGGTAATTTCCAATGTCTTAGAATTTTTCAAGGGTGAAAAGTTTGAAAGCCTTCCCCATTTTGAAAATGGCCGAGCTGAGAGTACGTCAGGTCGTGAGGTCGGCCATTTCCAATGCCTTAGAATTATTTAAGGGTGGAAAGTTTGAGAGTCTCCCCCCTTTTGAAAGTGGCCGAGCTGAGAGTATGTCAGGTCGTGAGGTCGGCCATTTCCAATGCCTTAGAATTATTTAAGGGTGGAAAGTTTGAGAGCCTTCCCCCTTTTGAAAGTGGCCGAGCTGAGAGTACGTCAGGTCGTAAGGTCGGCCATTTCCAATGCCTTAGAATTTTTCAAGAATGGAAAGTTTGAGAGCCTTCCCCCTTTGGATTTTTGTCCGAGCTAAGAGTACGTAGCCTCGTGAGCTCGGCCATGTTCCATACCTTAGACTTTTTGAAGGGTGGGAAGTTTGAGAGCCTTCCCCCTTTAGATTTTGTCCGAGCTGAGAGTACGTAGGTTCGTGAGCTCGGCCATTTTCTATGTCTTAGACTTTTTGAAGGGTGGGAAGTTTGAGAGCCTTCTCCCCTTTGATTTTGTCCGAATTGAGAGTACGTAGGCTCGTGAGCTCGACCATTTGCTATGCCTTTCTCTTCACACGTGGCAAATGCGCAACACGTGCCCCCCATTATGACTTGCGTGATAGGCTATGCCACCATCGTTGGATGGATGCCATGTGGCAGTGGCGTTTTAATCAAGGCATCCCAGCCGTTGGCCTGGGTGACCGTTCGTCTGGGCACACTCTTCTTTTATAAATGGTGGCCCCTACCTTTCATTTGACACTTGCGAAATTTCCAGAGCTTATTCTTCCTCCTCGGCATTGGTACTTTTTTTCTCCTTTGTTTGAATCAAAATATCAGGGTCCTCTTCTCATTCTTCTTTTTCCACTTTTGGCTCTACTGCCGGCTCTGGATCCGGCTCCTCAAAATGGTCGTCCTCCAGCTCCCTTCAATTCAGGGTGGAGCGGCGTCCTGCTCCGGGAGACGCCTCCTCTAGCGTCATGGCCAGGATCCACGAAACGAGCGGTATTATCCAGCCATGCCTGGAAGACCGTGCATTCGTGGTGAGCCGTGCCGACGAGAGCGGTGGGGCATCTACATCACTTGATGCTGGGGTTGGGGTCCCTCCCGAAACCGTCACAGTGGTGGAGATCTATACCGGCGTCTCCATCCCCAGGTTACTTCGTGAAAACGAGGTGTATAACGCTGAGCCAGAAAAATTGTTCATAAAAGTCCCGCCCTCGAGTTCGGTATGGAACACCAAAACAACCATGACCGAAGTGTCCGTCCTCCACTGCCAGAGCAAATTTTTCATCCCGGATGAGGTCACGACCATTGTTCTTAGGCCCGATGATCAGGCCTGTATGCCACCAGCTGGTTTTATGACAATCTATAAGAAACAACTGGAGGCGGGTCTTCGTTTTCCTCTCCACTGGTGGATCAGGGCCATCTGTGAGGAGTACCATTTGTGTCCGTCATAAATGGCTCCAAGCGGTATAAGGGCCCTGGTGGCTTCGTATATCATCTTCCGGGCCGAGGGACTCGAGCCAAGCATTGAACTCTTTAGGGCTCTGTTATTCCTCAAGCCACTCCCCCGGGGTTCTGGGTGGTGTTACATTTCGTCCAGGTCAACTTTCCTGAAGGACTTGGACTCTTCCATCACCGATGGAAGCCCCAGTTCTTCTATATCGGAGGGAGTAGTTGGCAATCCGGCCTGGAAGAAGAATGAAAGTACCCCCTCCAGATGGAATGGGGAAAAGTTGATGAGGCTACGGTCCCTTAAGGGGAGTGTTTTATTTTTTTGGATTTATCATTGCCTGCACACTAACACCCTTGCCTTCATGATCTTCTGCAATTAAAGAGCCACCCAAGAAGAAAAGACCAGAGCCGAGTAGAGAGACAAAGTCTTAAAGACCGCCTTCAAGGACGTGAAAACCCTACTCGCCTCTCAACTCTTCACAGCCTTCTAGTTTTCACTGCCAAACATCTCAGCCATACCCGATTTCCTCCTCGACTCAGACAACGGTAAGGGATTTTCTGCTATGTTAATTCTTCATATTTGGTAATTTTACGTGTGTTACGCTCGATTCACGCAGATATTCTTGTATGAAACCGGATGTTGTCGGCTTGGACAGAAGAATTTCTAAAAATCTTATTGAATATTGCAGCTATGGACAAGGCGATGGCGGTCCAGAAACTTCTCGAGAAGAAAGCCAAGAAGGCTGCCGAGCCAGAGAAGATGGCTGGTTCTAAACATGCCGGAGGAGCACAAGCCGTCCAAACCACACAGTTTCCCGGGACCTCAGCCCGGAGTTGTTCACCCGCCCTGCCGGGCGTCGTTATCAGGGACACACCCCAATCTAAGTCGGGTTCCCGGCAATCTGTGCACACCCTAAGTGGTGACTCATCTCCCCGCCATTCCGACAAGGGAAAGAGAAAGGCCCACGAGGGGAAGCAAAAGAAGCATAAGTCCTCGAAGATGGCGAGGTTTGTGCCCGGGGCCTCATCCGAGCTAACCGTTGATGGATCCTTTTTTGGGGTCCCGAACACCGGGTTGCCGGCTGATCGCGCGCTATTGAAGAGCCCTGAGGTGATGCTGGGCTATCTCCGTCGCATGACGACTCCCAAAGACAAGGAACTGATGGAGGAGGAGAGCACTGGCAACTTGATGCGCCAGGCCATCTGTGATCAAGTATTGGTAAAACTCTTCCACAATTTACTTTCCGTTTCGCTTTCTGCGACTAAATTTTTCTAAGTGTGATGAATTTCCCGTCCTCACGCAGTGCATGCTTTGGATGTCGGTGGTTTTTTAATGGATCTCTGAGAGTGCAATGGAGGAGGCCATGCTGAGGTCCGAGAAAAATGTTGCCGAGGCGAGGGTAAACCGTTTGACCAACGACCTCCAGTTCACCGCCCAGGCCCATCATAGCCTACAAGCCAGGCACATCCTCGTTACCAAAGAACGAGACGACTTTGAAAGATAGAAGGTCGACCTGGAGAAGAGGGTGGAAGAGTTGGAGAATAAGCTCAAGAGAAAAGAGCAGCAGAGAGAGAAAGCCATCCGGAGAGCAGAGCAGAAAGCCATTGAGGATTACAAATCCAACGAAGAATTCGAAAATCTAAAGTACGAGCTTGCTGCCGAATTCATGGATGACGGCCACAAGGCCACGATCCGTTTCTTTCAGAGCCATCATCTGGAGTTTGACTACTCGGGCGTTGGAATGAAGTTTCCCTAACAAGGCGAGCTAGCGGTGGAGCGGGTTGTTGAGGGGGCTTCTGAGGGGCAAACTCACGAGGCCAGTTATGAAAAAGCTGCCGGTGAGGAGGCCGAGGGCGATGAAGACACCAATGTCAACGTTGTGGACATCGAGGGCGTTTCTGGAGAAGAATAGGTCCCCAGCCTGGCCTTTTTGGAAGACTTAGAAAAAAATTTGGATTTTGTTGAACTCTTTTTGTACTCTTTTTTTTTTCTTATATATTCTGACTGTGTATACAATCAAGAACCCTACCAATGTAAGCCCTCCTGTTTTGTTGAATATAACACAACAAATTTTTGAACACTTGTTCTCGATTCTTTCTCGCCTCTCCCTCCTCTTCTAGGATGTAGTAGGCGATTTGTTTTGACCTTTTGCCCTAACTCGGACAAGTGGTCGTGAATCCAACTCATGTACTCGGAATAGGGTTGCAGACCTTTACAATTTCACGATCCCACAATCTTGTACGCATGCCGAGTCCTCACAGACCTTAGTTCAACACTTACCACTTCAAATTTGTTTTGGAATCTTTTTGGTGAATAGTTGTCACGGTTGTGATCACCCTGCCCCCCAGCCTGTAGTGGGAGTAGTTTCGCTGCTCGTGCTACTGGTTGCGATGTGACTCGTTGGGTCAGTCCACTAGGTATCTTAGCGTGCCAGAAGATCAGTTAAGTAATAAATTGCATTTTTTTGAAAAGTCACTATATTAATATCAAAATACTTCATACTTGGCATGCGTATGAAACGATTACAAAATGACCTCTGTCCTATAGTAGTATTACTTGAGATGGTCGGCGTTCCACGGGTGTCGCAGCGGAACACCTTCCTCGGTTTCGAGCTCATAGGTGCTCGGTATTGCAACTATTATCACGCGATAAGGTCCCTCCCAGCTGGGGGCCAACTTTCCCGCATTTGGCTCCTTGGTCGCTAAGGTAACCTTTCTGAGGACTAAGTCTCTGATGTCAAAATGGCGCAGTCGCACCCTTCTATCATAGTATCGAGCGTTCTCTCGTCGTTCTTCCAAAAGGTCCAGGTTAAGGGCCAGCATTGCATCATTCATCTGTTAGTCTTACTCCTTGAGTAACGTTCAGAAGGTTGGCAATCCAATTTTTGCAGGAATTACGGATTCGGATCCGAATGTCAATGAGAACGGTGTCTCTCCGGTTGGGGTTCGGGAAGTAGTATGGTATGCCCAGAGGACTGGGTAAAAATCCTCTACCCACCTCCCCTTGGCTTTGTCAAGCCTAGTCTTTAAATCGTGCAAAATTGTTCGATTCGTGACCTCGACCTGTCCATTAGTTTGCAGATGACCAGGGGACGCAAAGTGTGTGCAGATACCCAAGGCGGAGCAAAAAGAAGCAAATAAATCGTTGTCGAACTAAGTTCCGTTGTCGGATATGATTGACCTTGGAATCCCAAATCGGCACACCATCGACTTCTATACAAAGTCCCGGATCTTCTCTTTGGTGATGCGAGCTAGGGGTTCAGCCTCCACCCACTTGGTGAAGTAATCGATAGCGACGACGAGAAATTTTCTTTGACTGGTGGCCTGAGGAAAAGGGCCCAATAGGTCTATTCCCCACTGAGCAAAGGGCCATAGGCTCGCCATGGACACCATGGTCGTTGGCGGTAAATAGGGGTGGGGACCAAAATGTTGGCATTTGTCGCATTTTTTTACGAACTCATTCGTGTCTTCCAACATTTTCGGCCAAAAATACTCTTGGCGGAGGAGTTTTCCAACTAGGGCCTTGCCCCCCTAGTGATTGCCACAAATTCTCTCATGGATTTCTCTCATAACGTAGTCAGCCTCTTCTTGCCGTAAACACTGAGAGTATGGTCCAGAGAATGAACGCCGATAAAGGACCCCATCTATAATACAATATCTGGCAGACTTGTATCGCATCCTCCTTGCTTCGTTGCGGTCGTCAGGTAGCGTCCCATCTTCCAAATATCTCCGAATGGGGTCCATCCAAGTGGGATGATCATTGAGCTCACAGATTGGAGCAACCTGATTAGAAATCGCTGTGCTTGGAGCATCCAGATACTCAACAGGCATACTTCGCTTCAGGGTTAACGCTATTGCCGAGGCCAGGTTTGCCAAGGCATCAGCGTGCTGGTTCTCTTCCTGGGGTATTTGGGACACATCGATTTTTTCGAATTTCTCCATCAGGGTTTTGACCCTTTCAAGATATGCTGTCATACTGAGATCATTTGCCAAATAATCCCTGTTGACTTGGTTGACGACCAGCTGAGAGTCGCAAAAGACGGACAACGTCGTCACATTGAACTCCTTGGCCAGGCGAAGCCCGGCCAACAGAGCCTCGTACTCCGCCTCGTTGTTAGTCGCTCTGAACCCCAGCCTCAGGGCGTACTCTATCTCCTCGTTGTCTGGGGCAACGAGCACCATCCCCGCTCCACAACCACTAGTGTTGGAGGAATCCATCGGTGAACAGCCTCCATGTTGTTGGACCGGTATTTGGGCTTGAGTCCCCCATCGCTCCCCCTCCTCCCACTGTTTTAGCTTCCGGGTGAGTGTTGGGTGGTTCATGGTGGTCCTCAGGAAACATGAGCTCAGCGATGAAATCCGCCAGGACCTGGCCCTTGATGGCCATCCTAGGGCGATACTCAATGTGAAACTGACCCAGCTCGAGGCTATACTTCATTAATCGCCCCGAGATGTCTGGTGAATGTAAAATTTGTCTTATCGGCTGGTCCGTGAGGACGACGATCTCGTGGGCTTGGAAATACTGTTTCAACTTTCGGGAAGCCACCAGTAGGGCATAAGCCAGCTTCTCAAATTTAGTGTATCTTGTCTCGGTATCCGACAAGATCCTCCTAGAGCAAAAGACTAGGTGTTGGACACTGGCGTCATCCCTTACAAAAACAGCGCTCACTGCCGTCGTAGAAGCGGCAATATACAGGTATAAAGTTTTCCCATCCTTCGGGGTGCTGAGCAAAGGATAGATAATTTTTGAGCGCTTGGAAAGCCGACTCGCATTCGTCGGTCCAGCCAAAGTTGTTGTTGCCTCTGAGCACTTTGAAGAATGACAGACACCCTCTGAGCACTTTGAAGAATGACAAACACTTATCTGATCCTCTTGATATGAACCGGTTGGGGGCAGCGAGTCTTCCTGACAGTATCTGTACCTGCCTCTTATTCTGAGGAGAGGTCATCCCGAGGATCGCATGTATTTGATCGGGGTTAGTATCAATGCCACGTTGTGAGACTATGTACCCCAGGAACTTCCCCGCAGAAACCCCAAAAATACATTTGTTCAAGTTGAGCTTCATGCGGTGAGCCCGGAGTTTTTCGAAACAATTGTGGAGATGTTGGGTATGGCCAGGGCCCTCGAGCTCTTGACCAACATGTCATCAATGTAAACCTCCATCGTCTGCCCGATCTCCTCCTTGAACATTTTGTTCACCAATTGTTGATAAGTGGTTCCGGCGTTGCGTAGGCCAAACGGCATTACCTTGTAGCAGTATGTACCCTTATCAGTAATGAACGATGTTTTGCTCTTGTCGGGGGGGGGGGGGGGGGGGCATTGGGATTTGGTTATACCCAGCATAAGCGTTGAGGAAACTCAGGCGCTCGTACCCTGATGTGGCGTCTATGATGATGTCAATCCTGGGCAGGAAAAAGAACTCTTTCGGGCAGGCTTTATTCAGGTCTTTAAAATCAACGCAGAGGCGCCATTTATTGCCAACCTTGGGAGCCAGGACCACATTCGCCAACCAGTCAGGAAATTTGACTTCTTCGACGTCGCCAGACTTGATCAATTTATCCATCTCTACTTCAATTATCTTTTGGCGCTCCGGATGAAATTTTCGTCGTTTTTGCGGCATGGGATGATGGTGTGGATCAGCATGAAGGCGGTGCATCGCCATGCTCGGATCAACACCCGGCAGCTCGTCATGGGCCATGCAAAGACGTCGTAATTTCGTTGGAGCAGTTGGATGAGTTCAGTCCTCTGTTCGGACGTGAGACTAGCACCGATCCTGACGGTTCGCTCTTCGATGGTTGGGTGTATGGAAATCTCCTCTAGTTCCTCGTGAGGTCGGGGACCGGCCTCCTCCTCTCTTGGATCATTGATGGGCACAAGTACCGGTCCCTAACTCAGAACCATGAGTTCGAAATCTTCGAGCCCTGGCTCTGCCTGTGATTGTTATTTCCTTTTCTCTAACGCCCTCCGAGCACAAGCCCGGGAGGACTCTTGGTCACCCCTCACTACTCCCACACCTCTCTCCGTGGGAAATTTCATCGATTGGTAGTATGGTGAGCAGACGGCCTTGAGGGCCACCACCGTGGGTCGACCCATGATTGCGTTATAGGGTGACGGCCTGTCTACGATCAAGAATTTGGTCCAAACAGTGGAGGTCCGTGGATGGGCTTCGATGGTCACTGGAAGTGAGACCCACCCGACAGCATTCACAACATCCCCTCCAAAACTGACTAGAGGGGCTGTCGACGGCTTTACCGCGCTGGGGTCCACATTCATTTTCTCGAACGCCCATTTGAAGATAATATCAGCGGAACTACCACCATCTACCAGGATTCGTCCCATTTTGTAGTGATTGATGAAAGCCACGATGATGAAGGTGTCGTCATGAGGGACGTGTATATCCTTGAGGTCCGCCTCGCTGAATGAAATAACATTGTGCTCCGCAGCATCGACCGTGCTTACCTCGAAGACGTCTTCACTCGCTTTTCTCTTGGCTTTGTGCTCGTATCTCTTCTTGGAGGAGAGAGTCTCTCCCCCAAGGCCTAACCCGCTATGGATGACGTTAATCTCGCCATTAATCCTTTGTTCGTCATCGCCCCTGCTCCTTTCTGACATGGGAGGAGGGTGACTTCTGTTCCTCCTTCTTCTACGACCCCCATGCTTGTCGCGAGGGTCGTGGTCTTTCGTTCTGGAAGCCCGGTCGTCCCTTCGAACATAGCGACCAAGGTACCCTCTGCTAATAAGGGTCTCGATTTCTTCCTGGAGTCGGAAACAATTCTCGGTGGAGTGTCCCCGGTCTTTGTGGAATTCATAGTATTTGTCCATTGACCTTCCCATTGGTTTTTCGCTGGATGGTGGAGGAGGAGGAAAGAAATCCCTCCCCGCATTCTCAGATAAGACGGTGGCCATCGAGACCGTGAGCGGTGTGAAGTTCTACTGGTGGTTCCCTTGGGGTGGGAATGGTCTCCGATCCTCGGGCAACAGTCCCAGCCTTCCTTATGCCTGCAACCTTTTGGACCCATGATGTTTGTTCGGCCCTTCCTCAGTCTTCCCTTTCTTCTTTTAGCCTCCTCTTCGATCCTTTCGGGCTGCTTCCTTTTCATCAGCATTATGGAACCTCGTGCCTCTTTCTAAGGTAGCATCCAGAGTAAGAGTTGGGTTAGAGCAGAGGTCATACATGAGACGTCGATACTTTAGGCAGTCAATGAATGTGCTCATTGCGATCACGTCACTGAGCTCATCGCAACCAATGATCTCTTTATAAACCCTCTCTACATAATCCCCCCAATGATTCATCGGGTAGCTGCTAGAGTGCAAGGATGTGGGCCATGGTTTTTGGCCTACGCCGTGACCGTCTAAATCACAAAAGGAATAGCAGCTCTAGCTCGTGAAAATTAGAGATGGAGGCCAGTGCCAAAGTTCGGAACCATGCCCTGGCGGCCCCTGTAAGAGTGAGGGGAAATGCCTTACATCTTATTGCTATTGAGGCGGTGTGTAGGTCCATATAGGACCTGAAGATGGACAAGTGGTCCACCGGATCAGTGACCCCGTCATAGAGGATCATTTGGGGATTGGTGTATCGTGCGGGCAAGGGTTCCCCCAAAATTATATCAATAAAAGAAGATCTTACCTCCGAAGGAAGCCTGGTCGAGCTTCTGGTCCCCCGTATCTGTTGTAAGGCTGCCTCCATGTCAGCTAGGCACCTCTCCACCACCACATCGGCCCTTGGCTGGACTCGAGCCTGACTGAAAGCGGCACGAGGCGGCGGCTGTCGTGGTGGGGAATATGAATCTACTTCCCGAAAGCGACGGGGGTGATGATCGGACTATACGGTATTACTATGCGCGGGGGGAGACTCGACTCGGTCGCCCCTCCTTTGCCTTGGTGGAGGTGGTGACGGAGATCCCGGGACCCCAGGGGGTGCTAACTCAACCTCCTTCCGACCGACGTTGTGGGTCCAGGGCCTTGGGATATGCCCGTCGGAATGGATAATATGTTCTTCATCTTCGATCGCTCGTTCCTCCCGACCAGCGACCTGGACTGCCGGAAGACCCATTGGAGGTACCGGCGGCAAGTGGACCAGGACGATTTGGAAGAAGGTTTGGAACTCGTCAAGTTGACATTCTAAGATGTCGACGCGGGCTGCCTCAGGGGCTCCGGAAGTCTTCCCAACAAACTGCCCTTGGGGCAGGACTGGATCCACCTGAGCGGTATGCTGAGTGGTCAGTCCTCCCGGCCTGGATGGTGGGATGGCAGGCCGGTGGAGATTCTCCGCAGGAGGTGCCTGGGGATCCAACCTAGGAACCCTTGACATACTCTGCACGGATACGGGAGGTGGATTACTGCTCGTGGCAAGCGCTTGGTCGACCTGGCAGATTTCCTTCCCATACTTTGTGATCATCAAGTCTTAACCTCGTGGGGAGCTGACGATCAGGAGAGGATTTTAGTGCGTTCCCACAGACGGTGCCAGACTGTTGATGTCAAAAAGTGGTGACGGGTCAACAGTATGGTCCGGGAGGATATCGGAGACACAAGACGGCTGATAGTGCTGCAATTGGTTGAATTCAGGGGTGGTGGCAATCTCCGAGTTGAGCTCCGCTCTTCTACTCCGAGCACCTGCACAAAGACCCACTGGGGTTGTGCCCGGTAAAATTCCTCCGGCGTGAGAGTAAATATTCGGGGGAAAAGGGTTGAAAGTATCGTGAGTTCAGTAGTGGTCACCTACCTCTAGGCAGTGGGTGCCCCGATATATTTATAGGCGTCAGTGTTTGATTAGTGCCGCGAAATTAGGGAGCCGAGCTCGGGTTAATTAACCTAATCCGCTGGGTAGCCAATGAGCAGGCAGGTTAGCCCTCTAAACGTCTGGGTTGGCCTTTGAGCCCATATGAAGATGCCCATGGGCCAGAACCTCACGACGGCCTGGTGAACCCTCGAGTGTGGAGGTGGCGAGCAGAGGGTGCCTCTGCTCATCAGTTCAGCAGGTCAAATCGCAGTTCGCCAGTCCGGACTTTTTCACTGAGACAGCCCTCAGCTTGGCTGGGGGGGCGTCCCAGCCTAGCACTGAGGGGACTTCAGCTCTTAGCTCGGCCGTTCTTCTATATTTGGGCGGATATTGACCACGTGGTATACTTAACGAGATTCCCCTATATCAAGTCGGGTTTTTTTTTTCATAAAAGAACTTAGGCCAAAATTTAAAGAAAATCACTCAGTATTGAGTTTAATTGGTATGCTAGGTTACCGAAATTTAAGTAAAGTTTTGACTGCAAAAGCTCAGTTTAATCAAAGATTCATTTTAAAAGAGTTCAGGTGTCGGTTATGCTCGGGAAAGATGTTAGGCACCCAAGAAATTCGTTTGAAAACAGTATCTTATGTCCAATTAAGTCTAATTAGTTTAAGTCCAAATGTCTTATTTTATTTTGAAATAACTTTCCTTTTTATTATGAACGTTTTTTTTTTTTTTTTGTTTTTAAAATTAAAGTTGGACAAATTTTTGATATTTTATGAAATGCTCCCTTATGATCTCTTATAAAATATTAGAAGAATTGACAACGATGATCCACGTGTAAGTTTTATTAACACATTAAATGAATTTCTTTAATTTTGATGGGCAAATTAATCTAAGTGAACCATGATAATCTAATGAAGATATGAATGTAAATACAAAGCATAAATGAAATGATGTTCAACTAAGATGATATGAACCTATCTTGACTTCAATCTTTAATGTCTCAAATGACCTTGTATGACTATAATTTTATCATGCAAAATAAACATAACAATGATTTATTATGTCCTAAGTGATGATAGTGTACATAGGTGAAGTGAATGCAAAAGAATGACTTAAATTAAATGAAACTATATTATGTCATGCTTAAAGTGTAATTAAAAATAAGTTGAGTAAATGACATGTTAAAATTGACATCATGAAATGAAGATAAATTTGAATATGATATGTCCAAATTGTGTATATGAAGTCCTAGTCTTATTTATGCAAAACATGCATATTTTGTAATGAAATGACTATAGTACTGTATGTTAAGAGTCCGAATAAGTTATTTACAATTTTTACCTCCTTGATTCAACTTTTCTTTATGTAAAATGACTTAATTTAAGCATGGAAATGCAAAGAAAATTGATATGGAATGAATTATTAGTGTAAATGGATTATTAAATTATATTTTTATGAAAATAATTTTACGTGCAATGTGGGTGTCAAAATAGTGAAAAACAAGATTTCTAGATTAATTATAATCTACATGGAAATTAGAGTAATATTTAACATAGCTATTATGATTATATAAATGACATAAATGAGGATGAAAAAGTGATATAACACTAAGCTGGCATGAATTGTTCTGTATGACCTATTCATATGACATATTGAATTGGAGACTTTAGTGGCATGAATTGTGGAGTGACTAAATGACATACATAATGACATAATGGATGAGAAGTGAAAGAGGTGATAACTAAAATCGCATAGTTCACTATATGATTCATAAGACTAAATGAGATAGATAATGACATAAGAAATGGAAAATGGTGGTGCTGAAAAGTGTCCTAAACATACCTTCCTAAATTATGCAAAAATCGTAAGATGACAAAATGTGAAATGACATGAATTTCTACATGATTTATCCATTTATATTTCATGGAATGTCTATTTTCCTACTTAATTTAATTTATGCATTTACCTTGAAGGAGTCCAAATTTCACATTTTCTCAAATTCCATGGACATCATAATCAAGGGAATGTCATGTAAATGAGTTTTTAGCAAAATTAACCCCTACAAAACTCATGTCAAATCCATCGAAATAATATGTCAAGGGAAGTGGTCCCCTAAACCTACCATTTAAAATTCCACTTTATTGAGAGAATTAAAATGGTAGCATGAAGATCTCTCCCTCAACTTATTAAATTGTTGAATTCGCCAAAAGTCTTGTCCAAATTAAATTTAACAAAATTAACTTGTTTATTTTATCAATGTTCAACCCTAAATTTTTGTATAGTAACAACCTTTTTTTTTCAATTTTTGAATGAGCATAATAACGTATCTTTGCATTTTCTTACTTAATAACAATATTTAAAATGCAAGAATCGAAACAGACATAGTAACCACATAATAAAAATGCAGAGAATATAATATAAGCACAATAACAGCATGAGTTTAAATTCCATCATCTAGCACTCGAAGGGGAAATCAAAATTGCAATAGTCTTCCCCTCCATCATGGCACATCATAGATTCATTTGGATGAACAATGGACCTCTTGATTTTAGAGAGGAGCAAAATAATGGCCTAAACCTTCATCCTCTCCAACATTTGAGTTTATTAACAACACGGAATTAAAAGTCAATGACTATCTTTCTTATCATAGGGGGGTCAGGAATTAAATTTCAATGACTATCTTCATGGCCTAAATCATTTTGGATCATGAATATGCATAAATTTTCAGATTGGGTTTTCTGAATCCTTTGGTTATCGACGTCACCAACATAGGCCAATGAATAAGTACACTAATCCTTTATAAATTTTCATACATATTCATATCAAATGCATGCAAAAGAAAATGGCCATAAAAAGGCCTTGAGTAGAGCCAAAATTTAAACTACTTGAATTGAAATGAACTTGATACCTTTTTTTAAATCTTCTTAATGAATCATCAACTCACAAATGTGGAAGGGATATTTTAAAGTGTGTTAGGAGTGTAAAAAGGGGACTGGAATGCAATGTTTTTTACCCAAAAACACTCTATGGAAGTTCTTCCCCGCACTTGAAGTAAAAGGGGTATTTATAATTAACATCTGTAAAGCATGAGAGACCAACCAATGTCCCTATAAAATAGAAAACGCCATGACCAGGATTGGTCTTAAGGTGCCGAAAAAATGTGATAAACGACATCTAGATGGATGGTTTGAGTTGAGTGCATAATTTGACTCAAAATGCTCATTGCATTCATAAGATCTATGTGTTTGTCAGGTATATGAGATGTCCCAAAGAGCAATAATATACCGATGAATTAGGTAACATATTCTCTGATTCTTGTATTAACCTAAGGTTCTTGTCTGAGTGTAGAGGCCGACATACACCCATGTATATATGTATCCTACAGGAGATCGCAAGCATACATCTACTGGGATAGGGATATGCCATGGCGTGACTGCATAACCTCAATGCCACCCATATCCTTATAATAGTAAAACTCCAGAGGTCACTTTTCTCCTAAACAATACCTGGTTCATATATCTAACAATAATCATGTCATCGAATAAATATCACGATAAGAACCATATCACTCAAGTGGATAGACCATGCTCGGATAGATTTCTTAAGGCCATAGAGGGATTTTCGAAAGTGACCCACTATTTCTTAATACTCTCCTTGAGGACGAAAATCTGGTGGATGATCCATGTATATAGTTTTTTGATAGATCACCCATTAAGGAACAGATTCTTAACATCCAGTTGATGAAATAACCAAGAGCAGGACACAACAAGTGAGACCGAAACAAAAACTATGATTAATTTAACAATTAGAGCAAAGGAAGCACTTAAGTCCTTGCCTGGAACCTGAGTGAATCAGTTTGCAACAAGGCTAATTTGACTGTGGTCAATAGTACTATCCTCCAAATACTTCACATTGAAAACCCACTTACATTTAACTACATGCTTAGATAAACGAACTCCCAAATCCTATTTTGGTGAAGGGCATCCGTTTTCACTTTTATAGATACACCTACTTAGGATTCAAGAAAACCTCATGAACGAAGAAGGAAAGAGATTGAATAAACCTAGCTAAGAAAATGATAGCAATGATCGAAGAGACCCTAATAAGAAACATACTTGGCAATAGGATGATTAATATTACTTGAAATAAGGTAATGGAAAGAGAGGACGCTCACAGGTAGGAAGATGAGGAATAAGATAAGAACCTAAAGAAAATGGTGAGTTACATAAATCTAAAAAAAAAATAAAAAATTGGCAAGAGATATTGAGAGCGTAAACGATGTGAGTAGCCATGTAAGGGAGCAGGGGTATGGGATAGAGGCAAGGACTTTCCAAAGAAAGGAGTCAAGGATTGTGGAGAAGTTTCAAGTAAAGGAATCAGATGAGGAAGCAAGGAACTATCCTCCACGTAAGTCTTCTCAACAAGTCCTAGCAAAGGAAGAGTATTTGGAAACATCCAGTGAATGATACAAGTGACGAGTAAAAAGATCATAACACCTACAACCTTTTAAAATTGATGAATACCTTAAGAAGATACATTGAATGACTTTATCATAAAGTTTTGTGCAGTTAAGGTTGTGATTTTGGACAAAACAAGCATACCTAAAGAAATAGGGTAAGAAAGAAAAGAGTGTCAGGCTGGAGGGTATGAAGGGGTGCCTTAGGACACCTAGTTGTGAACACAATTTTTAAGGTAAGGGGTAGTGTGGACAACCATGTGCCAGAAATATTTGGCAACACCGTACCATGTAAGAGGAATCGAACAACGTACATGATGTGTCAATTTTTTTGGTTTCGTCCCACCATTCTTCTTGGGGTGTAAGGATAGGTAATATAATGGAGAATGCACCATTTTTCAAGTTCAGATCGAAACTCAATTATTAGGTTCTCTTTACCATTAACATACCTGACATTGTGTATGACAATATGGAAAAATTGGTAAAAAATTTGAACTTTTTCTTCAACAGATAAACCCAAGTACAACGTGTGTAATAATCCAATCCCCAGAAAGGTTTTTGGATTGCATGAGAATGAATGAAGAATTAATGAATATGGAGGCTCTTTCTTAGGATCCAGAATAATTGGACAACTATTTTATGTTCGCGCTAGCCATTTGTTAACAATGCTTTCGTAAAGTGAATTTATTACCTCATTCATCGGTATGGCAATATCTTTGTCTAAGAAGGCGCCAAGGCAAGGATACTTCCGGCCGATAGTCGAAGTCGACGCTCACGATCTGGTGAAGAAGTGCAATAAGTGCTAAAGATTTGGGCCGGCTATCAACGTCCCTGCTACGGGACAACTTTCCATGACCAGGACGTGGCCATTTGTTCAATGTGGAGTGTACATGCTTGGTTCATTTCCGGTAGCTGCCACTCAAAAGAAATTCCTAATTGTAGAAATTGATTACATTACCAATTGGATTATAGTCGAGGCTGTGGAAACACATCGTTTGTAGATTCAGAGTATCTCAAGCCATGATCAGCGACCATGGGACACAATTTAATTGCGATTGTTCGATAATTTTTGCTCAGGATTGGGCGTACACCACCGTATGTCCACCCCGTCATCCGCAATCACATGGTCAAGTTGAGGTAACTAATCGAACTATCCTACATACACTAAAGACTCAATTAGAGAAATCTATATCCAAGTGGGTTGATGATCTCCCTTCGTTCCTGTAGGCCTATCAACAACCCTAAGGATCTCCCTTCGTTTCTGTAGACCTATCAACGACCCTAAGGATTTCAACATGAGAAACACCATTTGCAATAGCCTTCAATACTGAGGTTGTAATTCCCACCAAGTTGGGCCTACCAATATGTCAGGTGGCATATTATGACCCCAACGCAAACCACCAAACTCACTCTAAGTTTGGATTTGATAGAGGAGAAAAGGTAATGTGCCTACATTCAACAAGCAACTTACAAACGGCTCGGTATTATGATAAACTTGTCACGAGAATTCATGGTAGGTGACTTAATGCTAAGAAAAGTTGGTATCACGACACGGAACCGAGCCAAAGGAAAATTAGTTCCAAACTGGGAGGGGTTGTACCAAGTCACCAACGTTATTGGTCCTAGCACTTACGAACGCAAGACCCTAAACAGGCAACAACTACGAAATCCATGGAATATGGAACACCTGAAAAAATATTTTAAGTAGTACAGTTATTTAAGTTGTATTGTGTTTCATTTATTTATTTATTTATTTTTTACCAAATCACTACAATTTCTAACATTCCATCATTTGATGATAAATACATCTACATCTGTTACCCGGGAAGACGGGTGGAAAGGAGTTGGCGACCAAGATACTGGGACGCACTCAACCGGCTAGTCGACCAACATAATTTAACATGGCTGGCTGGACTGCGGCCTGAAAACCCCTCTTTATATTCATTTGTACTCGGGCAAACCTGACAATTCAGGCATACCCAAGCAGGGGGCCACGAAAAAAAGGTCTAGATTCTTTCTACTCATCTTGATTTTCTTCAACCTATTTGGTTTCCTATAATCTACATAGTACTACCCACTGTATCTTGTCACCATGTCTTCTCCTACAATTTGATATGCTTTCAATCAATAGAAAAATGAGTGGCGCACCCCATTTTTCCAAAGGAAAAGAATATTAAATGATAAATAGCTTAAGGAGAGGGCTTTTTAAAGTGCCGGTTTTCTCAAAAAATACTTAGGCCATTTTTATTTTTTTTTAAATAAGGAGTCGCCACCTGGCACTAGATTTAAATGGTGTGCTAGGTCAGCGAATTTTAGAAAACAAATTTAAAGGACCTAAGTAAAAATTAACTCCAAAAACATGGTTAAACTAAATATTCATTTAAAAGTTCGGAGGTCGGTTACGCTCGGAGAAGGTGTTAGGCACTCCAAGACGCCCGTTCGAAAACGGTACCTTATGTCCAATTAGTTTAGTTTGAATGTTTCATTTTATTTTTAAAATCATTCCCTTCTTATAAAATCTTTTTGATATTTTCACAAATAAGGTGGGACAAGTTTTTGTATTTTTGGGAATGTTCTCCCAGTATAACCTGTTATCAAATATTAAGGATTCGATAAGAATGGTCTCCGGGAGGTTTTATGTATGTTTCCGAGAGACTTCTTTAATTTAAATAGACAAACTAAAATAGATGAATAAGATTGAAAACATAAATGTAAAAACTAACATCTATGTTGGCCCAGTAGAATACACAAGAGGATGGGTGAATTGGGTAATTAAAAAATATATCAGAATAAAACTTGATAAATAAAATAATTAATTTTAAGCCTAAATTACTTATTATCTTTATAATACAGCGGAATAATATTATCAATCTAAGTGCACACCCAAACAACAAAAATAAACAAATTAATAATACAGTACACTAAGATATATCCTGGTTCACCAAATTACTCTTGGCTAGTCCAGTCAACTGAGCCCCATGGAGATTCGCACTCACTAATTCTCAAGATCCCTTTAAAGGTAGGAACCAAACTCACACACTGATTCTTTTACAGGCTCAGAATGAACCTTTACAATATCATTTTTACAAGTTAAGGAAGAACATCTACTTTTTACAGGCTCAAGAATAACCTATCTTTTTACAGGCTAAAGATTAACCTAATTCTTTTTATCACAACGGTTCAAGAATCAAAACCTCACAAAACACTCCAACTATCATTTTCCCAGGTAAGGATAGAACCTTTACAAATTCCTCACAATGCAATTCTATCTAGGAAGAATCACTACCTCAATCTCTTTACAGGAAGAGACTGAAACCCGGCTACCATTGATTAAATATCCCCAACAGTATTTAATCCGTCACAACTCACCAATACAAAAATTGATAAGAAAGAAATCTCACTCGAAACTTCTATCAGCCCAGATAAACAATAACTCAATTAATATCCCAACTAGTGATATAAAAACGTAAGATACAAAAATCTGATTTTAACAAGATATGGGTAGCAAAATTGGAGCACGTAATCAGATTTAAGAAATTATTTGTAAAAATATTTTCTTCAAAGAATCAGAAACAATTTCTAAATTTCCAAGCAATAATCAAATAATGTAATGAAATAATATAAATAGAAAGATCTCACCCGGATAACAGCGAAGAATAATAGATTGAAACGTTGGACACCTCAAATCGGTGACGCTTACTCAACTAATGCTTTAACTCAAGAACACTTCAATAATTGATATTACAATTTGACCCCCCAATATAAATATCAGAATGATGACTCTTATAAAAGCTTATGAACTAAATAGTTCTTGATATAGTGTTTTTTTCATTTTGAAATCCACATGTCTTTTTGTAAGTATATGAAACAAGCCCTATAACGGCTAGTTTACACAAAATATGTCTTTTAAAATCACCAATAGACCGCATATATTGATACCTTTCATTTAAGGTATAATTCACTTAATAATAGCTTTCAAAATATTCAATATAATCCCTCAAAAGAATTTTCAAACTTAGTTCCAAAATATAGGAAGTCTTAAAAGGACCAATTTAAAAAATACTTTAATTCCTAGTACCAAATCTATAGGAATTGAACAATAGATGAACCATATCTTAAATATCACCAAATCCCTTAAATCTTTCTCAAATCCTAACAAAAAATGGCTACTTTTAGATATGATTTCGAATCAAACAATATCCTGAAATAGAGTACTCAGTTGACTGCCCAGTCGACTAGACGATTCAGGGAGTAGCCTATGCAGTTCATCGGTCGACTGCTCGGTCGACTCTTCGATTCAGAGAGTTTGTCATACTTTCACCGGTCAACCTGTCAGTCGACTCTTCGATTTAAAGAGTTCAGTTGTTTTCACCGGTCAACCTGTCGGTCGACTTTTCGATTTAGAGATTTCAGCCACCATTGGACGGTCGACTCCTCAGTTGACTACTCCCTTCTGGATCTTCTCTCTGATCTCGTTTTTAACTCACTTTATTTTATGATTTCGTCCCTTTATCCATTTTTATCTTAAATAAGCTCCACTAATATTCTTATATTTCATTTTAGTCATTCAAGATTATTTTTTTTCAATTCACATAGGAGCAAATAATTTCACTTACCCAAAACACACATAAAAGATAAAATTCATTTTGTGCCATGTGTGTGTTCCTGAATGGAATATTAAGAGTTAAGATTTACCTGGGTTGTTTTCCCTAATTTCTTCAAACTCTTAATTCCTCTTCATCATCTTGATATCTACATTTAGTATCCATTCAATTTGACGTCTTCATCACTGGAACTTTAAATCTCTGAAACACTCAATTAAACATTAGTTCCACCAAAATATCAATACTTAATTGTTCATCAAAATCTTAGGATCAACAATCTATATGAATTTTATTTTTTATGCAAAAGTGACCTAAAAACTAAAGGGTTTGATTTAAATATGCCAATGCAAAATGATATGAATACGTGAATTGAATAGAGAACACTACGTGGATTAACGTGATTATGCGTGACAATGATTTAATTATTTAATATAAAAAAATATAAGTGGCGCACGTGTGACTAAATGTGAAAAAGTAGTATAGATTCATGAAATAAAAAAGTATATGTATAAAAGGTTTAAATGGTGAAAGTGTCTTAAACATGCTGCCTAAATAATACAAGAAATAAATATACTAGATGGATGCAAAAATGTCTATTTTAAGTTTGCCCGATTAATTTAAACAAATCCCGATTTGAAATTCTCTCAAATTCTATGGATAAAAGAATCGAGAGAGGTTCGCGGAAATAATTTATTGAAATTAATCTTTCCGAAACTTAAATAAAATCCCGCAAAATATTTACCGAGAGAAGATATTTTCTAAAACCATTCGTTTCTAAATTCCACTCAAGTCGGAGAATAGAAACGAAACCACGGAAAACTCTCTCACAGTTTATCGAATCGTCGGATTCACCTTAAGGTTCGTAAGGATTAATTCCTACAAACAAAGATTTTATTATTTTTGGATTTTTTTTATTTTTATTTTATTTTTAGGGTTTTGATAACAAGAATAAAAAAAAATACATAAAATAAACAATGAAACATCATTCACCTAACGTTCAGGGTTAAACTCAACGCGAGAAACCCACCTCGGCATTTTCATCGGATCATCGGATGACTTATTTTTTTTTTTTTTTATATGAACCACAAACAAAATAAAAAAATACAGAAATAATAATAATAATAAAAAAAAAAAAAAAAAAAAAAAAACAGCGGGTGTCCTCGTCTAAACACTCAAAAGTTCGGATTAAGAATGGGGAACCTCATCCCGGCGTTTTTCATCGAGTCATCAGACAATTAAAAAAAATAAAACTTGTAGGAATTTAAATTGCAAAGAAAATAAAATAAACTGAAAAAGAATTAAAAATAAGAAAACTCACCTATTATAGGCCAAGAATCCCGATTCTCGAGCTTTTTCTCTCTCGCAGACAACTTCCCGAAAGGGTTTACGATGAGAATCACTCTCTAAGGGTTTTTTCTCTCAATTTCTGAATGAATAAACTAGGAGGAGGAGGACCCTATTTATAAGAAATGATGAAGCGTGAAAAACACGAGAAAATCTTAAAAATTAAGTCTGGTCGCTAAAGCCTAGTCCAAATTGGATTGGGAAACGGTAAAATAAAAAAATAAAAAGGCCAAAATGGCTTTCTAGGGTTGCGGGCACGTGAATTTACGCGCTGACAACCACTTCTCTCTCTCTCTCTCTCTCTTTCACGTGCACACACACACACACACTTCATGCACAAGTGACTAAGACACAGGGGGCCCACTGGTTTACACACACACACACATGAATTTTCTTTCTCTCTCTCTCTATTCTCTCACTCTCTCTTTCCTCACACATGGTGGACAATGAAGATAGGGCTGACAATTCGTGTAACAGGTCATTACACGATAACACGAAACACAATAAAAGTAAACACGAACACGACACGATAAGCATATCATGTCAGACTACCCAAACACGAATACGAAAATTATCGTGTCAACACGACAGGACACGATAATTTTTCGTGTCACACGAAAACATGAAACCTATTAGGTAAATACGACACGATAAGATTATCTGATAAATTTTCATTACATGTTAACTTAACCATTACATGTTTACGACTTATTAAGTTGACGAACCTATTTACAAAAAAAAACTACTTCGACCAAAACAAACCAAACAAAACAAAATAAGAAAAAATCCAGCATTATCCACCACTAAACGACGACCACCGAAACCTAGACGACCACTGACGACCAAAACAACCAAAAATTCATGAAACATAGATGACCACCGACGACCACCACTGAACGACGACAATCATACTGTTGTTGAGGGTTTCGTGGTGCAATCGCAACAATAGTGAAGAAGAAAGGTAAGGCCGGACTGCCGGAGGCAGAACGAAAGGGTTTCTTAGGGTTGATAAGCAAAAGGGTTTTTTAGGGTTACAATCGCAAACTTCGCACTTTGCAATTCGCAGATCGTGGAGGATGAGGCTGATGAGCGGCGTGAATAAGAGTTTAGGGTTTCTTAGGGTTAGATTATTAATATATATAGTATAGACTAAATTATAATACTAGATAAATTATGGGGTGTAAAAATATTGACTATATTATCGTGTAACCTGAATACACGAAATTCTTATTGTGTCTTATCGTGTAATCTATCGGCTTATCAGGTCAACCCGATAACCTGCACTATTTCTTATCGTGCTATCGGGTCAGATACGATATCGACTCGTTACCTGATAAGCAAAACATATATTTGATAGTTTCGTGTCGGTCTCATGTCGTGTCATCGTGTAAATACCCATTTTGCCAGTCCTAAATGGAGGGCCCCCAAAATTGCTCTCTTTCATCTTACTCCCCAATTTTTCCTTTTTCTAATTTCAACCATTTTTCTTTTATTTCAAATTTTTCCTTCATTTTCAGGGGGGGGATTTCATATTTTTTAATTTTTTTTTGAAATAAAATAATGTTAACTATAAAATAAAACATAAAAATATTGCGAGGCGGTCAAAATACTGTGTCTACAATGAGCAAGAGTACTAATATTAAGCTTTTTTTTCTTATAAAGAGAGGGGATGGGAAATTGCCCCCTTACAGGGAAAAGGGAGAGTGCCCAGTATATATTTAAAAAAAAAAAACTTATTTTCTTTTTCTATTGGGAGTTGGAAGGGCCTTGGGTGTTCGGGATCATTTTCTTGACGGAGGTCTGGTACCTATTCAAGTTGGTATAATTCGATAGGATGGAGACGATCTCCCAAATCCTAACCTTCTGGGTAACACTATTCGACCACCACCTTGGTTGCCTTCTACATTGCCAACTAAACCCGAAGTTTCGCCGCTTTCTTCTCCTCATCTAACCTAGACAATGTGTCCAAGATTTGGGTCATCGCATTATAATGGCGGGCATCCAAACTAATATAGATGATGCGAAGCTCCTCCAATTTGCGAAGGCGGTAGAGAGGTCGTTCTTTCACCTTCAGTTGCTAAATTAAAACCCCGACTCTTTTTCCCTCATGGTTTTGCTTAGATTTCACCTCTTAACATCCTCATAAAGACCCATAGTATAAGATGACAAAGAGAAATTGAAAGATACGGGTATAGAAAAAAGTATAGAGGAAAGTCTATCAGAAGAAAGTGAAGAAACGTAAGGAATAGAAGGCTATAAATAGATAAATTCCAAGTGGAATATCGAGAGGCATGGGTATTGATTATGAGTGGTTGACTGGACAGGGAATCTAAAAAGGTTGTTGCAATAAATACAGACATTACAGACTATCTTAGAAATACATAAATTGTCACTCTTGGTGAACGAATATCGAGATAACCCCTGGGATCACCCTAGGATAGGATAGATCCCTTCCGGTACCAATATGTTCTACACTCACCTGTCAGACGAACCTGCATGACTGGGATGAGATGACGAAGCCTTGCGCTACAAAGGCCCGAGACCGATACGACTCGACCCAGGATAACCCTCTTGAGTAATCCTGACCAGGTGATATGCTATTCGCGTAAATTATCTTTGCTTAGAATAGGATAGTTAGCTAAGTATTATTCGTTTTGTGGTAAGCCCACCC
Organism: Eucommia ulmoides; assembly: GCA_016647705.1. Classification (NCBI taxonomy): domain Eukaryota; kingdom Viridiplantae; phylum Streptophyta; class Magnoliopsida; order Garryales; family Eucommiaceae; genus Eucommia; species Eucommia ulmoides. Next base: position 50,357,620 of record CM028339.1, on the reverse strand, counting down.
CAGTCAGATGGTAGCTGCCTGACTTAAAAGTCTCGAGTGTAGAAGAAAGATAAATACACTTGAGGTTTTCGACTGAGTATTAGCTGGAAGAGCAATCATGCAAAACTTAGTTAAAAATCCATAATTGAATAACGACTACGCAAGTTGCTCAATATGCATGGAAGACAAAGTAAATTGAAAATTGGTAATAACCAACAATATGAGTAAAGTAAAAGACAGAGATTTGCCATTTACAAATGAGCTTAGAGGCATTACAAACGGGGGCCTTCTAGGGCAAATAAAAAAGACTTTTGCTTTTCATTTTCTACCGGAGAGTGTAGGAGGTCTTTACCTACCCAGAGCAGTTTTCTTTTCAGTAGAGGGATAACCATCCATTGCCTTATACTCCCCAAGCAAATCAAGAAGTTCCTTGATATTCGTCTTGCGCACCCGACTCCATGTCTCAACCCGAGCCTGAAGTTCCCTCTCGCGCTTCAGATTTGTCACAATGTTATTAGCCCTTGAATCCGCTTTCTCAAACCTCTCCAGCATCTCAAGCATCTTCGTGACAGCAACGTAATGATTGGACTCTGAGGAAACGTACAAAGCTTGAAGCTCCTCAATCTTACGGAAACGGTAGTGAGGCCTCACCTTCATCTTCAAGTCCACAATCAAAGTCTCCATCCTCCAATCATTCCAGATATGTTTCTCTTGTTCTCCTCTATCTCGTAATGGATGGAGACCATGCCAAAAGATTAAGAAGAATAGAAAAACAACGATATTGAAGAAGAATGATGAAGAAAGACTGGGATGCACAACGTTGTCTAAATAGACGAAAAAATAAGAATGCCAAATGGGAGGGAACCCCAAATGTTCGGCATTGACAAATCTAACTAATAAGGGACCTCAAAAGGCTGTAACAATTGTGAATAATAAAGGTTGTGGTGTATACTACACCAAATCTGCAGATAATCAAATTTGTCCTCAGAAAAGCGCAAACCGGTTTGAACCCAACCCTTGAATCCAACCAAGTAAACATTGGGGCTACCCCTAGTGTTTTCCTCAAAGAATGATCTAGGACTACTCTCCCTCTAACACCACGCTATATGTACAGCCCAATTCTACGTGTGTATATTCATAATTGCATTTTAAAATATTTAGAAAATAATTGGGCCTATTATGTAATTAAATTTCACTTTAATTTTTTTAGGGATTATTATGGTATTTCAAATTTAGTTTTTAATTACTTTTGGGTATAATTAATATGTTCTTAATATTAGAAAAGTATTTTGTGTAAATATGAATATTTATATATTTAGAAGTTATATATAATATATGTGTGTTGTCTTCTTTTTGAGAAGTCAACACATATACATGGCACACATGTTATTTTGCTAAAAAAATTAGACATTATAAGGAGCTCATTCTATGTATCTATGTATGAAAATAGTTTTTTCTTGTTATTTTGATTTTGTCGCATTTCTCTCAAACTCTCTAACTAAAGTTATGTTTACACACACACACACACACACACACACACACACACACACACACACACACACATATATATATATATATATATATATTAATTTTGATTCATATATATAAATTTAACATATAGATATATTAAGTAGATTAAATTATTAATTGAAAATTTTTTGTAATTGTCGTTATAATATTTTTGTACGGTTAATATTGGGTTAAGAAAATAGGGTGTTTAATTCTAATGAATCTCATATATTTAGGAAAATTTGGAAATGAAAAAAATTGTATTTAGTGTCATGCGTTTCATATTAGTTTATTTAGGTAAATTCTTAGTTTAGGCTAGATTATTTAGATAAATTCTTAGTTTAGGCCCTGTCGTTGTTAGGTTCACAAGCGACCTTGACTACGTCAATATTATGGCGATAGCATAATAGTGGTGCAAATATCAAGATGAGTGTATTGTCTTATATGTAAATTGCTAAGTTATTTTTTCTTACTAAATTGTAAAAAATAAAAGATTTATTAAAATTGACGGTTTTATAATGTTACGGGGATCAAGTAAATTTTTAAATGTGAAAAGTGGTTTTTATTATTAAACTATTATGCTATAGTGTGATCTCAACAGGATGGCATGTCCAGCGAGATGTATTTGGTCCTAACAAAAGGGCATGTCCTGTAGGACATTGTGTTGTGACCCGATAAGAGGGCATATCCTGCGGGTAGTTGACATATATTGTTGTTGTTGTTGTTGTTTATCATTATGATATGGTGGTTGATACCACGTGTTAGCTCCTACCATTAGAGATATTGAATGACCCTAACACTGATAGCAATCTTAGATTACACAGTGTACAGGTTACAGTACCGTTATAACTTCTGATCATAAGGTGAAACAATCATAGGACTAATAGGGAAGTATGTGTATGGTATTTTATTATATACGAAAATAATTTGACCGGTTGACTTAAATTTAATTGTTTTATCATGATGATATCTGTGGAATTTTGGTACTGCCTAGTGCGTGATTATATTCTGTTTTGAAAAATGATTTTAGTAAATGTACTTGATCCATAAATTATTTTTATATGATGAAGATAATACACAGATAAAATATTTTGTTTCAGATACTCTAATTAGAGACAGGTTCACTATTGGCGTTAGGTAGAGTCAGAGGTTGTTGTGCCCTTTTAGGATGTCAAGATAAGTGTTGGTCTGAAAGGGTTCAGATTTTATAGTTTTGCTATAGAATATTTTAGGATATGTGTAATCCCAGAATTTTTAATTTATAATATGAAAGTATGAGTCAACTATGTACGTATTGTTCTGGTTGGAAAAAAACAGGTCGAGGTCATGCCTATTATTATTATTATTATTATTTTAAGTTTTATCATAATGGCGCAGTGGATGCGTAATGGTGGAATGATTTATTTTTTACCTCTATTTTTCTGTAAAAATAAAAGAGAGAAACTAAGTGGAGGCCTTAGGAGACTGGGTTGTTATAGTCATGCCTAGCCTCAGGCGTGGAGCCCGGGTTGGGGTATGACAGTTGATATCAGAGCTTAAATTATAGGTTCTACAGACTCGGTGTTATTGTCGTGTCAATAATGGACCATAGGATAAGTCGTTGAGTTGTGAGGTTGGTTTGGAACGTGAGTTTGAAGTTATAGGTAGTACATATGCATTAAGTACTGCATTATATTAATTTTTGTTCATGTTACCCGTATTTATTCGTTTAAGGTAGTTACATTTTGAGACTAAATTTCTTTTAAGGGAGGTGGATTGTAAGACTCAATTCTAAATGTGTATATTCATACTGCATTTTAAAATATTTAGAAAATAATTGGGTCTATTATGTAATTAAATTTTACTTTAAAATTTTTTAGGGATTATTATGGTATTTAAAATTTAGTTTTTAATAACTTTTGGGTATAATTAATATGTTCTTAATATTAGTAGAGTATTTTATGTAAATATGAATATTTATATATATATATATAGAAGTTATAGTATTTTAGAAGACAACACACATACATGGTACACGTGTTATTTTGCTAAAAAAAAGAACTGGACATTATAAAATGCTCATTCTATGTATATATGTATGAAAATGGTTTTTCCTTGTTTTTTTGGTTTTGACGTATTTCTTTCAAACTCTCTAACTAAAGGTATGTTTTATATATACACACACACACACATATATGTGTGTGTGGGGGGGGGTGTATTAATTTCGATTCATATATATAAATTTAACATATTAATATATTAGGTATATTAAATTATTAATTAAAAAAATCTAATTATTGTTATAATATTTTTGTACAGTTAATATTGGGTTAAGAAAATAGGGTTTTTAATTCTAATGAATCTCTTATATTTAGGAAAATTTGGAAATGAAAAAAAATTTACATTTAGTGTCATGCATTTCATATTAGATTATTTAGATAAATTATAAGTTTAGGCTCTGTCGTTATTAGGTTCACAAGCGACGCCGATTACCTCAATATTACGGCGATAGTATAATAGCGGTGCAAATATTGAGGTGAGTGTATTATCTTCTATGTAAATTTTCAAATTATATTTTCATACTAAATTATGAAAAATAAAAGATTTATTAAAATTGACGGTTTTATAATATTAAGGGGATCAAGTAAATTTTTAAATGTGAAAAGTGATTTTTATTGTTATACTACTATATCATAGTGTGGTCCTGATAGAAGGGTATATCTTTAGGATGTTTTTGGTCCTAACAGAAGGGCATGTTCAGTAGGACGTTGTATTGTAACCTGACAAGAGGGTATGTCCTGTTGGTAGTTGATATATATTGTTGTTGTTGTTGATTATCATTATGATAGGGTGGTTGATACCACGTCTTGACTCCTACCATTAGAAATATTGAATAATCCTAATACTCATGATAACCTTAGATTGCACAGTTGTATAGGTTACAGTACCGTTATAACTTTCGATCATGAGGTGAAATGATCCTATGACTAATAAAGAAATATGTGTGTGGTATTTTATTATATATGAAATTAATTTGACCTGTTGACTTAAATTTAGTTTTTTTTTTTATCATGATGATATCTGTGGGATTTTGTTAGCGCCCAGTGTGTGATTATATTCTATTTTGGAAAGTGGTTTTGGTAAATGTATTTAATGCATAAATTATTTTTATATTATGAATACAGTACACTAATTTAATATTTCGTCTGAGGTACTTCAAGTAGAGACGGGTCCACCACTGGCGTTAGGTAGAATTAGAGAGTGTTGTGCCATTTTAGGCTATCAAAACAGGTGTTGATCTGGAAGGGTTCAGATTTTGTAGTTTTGCTATGAAATATTTTGGGATATGTGTAATCCTTTAATTTTGAATTTATAATATTAAAATCTCAGTCAGTTATGCACGTATTGTTCTAATTGGGTAATATCAGGTAGAGGTCACGCTTATTATTTTTATTTTTATTTTATAATAGTGGCATAGCGGAAGCGTGGTGAGAGAGTGATTTGTCTTTTACCTCTACTTCTCTGTAAAAATAAAAGGGAGAAATTAAGTGGTCGCCCTGAAAAACCGGGTCGTTACAGTCATGCCCAGCCTCGGGCATGCGGCCCAAGGTGGGGTATGACACTGTGTGTACAGGAATAGGGGCATCTGATTAGGGAAAATCTAGATCAGGCACATATTATCTCCACATATCCGCTTGACACATGCCACGGACAATAGCACTACACACGACACCACCTTCCATCCTAAGCACCCGCTATTAAGGAAAGTCGTTATGCCCCCAAGTAATAGATCATTAATCCTATATCCCGCTAGTCAAGCGATGGATATAGTAATAGGTTGGGATTTAGAAAGGACTTGCCAAACAAGTCCTCCCTCAACTACAAATACGACAGGGGAGGGTCTAAGCAAAGACACTCTATTTTTCCCAGATATACTTTGTCCGATATTTCTGAGAGCTTTCAACTTATTCTCACACTGGAGGTGTAACGCCGACAAGCCCACCCGCGGTGTATTATTTTGAAGAAACCTAAGTTGTGGGAACAATCCAAGCTAGGACATATTAAATATTCCAAATTCTAAAGTGGCGTGTCTGGTGAGCCATTTTTGAGGTTCAAACCAAAATAGGACTTACTAAAGTTGTAAGCGTATTGAACGTAGTCATCCTAGATATTCCACGTTGTAGTTTTGCTCAATGTCAAAATGGAATGTCAAAGTTGTGATGGTGCTTGTGATCTTCAGACTTGTGGTACTAGATATCACATATGTGTGTTCCTATACTTTTATAATACTAAGTGTTGAATTATAGTCATGAAATTTTAAATGTATTCATTGGATATACTGAAACATATGAGTGACTATTTGAATGTGCAAGATATGATCTATCGCTCTCAACAAAGAAAGATGTGTGATTAAATTAAATATAATTCAATATAGATTTTGGGATTCCAATTGGTGTCATATGAAATTATATCATTAGTCAATATATATATGATTGAACTAGAGTTTTCAACTTTATCCATACTTCTTTTGTTTTTGGGAACACAAGAAAAACGATCATATAGCACGAATATTACAAGTAAGATGGTTATCTTGGTGACATTCTTAGCAGCTAGATATTACTATCATATGTGGGTAGACGTGACTCGCAGTCGATAGAGATGTTGTGAAAAAAATTATTTATTCACTAGGGCAAAATTAAAATTATTCTAATTTCAATTATTTAATTATTTTCACAGTCCAACTTTTGATACAAACCTAATGGGTCAGACACAAATTAGAAACAAAAGTTTGGATAGTTCTTTTAAAAATATGAATAGTATTGCTGAACTTTTTAAAAATTCAACGGCCAAAGTGAGACATTGGTAATAAGGGAATCCAAAGTTGTAACGCTAGATAGTTTATAAAACAAAACCACTATAGTGGCCGCTCCCATGCCAAAATCAACCCCTCTTTTTACTAATTAGAATTCAATTATTAAATATTTTATAGATATTATTCTTACATAATTCTTCTAGTGGATACTATTAAAGACAAGACATTTATGTCATTTCTAAAAAAATCGAACCCACTTTGATTTCAAGATCAATTTGCCCTGCTCTCGAATGAATTTTTTCAAATCACACCTCGAAAACTATTGAATAAAAAAATTAAAGCACAAAAAATGTATAAATAATTTATTGAAATATATTCTTTATATGTGTATTTGTTTTGTATATTTTAATTTGGACAAGTTAGCTTAAGCAAATTTGGTGGTTAAATAAATTTACTTTTTGTATTTCATTGGGTAAATCTCTCGATTTTAAATGGTGGTCCCCTTAGGTTGTGTTTGGGTAAGGTAATTTAAGGAAAGATTTCATTTGGGCAGAGAATTTCACAAATTCTATTTAGGAAATTCCTTATTTGGGTACTATGAAGATGAATTTATGAAATCCATTGATTTTTTCAATTCTATTTTTCTATTTCACTTCAATCTTATTTTTTATTTTCTAATTGCATGAATTTCAAAATTCACTCCTCTATATATGAAATTATATTTGTATACTAGATATAAAAATCATATTTTTAAACTAGTTATGTGTAATTAAAATTATATTACTAAAATGAACATAAAAATTATTTTATTAAATTACTAAATAAAAATTATATTATGATATATATTTTCATATTTTTTATTATTAAAATTTAATTTTCAAAATTCTGAGTAAAAATATTTTTCTATCTAAACAAGAAAAGAAAATTATGAAATTATATAATCAAACTATTCATCTAAAAAATTATTCAAATAAAAAATTTGTAAATGATGAAATTTAAAGTTTGCAATTCTATCATTTGTGAATTCTATGAATTTATTAAATCCCCTACCCAAACAGATTCAACTAGACTGCGTTTGGCACACTAAAATAGAATAAAATAAAATGACAATAGAATTAAAATTAGTATGATAATAAAATGAAATAGATTTTTATTCCTATGTTTAGTGATAAAAGATATTATATGTGATATTGAAATCACATCAAAAAATAAAATACTAAGTTAATTAAATTTTCAAATGGTATAATAGTTAATTAAATTTCATTTCAATTCTAATATTTGATTAATATTTAGACTCTAACTGAGGAATGATTAAAACTTAATCTCCATGTTATTGAAATTGACAAATACCAAGTTTATCTTTTAATTAATCTCATATTTTGTAAAATTAAGACGTCATTAGTAATGAAAATAAGATTTAATCTTATGTATCAAACATAGAAATAGAATGACTATTCTAATCCCATCTCAAATTCCATGTCCCAAACGCAACAGTAAGTGTATTTTCAACAATACTTATCAAAAAGAAGTCAAGGAAGGAAAATTTGTGCTCTGGCATCAATTAAAGACATCAAACAAGAAGTGAAGGACATGTGAAGTAATCCATTAACTACTCGAATTACTCTAGCTAGACTCAAGAGTACGCCTTACATCCCACTACAATTTGACCAACACAAGTTACAACAGCATAGTAGTGTACAGCTGCAAGTCACATATTAAAGCAACTACCATTTAACTCTCTTCCTCTCCATTTAGTGAAGGCTGTGGCTGCACTTTTTTCGGCCGACCCCTTGGCCTCCCAGTACCCGACACCGCCGGCGCACCAGAGCTGGAGGCCGGTTTTGGCTTCTTAGGCGCAGGTGGCGCATATGGGTCCTTTCTTGGGCGACCCCTCGGCCTTGCAGGCTGGACAACCGCCCCGGGAGGCAGCGGATCCTTGGGCTTCGGTGGCCGGCCACGGCCGCGCTTCGGTGGGCCATTTGGGTCGGGTTTCAAGTAGTTGTTCTTCACCATGATCAGCTCCCCACTCTTTTTCATCCTATCCAGGTGGTCGGTGAGCAAATTAGCGTGGCCGGCCGGTAAGTCACCGTACGTAGATTCGATGTAATTCGATATCGATGATTTGTTTGAGCCATCCTCTTCTTTCAGCGCATCAAGGGATGCAAAAATCATCTACAAATCGCAAAAAAAAATCCATCTTAGAAACCAAAATATAACAATTCGAAGACCAAAAACACCTTCAAAAATGCAAAATTAGAACAAAATCAAGAAACCCCAAGAAGTGTCTACACATGCAGCTCAAATTTAACTACTCAAAAAAAAAAGTAAAACAAAAATCGGGCAGAAAAAGAAAACCCTTCTGAAGCTATACGGTGGCAATGAAGCTACACACGAAGAAGAACATTCAAATTAGCAAAAAGATCAAATTTCCAGTGAAAAGGGTAATGGTAGGGGTTGCGAAGAAAGCTAAAATTGTTACCTCTGGGTACGGAGGGAGAGAGGGAGGTTGGTTAACTTCTTCGTTCGCCATTAAAAGTTAGGGGGAAAAGCTTTAGCGGAATTCCCTACAGAGGGAACAATGGGTCAGTTTCGGAGGTACAGTCAAAATTGTCTAAGAGGGGGGGTTAGGGAACTGGACGACTTGTGTTGTCTTCGCAGAAGGAAAAAGTAAAAGGAGGTTTTCTTCCGGGATCAATTGACGGCTGATGATTGTTTAACGGACGAGGATCGGACGGTTGGTGTTTGTTCTTTATGGGTTCACGCGGATTGTTGACCGTGTCTATGGATTGAGTGGTTATTTCTTCAAATTTTGTTGTCGTATAGTTGTACTACAATAAGTCATTGGAATTGGGCCTGTACTGAAATTGGACAGGCCCTCCAAAATCCAGATGATTGGGACCAAAACTCGGCAGCAAGAGTGACAGCGCAAGAAAACGACTAGGCTTTGACACAATATTTGGTTACAACAGTAACATGGGATCATTGTGGCACTATTTTTTTTATTTTATTTTTTTGAGTTTAAGATAAACTAATATCTACTATGCTATAAATTTTAGGATATTTTGACACTTAATCATTACCGACAAACGAGGAGCTTTTCCCCTCCCAATAAATTTTTACATTTGATTGGAAGTAAGAAAAAAAAACAAAAGAGGAGAAAATAATAAATTAATTTTACCTAATGTTATATTTGTTTAGAAAAGAAGAAAATAATTCAATTTAGTATAATTTATAATTTTATCCTCATGCATTACGAAAATAAATTAAACATTTCATCATCAAGGGTATATTAAAAAATTTATTATCTTCTTGAAAAAAATTTCCTTATTTTTTTTTTATTTTCCTTTCAAATTGGTGTGAAAAAAAAAATACTGTATTTTTCTTTTCTATTTTTTTTTTCTCCTATTTTTTTAACCATACCAAATTTTTTTTTTCTATTTTTTTTTCTCTTCAGTTTCTTATCCATCTCTTCTTCCACCCAAACAAATGTGTTTGTTTATTTGGGAGTAAAAAAAGAATGGATGATAAAATGAAAAAATAACTTGTTTGGTAGTGGAGAAAAATGAGAATGGAAGAAAAAATAGGGGTGACAAATACATTTCCCGCCTCTTTTTTTATCCCCCAAAAGTGGGCTAAAAATGGACAAAAAATGAGTTGAGTTGTGAAATAAGGTAGCAAAATTATCATTATGCCCTTGTCCTTTTATTTCTACACATATGGGTCCATTCATTTCACACATGAGGGTGCGATTGTAAATTAATGATTTTTTTTTCTTACTGAATATAAAATATTATATTTTTCTCCTTTTATATCATTCCTCCAACCAAACAGCATTAGGAAAAGTATTTTTTTCCTCTACAAAGAATAAAAATAGTATCCTTTCATTTCTTTTTTTCTTTTCTTTTTTCATTCATCCAACCAAATGCAACTTATGGTTGGTTTTAGCGGAGTGGAAAATTATTTCCCCAACTACTACAATTGCAAAAAACGCTTATGAGAGCTTATTTTCATAAATGCAAATGTTATAAGAATAGAAAATTGGTTTAAGTGTTTTTTTAGGAAAACCATTTTTTAACTAACGTTTCAATTAAATGAAAAGGCTTTTTAAAATGAAATTTTCATATAAGTGAAAGAATATTTTAAATAGCACTTTTTACATGCTAAAACCAGGAGCTCAACCATGTTCTTTGTTTTTCATCGTCTTCTTTAGCTCTTGACCACCCTTTCATCACCAACTTTAAACTAATGCGAAAATATTAAACAGGTACCTTTCGGATTTGGAAGACTTGTTTATAACTCGTATTTCTTTGTTGCTTCTCTCACCGCTAAGAAAAGTTACTAAAGCCTTTTCCGTAATTTTCACACACTCACTAACTAAGGTCACTCGAATCTGTAATTCAATAGGATTAAAAACTTTTGGCCCAGTGGAATACTCAAGAGGGAGGTGAATTGGGTAATTAAAAATATCAGAGAAAAAATAACACTTCAAAAATCAAACAAGTAATTTTATCCGAAAATTAAGTATTATTTTTATAGCAGTGAATAAGTGTAATAAGCTCTAGGTGTACATCCAAACAATCACAAGATAAAACAAAGGAAATAAGCAATGCGGTACACATCGATATATCATGGTTCACCAAACTACTCTTGGCTAATCCAGTCATCCGAGCCCCACGGAGATTCGCACCCACTAAACTCAAGATTCCTTTACAGGTAGGAACCAAACCCTCACAATGATTCTTTTCACAAGCTCATAATCAACCTTTATAAATTCTTTTTTCCAGACTCAGGAATAACCTCTACTTTTTACATGCTCAAGAATAACATAATTCTGTTACAGGAAGAATCACAATCTAACTCTTTTTATGCCTTAGGCTCAAGAATCAAAACCTCACCAATACTCAAAATATCCTTTTACCCGATAAAGATTGAACTGTTATAAATTTCACACAAAATTAATTCTATTCAGAAAGAATAACTAACTCAATCTCTTTACAAGAAAAGACTGAAACCAATTACCCTTTGATTAAATACTCCCAACAGTATTTAATCCGTCACACTACTCACCAATACAAATTGATAAGCAGATTATCTCACTCGAAACTTCTACCACCTCAGATAAATTAAAATTTGACTAATATCCCAAATCTAATGATAGAAAAATGTGAGATTGAAAATCTGATTTTAAATAACAGATGGGTAACGAATAATTTAGCACATAATCAGATTCAAGAAATTGTTTATAAAATAATTTCTTAAATAAAAATCAGAAATAATTTCTAAAGATCAATTTTCAACAATTAAATAAGCAATGCACAAATAGAAAGTAATTGAAAATATCTCACCCGGAATCCACAAAAAAAATAAATAGTGCAATGATATTTTAGATTCAGTAGCAACAAAAATTTCTAGCAATGATTCTTAAGATCATCTCTTAGAATAACTCTCACAAAATCTCAGAAAGATAACTCTTAAAACAACACAATATGATCTTATCTCTTTAAACTCACTTCTCTTGATTATATGTTTCACTGCTTAATGATATATGAAAAATGCAGGTCTATATATATGAGATATAAATCAGTTCTCTAATGGTTAGTTCTCATGTATCATGACACTTAAATGCTCTTTTAGATCCCGTATATCATTATGACTTCATTTTGGTTCAATTCACTTAATAAATGGCTTTTAAATCTTTCAATTAAGTCCTCCAAATATTTTTCAATCTCAATTAAATAGAATAGAAACAATTTTATGTATCAAATTGAGAAACATTAAAATTTAATGAACCAACTTAATAGGATTTAAATAATAGGTGAAACATATCTTAAATATCATAAGATCCCTTAAATCTCTCACAAATCCCAACCAAAAAGGCTACTTTTAGATATGAATTCGGAATCCTCATTATCTTGAAACAGTACCCTTAGTCGATCGAGCAGTCGACTGCTAGATTCAGGATGTAGCCAAGCTAAAGCTGCTACGTTCATCGGTCAACCTTTATGTCGACTTGGAGATTTAGAGAGTTCGATTTACCTTCATCGGTCGACCTACCTGTCGACTTAGAGATAAAGAGAGTTCATATTTTCTTCATCGGTCGACCAACCTGTCGACTGCTAAATATAGAGAGTTCATACTGTTCTGTCTGGTCGACTTACCAGTCGACTTATGTATGCTGGATCTCTTTTCTAAATTCGTTTTTAACTCATTCTTATTTACGTTATCGTCCCTTTAACCATTTTATTTTCTAAATAAGTTTCACTAACTTCTTAAATTCTATTTTAGTCAATTATAAATATTTCTTTCCAAATACACATAGGAGTAAATAATTTCATCTTATCAAAACACACATAAACAATTATTCATTATCTTTGACATCATCATTTAACACCCATTTATAATTTGTCATCTCATCTTCATCACTGAAATTTAATTAACTGAAACACTTAACAAATCATTAGTTCCACAAAAACATCAACACTTAATTGTTCATCAAAATCTTAGGATCAACAAAACCTTAGAGATATCAATACATATTTATAGAGAGAATCATATATAATATATCATTTTCAATAGATATCTACCAAATAGACATTATTTTTTAGATAACAATCATATCTATTCACATGGTGCTTGTTCATGGAACATGGGCCCATGTGGACACTTCACTAGTTAACCCAACCTTCTCCATAATCCAATATTTTTCACTTGGATGTAATGGGCACTAGATGTGCTTCTCTTTTTAAACTCATACATTTTATTCTCTTCCTACAGGTTAGTGGTGTGTACGACTGACGAGCGTATTCAAACAATGTGGGAGCACCATATTAAGTTTCTATCTAATTAACATGACAACATCCCATTGAAAAACAAAATACTCGTCTATGCCTAAACTAATTTAGTCATTTCTAACATCTCCAGAGTCTAAACTCAGAAAATGCTTAATCTCCTTTGCAATGTCATGCATATATGTATATATAAACCCTCTTGACATTTTTCAGTCGTTTAATGTCTCAAGAGATAAAAAAAAATGTTCCAGATTAAACAAAAAATTAACATAAATATAAATTAAAATATATATTTTTATTTTTTAATTTTGTGAAATAATTAAAAAATTATTTTAATAAATAATGATTTTTTAAAAACGTTCAAAGCAATGAGATTTGATAAAAAACCGAAATAGACAAACATTGATTGTCTGCCTCCATCGATCAACCAGTCCAATTTCGGTCGACCAACCCTGCAACGATCAAATTTCTGGCCATTGCACCGACCCCCATCGGTTGACCGAATTGCCTAGTCTTGGAATGAGCACCATTCTAGGTAGCGCTTTGCCTCGAATGATTTGAATACAACATCAACTTGTTTAGGGGAGATTGGATCTTCAGCCTCAACACCTCACTCTGGCCAAGGTGATGACCCCAGGACATGGTGACGTGGCTACTCTTGCCTGAGAGTAGTTGTAACGTCGACTTATTGAGAAAAAAAGCTGTTGCACTCCCTAAATAACGACTCCTTAACGCCCGACTCTATAATTGTTGTCTCATTAATGGTGATAGGTCGAGATTCAAGAAAGAGTTGCCAAACAAATCTTTTTCCCATCTATAAAAACCATCAGGGAGTTGACCTGGTATGCTTTATTTTTCTAGCCAATACTTTGCTAAAATTCTGTGAGAACTTTTGACTGATTTTCACACTAGAGGTGCAACGTCAGCATGCTCACCCGTAGTGTATTGTTTTGTTGGAACTAAAGTTGTAGGAGTAATCTAAGTTAGGATACAATATAAATTTCAGATCCTAGAGTGACGTGTCTAGTGAATCATTTTGGGGATTCATCATTGTTTATTAAGATTTGAATCTATATTTGGGTGTTTATCTTATAAGATCTTCTTGAATATTACTTGTGATTATATATGATTATATCTTTCTCTGAAAGATACTCACAGTTTGAATCGAGTTTAAATCTTTGATTGATCAGTAACCATTGCTAAATCGGAAATTATGTTTTACTGATTATTGAGTTTTTGAAAATCGGATTCGCATGTTATAAATTGATTATTTGATATTAATCGAGTTAAATGATTTGATTGACATTATCTGGATTGTTTGACTTTGTGCTTACATTGATTAATTCCAAAGAATTGACACGTGAATATTAATTTGATTATTTGCATATCGTGTTAAATTCACTTCTATTACACTTAATCAAGTTGATATTTGATTGATATTTATAAGTGTTGGTAGAAACTTTTGTGAGAAAAACAATTTGATTTTATGAGGAATTATAGGTTAGACTTAAGTGTAATTAGTTTAAGTGAGAGTGTTTGTTTGAGTGTAAGGCTTATTCACTCAAATGAGGTGTACATGGTTTGATTCTTACTTGAAAAAATCATAATTTAGTGGATTAAACTCTCTGTGAGAGTTTAAGAAAGTAGACGTAAGTAATAGTAACTTGACGAACTACTATAAAAATCTTGTGTGTCACTATCTCTACCCATTTTTTGTTTGTTTGTGTGTTTGTTTTAATACGTTTTTGTTGATAATTTAAGTTAGGTTAAAATCAGATTAAAAAATTTGAGAATGTGACAAACATTTAGATTAATTTTAAGCTACATAATTCACCCTTTCTTAGTAGTCGTTTGGGCCAATAAGTCTAAATTAAAAAGAACACAAACTTTGGGGAGAGTACAATGGAGTATAGGCTTTTAAAACAGAGGCGGATTAAGTGATTCTAAGCCAAAATATAGGAGGTAAAATGTAATTATCATGCGACAATAAAATGTATGGCCGCGTCTTGGTCGGTTCCAATTTCCGTTCTTGCTGCCCGCCAAATGACATCTATCTGCTTGAGGACGCAACCGTCAGTGATCGAACGGTAAAAGGGCGCGAAACTCCTCTGTAACCTCTCACTCGCCGATCAAGCGAAATGAGAACAAGAAACCAGGCTAAACGACGGCACCAATCAAGTGGTCAGTTCATTTGGCACGCAAGCTAACAACTTCTCATTCCGTTTGTATCTGCGTATATCTATCTATGCCATTATCTGAATCTTGAAAACTATTCATTGAATCTTTGGAACCTATCTGTCCCGTGATTATTGTTATTACTGAACTGGGCAGTTGTTTTTATACTAAACCCTAATAGTTGTTGTTGTTGACCACGATTACTCTGGAAATTTGCGCCGAGTTTTCTTCCAAAAACGAAAGTTCACAATGAGTGCGGTTAATCGTTTCAATCGATTCCCACTTACAGAATGTCTAATGTTCTATTTCATTTTTTTTTATCCTTTCATTATGTCCGTTTTTGCTTGGCGACCAATTGGAGCTTAATCTAAGACGCTAGTTTTCTATAAATTTTGTGGTTCCTTGGCATCTAGGAGAACGCGTTGAACTGATAGGGTAAAGAGTTCACAACTTTACAAAGCGTGGATTCTCTATGCTGCATTTATAAAAAGATAGTAAATATTAAAAAATTGGTCAATTAAATACAAATGTAGAACTTAAAAAGCGTACAATATATACTTTAATTTAACCGTCTTTAAATTATTGAAACTGCAAAAATTATGTATTCTTATTTAAGCTGTAAAGGTCCTGCAATTGTAAATATATCATGTGATGCGTTGTGTGCAGGTGAAGAAGATCTGGTGAAACCTCCATTCAATGCAGAAAGGAAAACCTCAGCGGTGGCAATTAATGATAGTGGTTTGTCTTTTTAACCCATCACCGTGTTATTATATGACAACTTTTGTTGTGCCATGAGAATGTGAGACCAAAATTTGGAGTTCAGTGAATGAGATGCCTTTGCGCTTGCTTAATTTTAGGCACTCTAAATGATGTATCACTGAATGCCGTTGTGGAACTTCCAAAAAGAGTTAAATCACGCAGTTTGAGAGAGATTAATAAGGAAGACGTTGGCCTCCAACAATGTAATTCTATTGCCAAGGTTAGGCTTTCTTACTTATTTCCAATCTATTCAAAGCATGGGTTACGTCAAGTACCAGCAGCTGTTATGCAATTGAAGACTACTGCTTATGCTCACTCAGATCTTTTCCACACATTTAGTTAGCATTTTACGTATCTCATGGAAATTTTTAGAATGTGATTTGCGGTGGTTCCACTGTTTCTAATTTGTTATGTATCTTGTAAAATCGTGTCCTTATTTCCCTCTTGTTCTATTTCCAGTCAAAGAGTGGGCTTGAGGAGATTGGAAAGCAAGTTGTAGACTCAAGCGTTAGAATGAATAGCGTGGTGCCTGAGGGTTGTGCTAAAGATGTTGTTGGCAACTGTCCATCTGAACTGAAAGTTGGAGGGAATGCTAAGCATGATAACACTGACTGCAAGGATAACGAGTTAGATTGGGAAGATGGGCCATCATTTGCTTGGAATTCTGTAAACAATCATCAAGAGGATACAAGAAGGGGAGTCACTGTGGAATTTGATGTGTTGCCTGACTCGGCAAAGCGGAAGCCTATTCATCGAGCTTCTGCTGAAGATAAGGTTAATCAGATTGAGAGCAAAAACTCTACATTGGATTTGGTTTTTGTTTAATGGTATGTCTGCCTCATTGTGTAAATCTGAATCTCGTATTTTTTTTTAGGAATTGGCTGAGCTGGTGCATAAGGTTCATTTGCTTTGCTTACTTGGACGGGGGAGGTTAATTGACAGTGCTTGCAATGATCCTCTCATTCAGGTTATCTATTGTATCCAAGGGCTATAGTCATAATATTTAACTACTTTGACCATTTCTGAACATCTCATAATATTTTCGGGGTGTCTGAAGATTCGATCATCTCTCTATGATTTGATTTCTTCTGCCCCCCCTCGAATGTGTTTCAAAGAAAAAAGGGACTTTATTAGCCCATAAACTGACCTCGAGAAAGTCTGTTTATAATATGATTCTGTCTAATGTAGTTTTGCTAATTAGAGTACCGCCGCTCTTTGTCCGTTAGTTGCTAAGGCTAGCACAACTAAAACTTTATGCACTTAGCCGTATGTGCCTTTAAGCGGTTAGCTCTAAGCTATTATTTATCTTAGAATAAGATAGGGAAAAAAATAGACTCAAATCACAGAATATGAAATTGATCAACTAGGACACAAACAAAGCATTGGGTCAAACTCTTCTTTGGTGTTAAGGTAATAGCTATGAATAGTCATTGTAATAGCTATGAATAGTCATTGAGTTCCATGGGACTTATTATGGGACTCACAATGCATTACAAACATATGATCATTAAGCTTCATGTCACGGACTAAAAGTTTCTCCGAAGAATCCATGCGGCCTTAGCATTATTCCACCATGTTGGAAGCGCTAAGTAAGCCTAACAAACTTTATCGCTAGCGGAAGACTTTAATAGAGAGGGAAGGAATTGGGGTAAGACAAGGAATTGGGAGAAAGAATCTCTTTATATCTCTGGAGAGGAAGTATACAAGGATGCTAAGCTCTAAGCGTTGAGGGATGGTTTGGAGCAAATGAGCTCCTCTCCTTATATAGGCCTTGACCTTGAGGATGGATGGTCAAAATTGATTTGATCTGACGATCGAGATTCAAGACCTAAACCTTCCTACAAAGTATCCTCCTAAAGTATTCCCTAGAATCCTCTATATACATCTAGGAATATACAAGACAATCTACTCTAGACTACCCTAGAGTTCTCTGGAACCTTCCGGAAACTGGAGAGCCTTCTTGGGTTGGGCCTTCCTTTGCACTTGGATTGGATCAAAGCTGGAGTTGTTAGGGTTCAAGGACTTGGGCCGTCACATTCAGCTAACAAAGCATTCGTTCGGAGTTGACAAGGGAGAGAGGCGGACTTCCTAGTCCATGCCAATCCCAACAATGCTAGTCTGTTTGTTCAGTTTTGCCGGTGTAGCAGCGACATGCATGTTACTTTTATTGCATATTAAATTGTAAATTTTCTGATTAATGTTCTTTGGCACGGGATTTGACGAGTAACGCTGTGGTTGCATTTTTTTTTTCCTTAATGTGAGAATCTTACCTCGATAAGCAATACAAGCTGATATTGCTATGCAGCAGTTTAAATGCTTTGGTTGCATTTTTTTTCTTAATATAAGAATTGTACCTCTATAAGCAATACACTCTGATATTGCTATACAGGAGTTTTAAGGATTTTACCATTTTGGTGTTAGCCTCCTTTGCAGGTGTTCGATGATGACTCTTTTCTAGCTATTTTTCTGAACAAGAAAAGATATTTCTAGTTGTGTCTGGTTGGATTCTGGAACATACTGGTTAAAAGAACTTTTGAGAGGCAAACTTATTCTCTCTCTCTCTCTCCAAAAACATTTTCAGCTGTGAAATTTATGCTAAAACAAATTAAGGAAAAATTAGGAATTTGTTAGGGTTGGTTGATAATTGAAAACCTACTAGTTTGTTTGGAGTGCTTGATAGAGGATTAAATCATTATTATTGATTTTTTGTTCAACATTACATGAAATGCATCTTTTGAATGTTTCTATAATTTTTTTGGTTGGTCGTCCAAGGAAAGCAAGAATAGTCTACCTTGTTTTTATGTAACCCAATTTCCACATCTTCCATTGAGGTTGATTTCAAGAGTAGGCAGTTATCAGCGATGCCTAATTTCAAACATGATAATTTAGGATTAGTAAAACTGGTGTATTGATTGATTTAATCATGTTCCTTATTTGCTTCCTGTTGTGATGATGATTTTCTAATCTAAGATGCCGTATGAGAGAATCATACTCCTTTATGGGTCATCACAAATCTCTCTTGGAGTGATGGAATTTTTTTGGTAATCCTCAATGTAGTATGCTTTTACTTGCATTTTCCCCATGTGTTTCTGGTGAAGTTCATCCATGAGTTGTTAACCAGGAAAAACTAGAAGTTGGGTGCCTTTATGGAACCCAATTAAACGGCTGTCGCTGAACCTTGGATGAATTTGAAATTCAATCTAATAAGGTGCAGGCTGATGTGTTTTTCCTGTAAAATCTCACGTGTTTCAGACTGTTGTGTGATTCGGCACAAAAAAATTGTCGAAGGCATGGCCCGCCAAAATTTGACATTAACAACTGGAATGGTGCTGTTCTTTAATAATAAGAAAGGTTGATCTTTCTGCTGTCAATTCATGTACACCATACACAAAGATGCATAAACAAATCATCTGATGCTGGTTTCATTTGTCAATACTGCATGGAGAAAAGAGGGGTTTGCATGAGGAAAAAATGGGCACAAATTCCTGGATTTGCAAGGCCTTTGATATCCCATAAATGGGAGGTTGTGGAGGAAGGTGTCAATCATTTGATAAGTGTGAGCTGATGGAATTTGCAAGAGATGTCCCTCTTGAATGGGATTCTTTGTTGGAATCCAGGTTATCTCAGGGTGGAAATGTTGTGCATATGTTCTAGGGAGTATTGAGAACATGTGTGTTGAAGGATTTACAGTTTGGGTTATTGGATTAAACCTGATGTATTCTTGTATTGATCAATTTTCTCAATAGTAGAGAACATGTCTGTAGACATTGAAAAGGTTATTATCCTGAACCACATCAGATATGGTGTTTTTTAGTCTATTTGTTTATTTTGATTGTTTTTGTTTCCTGGGTTGTGTTAATCTTCTGCTGCACCTGACAAGGTAGTGCCTGATATGTCCTCTTGTCCCAACAAGCGGTATCATATCTAAGTTGGGTGATCCTGGTGGTTTCAGAGAAATGTGGATCTGCTGGTCTGGTTGCAATTTGACTGGGTGAAGCGGACGGGTATATGATGAATTAGCTCCCGACAGATGGGATCTGTGGGTCAATCTTACTAATGCAGGACAGGCACTTTTGATAATATATGTAATTATGTACTTTTCTTCTTATGTATGCTTTCATTTGAGGTATACCTTCAAGGTTGATACTGCCAATTCATCTGGCTGTTTTCCGTTGCCTGCTTGTTAGTGGTATTGGTTTCACCATGGTGGCAACAATCGGGTCTCATATTTGCGATTGATCAATTTAATGGAAAGGATGTCTTTTTGGCCAGTCCTTGATCAGTGCCTTAATAAGTAACTGCAGTAAGCCAGAATCATCTCTGATGCTGGATCTGATGATGGGGAGCATGCTTCTTTAGTAGGTTTGTGTGGAAATTCGTCTTTATTAGTCCTGATTTTAGGTGTTTACAGCTGTATATTATTTTACTAAATGTAGAGATTCAGGAAGGTTGTTACCTGATTTAATTGCTGATTTAGTTTCCTACTTTAGAGGAGTATTTTTTTTTTCTATTTTAGATTAGAATCAAACGCTTGTTTTACGGCAAATTACTTGTTGCCTTACTGTGCTATGTTCTGGTATCAATATGGAGAGATGAAATAGTTTTTTCTCCAATAAAACTACATGGTATCAAAGCAGACTCTGAAATCTAACTCCTTCGACTGACAAAACAAGGGATGGCTACTGAGAAGAAGCCAGTTTCAAACCCTAAAGTCACCACCAACCAAGAAGCTACGATCCCAAGTAACAATGGAGGATTGGATAGCTGTCATCTCCCCATTACAGGTCACAAACTGAATGGGCATAACTTCCATCAGTGATCTCAATCCATGCTGATGTTTATTTGCTCAAAAGGAATGGAGAATTATCTCACCGGAGTCTCAAACCCTCATAAAAAGGACAATCCAAAGTTTAAAGCATGGAAGACAGAAAATAACATGGTGATGTCATGGTTAATCAACTCAATGGACAACAATGTAGGGGATAATTTCCTACTCTAAGGAACAACGAAGGAGATATGGGTCGCAGCAGATGAGGCCTATTCAAACAATGAAAACACATCAGAACTGTTTGAGATTGAAAGCATTCTTCATGATCTTTGCTAAGGAGATTTATCTGTTGCCCAATACTTTAATACACTCCCTCGGTATTGACAGTAGTTGTTATCTTTGGAGAACACAACTGGGAATGTCCTGAAGATGGAATGAAGTATGTTGGTGTCAAAAAATGGTGAGCACCCATAGTATAATCCGGACAGGCGACACGTGAGGATTTGTTACTGGCGTGGCGATGATGAATTGGCGAATCCGAGTTTGATGAACTTCTGACGCTTTAGAAATCCTTGCGATCCAACCTAAAAGCTCCTCGCTAGGCTCCGAGATCCTCTTCAGACTCTGAGCTGAATTGCGTTCTGGACTCTGTTTTGATCTCTGAACTGAGCTCCAAGATTGCACTCCGAGCACCTGCACAAAGCCCTACCGGGGTTGTGTCCGGTGAGGCCCCTCCGGTGTGAGAATAAGTATTCAGGGAGAGAAGGCTATAAGTGCTCTAGAGTGAATTAGAAGCATATACCTTTGGGCATTGGATTATAGGGCGTTGGGCTCAGTTAGCGCCCTGAAATTAGGGAGTCGAGTAATTAACCTAATTCATTTGATATCCAATGAGCTTGCGGATTAAGGCCTTAATCACCTGGATTGGGCTTTTAGGCCCATTTTGTATAAGTCCATGGGCCGGCCCACTTGAAATGGAGGGTGATGGGCCGTTTTAAGCCCCCCTGGACGATCAGGAGGTGGAGAGGGCGTCAAAACGGCTTCGGTAGCTTTGAAACGACCTTAAGAGACTCGATATGTCGGAGAATCCGAGCTGAGAGTGCTTGGGCACCTTAGCTCGGTTCATTGATCATCAAAGAAGAAATGAAGCCCAATTGGAGAGGATTCGAGCTGAGGGTGCTCGGACCCCTCAGCTCAAACGTTGCTTCATTATTTATTGGAAGGCCCCCTTTCTGCATAAATCCGAGCTGAGAGTGCTCTGACACCTCAGCTCGACAGTGTGTCTTCAATTTCATTTGAGGATTCCCAATTTGCATGAGTCCGAGCTGAGAGTGCTTGGACACGTCAGCTTGGCGGCATATCTCTAATACTGTCTTGAGGGTTCCCAATTTGCATAAGTCCAAGCTGAGAATGCTTAGACACCTCAGCTCAACAGTATAGCTTGAACTTCCTTTTAAGGAGCTTCATTCTGCATAAGTCCGAGCTGAGGGTGCTCGGGCACGTCAGCTTGGCGTTGAGTCTTCAATCCCACTTTAGGGTTCCCAATTTATAGACAACCCAAGCTGAGGGTGTTCGGACACATCAGCTTGGCAAGGCGACTTCCCTCTTCATTTGAGACCCCCCTTTGGGTGATGTCTGAGCTGAGGGTGTTCGGATACTTCAGCTCGGTAGCTTATCTTGAATCCTCACTTGGGTTGCCCATTTGGGGAAAGTCCGGGTGTAGGGTGCTCGGACACCTCAGCTCGGCAACTTCATACTTGGACACCCTGGTGGAGGGGTTTGAGACTACCCCTTCCGCATATGTCCTAGCTGATGGTGCTCGGACACCGCAACTTGGATCATTCCTCATACTTGGAAAATGTGGAGAAGAGAGGGGTTTGAGGCTCCCTTTTTTGAATATAACTGAGTTGAGGGTGCTCGAACACCACAACTCAGACATTTCTTCATACTCGGCCTAGGGAGGGGTCTTCCAGCACGTGTGATCTTCGTGAACAAATTTACCTTCATTAATTGCCCCCCAGTCCTGAGCATCCGGACGCAGAGACGGATGTTTGGGACTCTGAGACATTGGCCCGACAAATTTTTGACAGTTGTGCTTTGGGAAGCTAGGCTCAGTACCGCTGCGTGTGGCGCGTGCGTGGCACGTGCACTTACCCAGGCTTGCAAGGGAAGTTAAACCGTACGACCACTGGATGAACGCCACGTGGTATAGGGCACATGAATCGATGCAATAGTGTCCGTTGGGCTTTGCGACTCTTCGTATGGGCACTTCCCTTTTTATAAAAAGGGTCCCCCTTATTCATTTGACACTTGCAAAAATTTAGAGAGCCCTTCCTTCTTCTTGGTCATTGGTACCTTTTTCCTCCTCTGCCCGAACAAAAATTGTCGCTCTCTTCTTCTTCTTTCTTCCTCGGGTTCGACCTCTGGCTCGGGTTTCGATTCTTCAGAACGGACATTCGCCAGCTCTCTTTCCTTCAGGGTTGAGCGTCGTCCCGCTCTTGGGGACGCTTTGTCTTCTGCTTTGGCCAGGCTTTGCGAATCTGGCAGTGCGGTCCAGTCCAGCCTGGCCGAATGCGTGAACGTGGTAGGCCAAGGTGACGACAGCGGCGGAGTGTCCTTGTCTTGTGATCCCGGCGCCAGGGTTCCTCCTGGTACCGTTACGGTGACAGAGTTTCTCCATGCCCTTCCCTTATCCCAAGTCCTTCGCAACAATGAGGTGCATAACGCTGGGCCAAAGAAACTCTTCGTTAAAGTCCCGATCATGAGCCCGCTATGGACTACCGAGACGATTATGAACGAGGCCTCCGTCCTCATGTGCCAGAGTGAATATTGCTTCCTGAACTCAATTAAGACGATCGTCCTAGGGCCCGATGATCGGGCATACACCCGCTGGGCTATTTGACAGTCTACAAACATCATCTGGAGGCGGGTCTTCGATTCCCCATCCATTGCTGGATCTGAGCTGTCTATGCGGAGTACGGATTGTGTCCATCACAAATCGCTCCAAATGGCATGAGGGCTATCGTGGCGGCATTCATCATTTTTCGGCTTGAGGGAATCAAGCCGAGCATAGAGCTCTTCAAGGCTCTTTTCTACCCCAAGCTTGTTCCCCGAGGCGCTGGGTGGTGTTATATTACGTCTAGGTCTACTTTCCTGAAAGACTTGGACTTTTCCATTCACAACTGGAAGTCCCAGTTTTTCTATCTCGGAGGGAGTGGTTGGCAGTTTGGCCCGGAAGACGAAGGGAAGTATCCCGTTCAGATGGAATGGAGAAAAGTTGGTAAGACTGGCCCTTGGGGAGGGGAGGGGAGTTGGGTTCTCGGATTTCCTCTTAACACTTGGATTAATTCTCTTTTTGTCTTTTGTGTAGAGAAGGAGAAACCGAAGAAGCAGAGACCCGTACCGAGCAAGAAGATTCTCGAGCAGAGGGATAGGGTTCGGAGAACGGTTTTCAAGGAGGTGAAAACACTGATCAATTCACATTTGTTCGATATTTTCTGGTACCGACCACCAGGCCTTCCACCCGTTTTTGAAATCCCAGAAGACTAAAAAGACAGTGCGTTATCTTTTCCCTGTTAATTTTTTGCAATTGTAAACTCTTTTAGGCTTAGCTCAACTGTGCAGACCATCTTATGTAGAGTTGGATGTTGCCAGCTTGGTCAAAGGAATTTCTTAGCACTTTGTTAAATATTGCAGCTATGGACAAGGCGATGGCGATCTAGCGACTGAGAGAGCGCTAGGCTAAGGAACTAGTCCAGACGGCTCAGGCCGGCGGCACTAACCAGGCGAGGGGGTCTTAGGCCGGCATGGCAACACAACCTTCCCCACCACCACAACAACAACAACGTCCTATGATACCGGCTCGGAGCTGTCTACTGGCAGTGATCAGGGAGTCCTCCCGATCACGATCAGCATCCCATCAATCCACGGCGGTTGGGAGCGGCGACATCTCCCCCTCCAACCCTACTGGTAAGGGAAAGACGAAGGTGCATGAGGGGAGGCACAAAAAACACAAGTCCTCGAAAAGGGCCAAGTTGGCGTCCTCGGCACCAGATCTGCTCGCCGACGCAACGTATTTCAGCGTCGCGAACACAGGGCTCTCAGTTAGCCGTGCCGTGCTGAAATCTCCCAAGGTGATGACGAATTACCTTCGCGGCATCAACCCTCCTGATGACAGATAGCTCATGGCCGAGGAGGATACGGGGAATCTTCTACGCCTTCTTGTCTGTGACCACGTCTCCGTAAGGACTCAACACTTCAATTTTTAACTTCTTTTTTTTTTTTTTTTTTTTTTTTTTTATAACTTTTCAATTTTTCTTTCAAGTGTACTCATTTGGCCATCATCGTGCAGAGCATGCTTCGACTGTCGATCCTTTACGATAGAGTGGCCGAGAGCACCATGGGGGAGTCTGCTGTTCGGATCGAGAGGAATGAGGCCCTTGAGAAGGTGCACTAGCTGACCAAGGACCTCCAGCTCTCGACCCAGACACATGCGTCTCTCCAGGCCATGCATCAACTTGTCACCACGGAGCGGGACAACTTGGAAAAGGAGAAAGAAGACCTCAAATCTCAGCTCTAGGAGAAAAATGTCGAGGTGGAGAACGTGAAGAATAGGCTGAAGGAGGAGGAACTCTTGAGGGCGAAGGCAAGCCGCAAGGCCAAGAAGGAGGCCGCCGAAAAGTACAAGGCCAACAAAGAATTCGAAGATTTGAAGTACGACCTCGCTGTCGAGTACATGGACGACAGCCACCATGCCACGATACACTCCCTTCGACGCCACTTTCCCAAGGTAAACTACATGCAGGTCGGGATGGAGTTCCCTAACGAGGGGCATGCAACTGAGGATGTTAGCCCGAACGAAGACCAAGAGGCCAGAGGAGATGAAGGCGGTGAAGAAGAGGCCGAGGGCGAGGATGAAGAAGGTGATGAGAACACTCACGCCGGCGTTGTGGACGTTGTGGGTCTCCGAGGAGGAGTAGGCCCACCGGTTCCCTAGGACGGTCATGGGCGTGGTGGCCAGATCCTCAGCCCGACCGTTTATCCAGATTTAGTATTTTTTGAACTTTTTTTTTTTTTTTTTTTTAAATTTTGATGTAATCTGGCACTGACCTTGTGTAAATGGGCATGAACCCCGCTGATGTAAGCCTTTTTTTTAACATAATACAAACACAGATTAGTTTTTCGGGCAACTACTTGTGTTGAATTTTTCTTCTCTCCTCCTTTCTGTTAGGATAGAGTAGATAACTCGTCATTTCAATCAACTCGAGCTGGATGTGCTCGGAGATTTGTGGCCAGGCAATTCCCAACACTTGAGCGTTGAACGACTTTTAATCTTGTTTTAATCTTCTGAAATTTGAATATTCGTGCTGAGAGTGCTCGGAAGATATTCTAGGGTCCTTCAAATTTGATTTGCCCGAGCTGAAGGTGCTCGGAGTGAGGAGCTCGGCAACGTAGGTGGATTCCCCAAAATAGGTTTATCTGAGCTGAGGGTACTCGGAGAGCGGAGCTGAGACGTCTTTCAATACTTGGAAAATGTTTGGCTCAATTTGGTTCTGGAACCTTCCAAATTGACTAATCCAAGCTGAGGGTGCCTGGAGAGCGGAGCTCGGCTAATTTTCCCAAGCGGTTTGTTTTTGCTGCCACGGCTGTAACCATCCTGCCCCCTAGCTTGGAGTGGGAGTAGTATCACTGCTTGTGCTGCTGGCTAGATGACGGTGGTTCTGTAAAATAGTCCTTGGTCCTCGCGGTCTGCAGGGCGCCATGCAGGTATTGGGGCTTGTGGCCGGTCATCGGTGGGTTCTCTGTAGTCGGGCTCATCCTTGAGCTTTTTTAGGTTATCCTAAATTATTCCATGCGGTAGTATCTCCCCCTTTAAGTCGCTTGACCTGTGGTTGGCTGTGGGGGGATAGATATGTGGCTGCAGGTCCTCAGACCCGATCGATGCCCCGCCCTTGGTGGATGACCTTGGTCTATCCTCGGGTAAGGACTATCAACCTGTGTAGGGGGTCTGGTTATCACTTTTGACGATAGCGCCGGAGTGTCGCTTCAGAAGACGTGTGTATGTGTTAGGAGATTGTTGTACTTGAACAACCATTTCATTGATGTGAAAATTCGTTACACTTAAGCAAAATGAAGTGTTTACAAAACGACCTCTTCCCTATAGAAATATTGCTTGAGGTGTTCAGCATTCCAGGGGTGTCGTAGTGGGACTGCTTCTTCAGTCTCGAGTCTCGAGCTCATATGTGCCCGGCCTTGCAATTCTTGTTACGCGGTAAGGCCCTTCCCAAGTGGGCACTAGTTTTCCTGCGTTTAGTTCTTTGGGTGCCAAGGTGACCTTTCTGAGGACGAGATCACCAACTTCGAAACGGCGAGGGCGTACCCTTTGGTCATAGTAACGAGCTGTGTGTTGTTGGTAGGTTGCTCGACGGATTTGAGCGTTTTCTTTTCTTTCCTCTAGCAAGTCCAAATTTAGAGCCAGCATAGTGTCGTTTTGTTCTTGGTCGAGATCCTTTCTTGCCGTCCTAAGGGTTAGCATTCCGATCTTTGCTGGAATTACGGCTTCTGATCCGAACCTCATCACGAAAGGTGTTTCTCCGGTTGGGGTTCGTGAAGTAGTGTGATATGCCAAGAAGACAGGGTACAAATCTTCTACCCACCGTCCCTTGGCTTTATCAAGTCTGGTCTTCAATCCGTGCAAGATGGTTCGATTGGTAACTTCAACCTGGCCATTGGCTTGGGGATGATCCGGAGAGGCAAAATGAGTTTGGATTCCAAGTCCTGAGCAGAAGTCTGCGAACACGTTGTTGTCGAACTGGATGCCGTTGTCCGACGCGATGGCTCTTGGGATACTAAACCGGCATACCATGGATTTCCATATGAAGTCCCAAATCTTTTCCTTCGTAATGTGTGTTAGGGGCTCCGCCTCGACCTATTTGGTGAAGTAATCAATGGCGACCACCAAGAATTTTCTTTGGTCGGTGTCCTGAGGAAAAGGGCCGAGCAAGTCAATCCTCCACTGAGTGAATGGCCACGGGCTTGTCATCGGAACCATGTTTGTTGGAGGGACATGAGGGTGGGGAGCGAATCTTTGACACTTGTCACATTTTTTCACGAACTTTGTCACATTCTCAAGCATCTTTGGTAAAAAATACCCTTGTCGGAGTAGCTTGCTTGCGAGTGATTTGCCCCCTGAGTGGTTGCCACAGATGCCCTTATGAATTTCTCTTAGAACGTAGTCTGCCTCTTCTAGCCAAAGGCATTTGGAGTACGGGCGTGAGAAGGAGTGTCAATACAGAACCCCATCTATGATGCAATATCTCGCGGACCGATAACGCATCCTCCTGGTCTCAGCACGATCTTCTGGTAGCATTCTGTCCTCCAAGTAACGTTGTATCAGATCCATCCAGGTGGGTTGGTTGTTGAGCTCGCAGATTGATGCCACCTGGTCAAACATTGCGGTGCTTGGAGAATCCAGGTACTCCATAGACACGTTTCTCTTTAAAGTCCATTCCACCACTGAAGCGAGGTTGGTTAAGGCATTGGCATGCCTGTTTTCTTCTCGGAGTATTTGGGTCACTTGGATTTTTTCAAAACCATCCATCAGCGTCTTGACCCTTTCCAAGTATGCAGTCATGCTTGGGTCCTTGGCCAAATACTCACCGTTGACTTGATTGACAACGAGCTGGGAATCACAGAACACGACCAACGTCCTTACATGAAAATCACAGGCCAAGCGAAGGCCAGTAAGGAGTGCTTCATACTCAGCTTCGTTGTTGGTTGCCCTGAACCCTAGCCTGAGGGCGTACTTTATCTCTTCTTTGTTTGGGGCCACGAGAAGAACCATTCCCGCTCCACAACTTTTCACGTTGGAAGACCCGTCGGTGAAGAGCTTCCAAGTGTCCAAATCGGATGCCTGATTTGGGTTTGTTGACGTTCCCTCTTCTTCTATGGGCTTTGTGCCCAAGTCATCAACAGTGGTCTTTGTATCCTTGGGGAAGGTGAGCTCAGCGATAAAGTTAGTAAGGACTTGGCCTTTGATGCCAATCCTTGGCCTGTACTCAATATTGAATTGGCCGAGCTCGAGGCTATACTTCATCAGCCGCCACGAGATAGAATGCAAAATTTGCCTTAACGGTTGGTCGGTTAAGATAATGATAGTATGTGCTTGGAAGTATTGTTTCAGCTTCCTCGAGGCTATCAACAAAGCATATGCGACCTTCTCGAACTTGGTGTACTTTGTCTCGGCGTCCGTGAGGACTCTGCTGGAGTAGTACACTGGGTGTTGGATGTCGACGTCTTCCTTTACTAGAGCTACGCTAACCACCGTTGAAGAAGCAGAAATGTACAAGTAAAGATCTTCACCCGCCTTTGAGGTGTTGAGCAAAGGAGTAGAGGAGAGATACTTTTTGAGCTCCTGGAATGTTGTCTAACACTCCTCTGTCCATCCGAAGTTGTTGTTACTCCTTAACACCTTGAAGAAGGGCATCTTCGATGCTTGTGAGATGAACCAATTTAGGGCAGCGAGCCTTCCCGTGAGCATCTGCGCTTCCTTCTTGTTCCGAGGAGAATTCATCCCTAACACAGCGTATATTTGGTCGGGATTAGCATCGATTCTGCGCTGAGAGACCATGATCCAAGGAACTTCCCGGTTCAAACTCCAAAGATAGACTTGTTGGGGTTGAGTTTCATGTGGTGTACCCTGAGCTTATCGAAACAGTTTTGGAGATGTTGGATGTGGTCAGAAGCCTTGGAGCTCTTGACCAACATGTCGTCGATGTAAACTTCCATCGTCTGCCCGACCTTCTCCTTGAACATTTTGTTCACTAGTCGATGGTAAGTTGCCCCAACATTGTGTAAGCCAAACGGCATGACCTTGTAGCAATACGTCCTTTTGTCCATGATGAAAGACGTTTTGCTCTTGTTTGGAGGAAACATGGGTATCTGGTTATACCCAACATAAGTGTCTAGGAAACTCAGGCACTCATACCCAGTTGTGGCGTCGATGACTATGTCGATCATCGGGAAGGGAAAGAAGTCCTTTGGGCACGCCTTGTTTAGGTCCTTGAAGTCGACGCAGAGACGCCACTTGTTGCCGGCTTTAGGGGCCAGGACCATATTCGCGAGCCAATCAGGGAACTTGACTTCCTCCACCATGTCCGACTTAATCAACTTGTCCATTTCTTCCTCGATGATCTTTTGGAGCTCAGGGTGGAATTTCCTCCTCTTTTGCATCGCGGGTGGGTGGTGTGGGTCAGCATGTGGGTAGCGCATCACCAAATTTGGATCGATTCCTGGCAGTTCATCATGTGACCAGGCAAAGACGTCATAGTTTCTCCGGAAGAGGTTAGTGAGCTCAGCTCTCTACTCTAGGTCAAGACCTGCTTCGATCCTCACTGTCCTTTCCTTTATTGTGGGGTGGATCGGAATCTCCACCAGCTCTTCATGTGGTTGGGGACCATCTTCTTCTTCTCGGGGGTCATCGATGGGCATCGGACCCGACCCCCCGTCCAGAGCCATGAGCTCGGTGGAGCTGAGCTCAGGCTCTGTCTTTAATTGCTATTTCCTGCTCTCCAGTGCCCTTTGGGCACAGGCCTTAGAGGTCTCTTGGTCTCCTTTCACTTCTCCCACCCCCTTTCTCAGTGGGAAACTTCATCGTTTGGTAGTAAGGGGAGCATACCGCCTTGAGAGCCGCCACGGTAGGTCGCCTCATGATGTCATTGTAGGGGGATGGCCTATTAACGATCAAGAATTTGGTCCAAACTGTTGAGGTCCTGGGGTGAGTTCTAACCGTGACGGGAAGAGAGACCCATCCCAATGCGTTGACCATGTTGCCCCCGAAACAGACCAGGGGGCCCTTCGCGGGCTTTAGAGTGCTAGGGTCGATCTTCATTTTCTGGAATGCCCAATTGAAGATGATATCGGCAGAACTTCCACCGTCCACCAGAATCCTTCCCATCTTGAAATGATTGATGAGGGCAACGATGACGAGGGTATTGTCATGAGGGACACGCACACCTTAGAGGTCAGCCTCGCTGAAAGAAATGACGACGTGCTCGGCGGCATCGATTGTGCTTATTTCAAATATATCTTCGTTTGCATATCTCCTCCTAGAGGATGTCGTCTCCCCTCCGAGACTGAGTCCGCCATGGATGATGTTGATCTCGCCATCCACTTTCTGTTCGTCTTTTGTTGCTTCAGCTCGGGGCGGAGGACAACTGTGGTTACCTTTCCTCCTCTGGCCCATATAGTCATCACGGGGATCGTGCTCTTCGTGCCTTGGTGTTTGGCCGCCTTTTCGGACGTAATGGCCCAAATACCCTCAGTTGATGAGGGCCTCAATCTCTTCCCGGAGCTAGAAGTAATCCTCCGTGGACTGGCCTATGTCCCAGTGGAATTCGCAATACTTGTTCAACAATCTCCCTATCGGCTTACCCCTTGGAGTCGAAGGAGGAGGAAAGAATTCCCTTCCCGCGTTCTCAGCATAGATGGCCATGACAGAGGCTGTGAGTGGGGTGAAGCCTTGCTAACAATGCCCTGGGGGTGGAAGTGGTCTTCGGTCTCCGAGCAACGGGCCCAATCTCCCTTCGGCTAGTAGCCTTTTGGCCCCTTACGCTCGGTTCGGACTTTCCTTCTCCTTGTCTTTTTTCTTTTGAACTCCCTCACGATCCTTCTTGGCTGCTTCTCTTTGGTCGGCGTTGTGGAATCGTGTACCCTTCTCGAGCCCGGTGTCGAGATTTGGCGCGGGATTGGAGCAAAGGTCATAAGATAGTCTCCGGTGTTTGAGGCCGTCAATGAAAGCATTCGTCGCGACGACATCGGAAAGTTCGTCGCAGCCAATGACCTCCCTGTTGAACCGCTCCACATAATGTCCCAATGACTTGCCGGGCAGGAGCTGGAGGGCGAGAATATGTGCCATAGTTTTTGGCTGGCATCGCGAGCGTCCGAACTAAGAGAGGAAGAGTTGCTCCAACTCTCAGAAACTAGAGATAAACACGGGGCCAGGGTCCTGAACCACGCCCCCCCCAGCCCCTGTGAGGGTGAGAGGGAAAGTTTTACACCTCATGGCAACCGAGGCAGTGTGTAAATCCATGTAGGACTTGAAGATGGACAAGTGATCCACCGGGTTGGTGGTTCCGTCATAAGGGGTCATTTGAGGGTAAGTGAACCACGCAGGCAAAGGTTCTTTCAGAATCTCATCAATGAACAAAGATCTTACCTCGGAGGGGTGCCCTGCTGGTCCCCTTACCCCTTGAATCTGATACAAGGTGGCCTCCATGTCGACGAGGCGCCTATCCACTATCACTTCACCTCTCGGAGGTACCCCGGCCTGACTAGTAGCAGCTTGGGCAGCACGTTGCCTATTGGGTGGTGAATGCTAATCTACTTCACGAACATGCCGCGATCTATGCTTTGATTGGGGCAGTATAACTCTGAGCTTTGCTCGGTGGAGAGACTATTCGGTTGTCTCTCCTTCACCTTGGCAGAGGTGGAGACGGAAATCCCGACGCCTCAGGAGGTGCAAGGTCAACTTCCCTTTGTTAGTTGTTGCGGGGCCGAGGACGGGCTCTAGGGGCGTGTTCGTTGGAGTGAACCACACGATCTTCAGGCTCAGGTGCCTGCTCCTCCTCTTCTGCAGGTTGGAGAGTCGGCACCCCTTTTGGTTGGGTCAGCGGTAGGCGGGCAAGGAGGACCTGAAATAAGGTTTGGAACTGACCGAGCTAGCGTTCCAAGTTGTCAATGCGGGAGGTTTCGGGTGCTCTTGAGATCTGCCCAACAAACGGCCTAGAGGGCTGGCCGGTTGGAGGACCCATCTGACCGGTAGGCGGCGGATAATTCTCCACAGTTGGGAGCCGAGAGTCCGGCCTCGGAGCCTTAGACAAGTCGTTGACGGGCTGAGGGGTTGGATCGCTGTTCACGGCGGGCGTTTGATCTTCTTTTCCGATGACCTGACCGAACCATGTGATCATCAGGTCCTAGTTGCTTTGGGGAGTTGACGATCAGTGAAGGCTTCTTATGCGTTCCCACAGACGGCGCCAAACTGTTGATGTCAAAAAATGGTGAGCACCTACAGTATGATACGGACAGGCGATACGTGAGGATTTGTTGCTGGCGTGGCGATAGTGAACTAGCGAATCCGAGATTGATGAACTTCTGACCATTTAGAAATCCTTGCCATCCAACCTGCGCTCCTCGCTAGGCTCTGAGATCCTGTTCAGACTCCGAGCTGAATTCCGCTCCGGACTCTGTTTTGATCTCCGAACCGAGCTCTAAGACTGCACTCCGAGCACCTGCACAAAGGCCTACCGGGGTTGTGCCCAGTGTGACACCTCCGGCGTGAGAATAAGTATCCGGGGAGAGAATAAGTGCTCTAGAGTGAATTAGAAGCATGTACTTTTGGGCATTGGATGCCAGAGAGTATTTATATGGTGCTGGGCTCAATTAGCGCAGTGAAATTAGAGAGCTGAGCTCGGTTAATCAACCTAATTCATCTTACAACCAATGAGCTTGCGGATTAAGGCCTTAATCACCTGGACTGGGCTTTTAGGCCCATTTTGTAGAAGTCCATGGGCCGACCCACTTGAAATGGAGAGTGATGCCCTGTTTTAAGCCCCCTTGGACGATCAGGAGGTGGAGAGGGCGTCAAAACGGTTTTGGTAGCTTCGAAACAGTCTTAAGAGACTCCATATGTTGGAGAATCCGAGCTGTGGGTAATCGGGCACCTCAGCTCGGTTCGTTGATCATCAAAGAGGAAATGAAGCCCAATTGGAGAGGATCCGAGTTGAGAGTGCTCGGACTTCTCAGCTCGGACGTTGCTTCATTATTTATTGGAAGGCCCCCTTTCTGCATAAGTCCAAGCTGAGAGTGCTCAGACACCTCAACTCGGCAGCATATCTCTAATACTGTGTTGAGGGTTCCCAATTTGCATAAGTCCGAACTGAGAGTGCTCGGACACCTCAACTCGGCGATGTAGATTGAACTTCCTTTTGAGGGGCTTCATTCTGCATAAGTCCGAGCTGAGGGTGCTCGAGTACCTCAACTTGGCGTTGAGTCTTCAATCCCACTTAAGGGTTCCCAATTTATAGATAATCCGAGTTGAGGGTGCTCGGACACACCAGCTCAGCAAGGTGACTTCCCTTTTCATTTGAGACCCCCCTTTGGGTGATGTTCGAGTTGAGGCTGTTCAGACACCGCAGCTCGGTAGCTTATCTTGAATCCTCACTTGGGTTGCCCATTTGGGGGAAGTCCGGGCTAAGGGTGCTTGGACACCTCAGCTCGATAACTTCATCCTTGGACGCCCTGGTTGGAGGGGTTTGAGACTACCCCCCCCGCATATGTCCGAGCTGCCTCAGCTTGGACACCACAGCTCGGATCATTCCTCATACTTGGAAAATGTGGAGAAGAGGGGTTTGAGGCTTCCCTTTTTGAATATAACCGAGTTGAGAGTGCTCGGACATCGCAGCTCAGACATTTCTTCATACTTGGCCTAGGGAGGGGTCTTCTAGCACATGTGATATTCATGACCAAATTTACCTCCATCAAAGTATAAGAAGATTGTCGAAACTAATAGAATATTCGAGTTCTTATTGCGACTCAACAAGAATCGTGATGAAATCCAAGGAAGAATATGGGGAACAAAACCTCTTCCAACATTTGTGAAATCTTCTCAGAAGGAAGTAGAAAAAAGGTGATGATGAGATCTCAATTCATTCTAGCTATCAAAAGCTCTGCTCTTGCTGCTAGAGGAACCCAAGATTACTCCTGTGATAACTAGCAAATGAAAGGAAGACCATGGTGTAATTTGTCAATTATCTAAACAAGTTCGCAATACTTATCCAAGCCAATTATACAATTCATCGCATCTTTTTTCAATGATCCATATTGATGTTTGGGGGCCCTCTAGAGTCAATAACACCAAAAGAATTAGACGGTTTGTGTATTTTTTGGATGATCACACCCGAATCACTTGGATATTTATCAATAAACACAAAGTAGAAGTATATCAAATTTTCAAAAAATTTCATGACATGATTCAGACTCAATTCCAAGCGAACATACAAGTGAGAATTGACAATGCTAAAGTACTTCGAATCTGTTTTGGGGGATTATATATTAAAAGAAGGCATAGTGCATCAAAGTTCATGTGTTGATACTCCCAACAAAATGGGGTTACAAAGAGGAAAAATAGGCATCTCTTAGAAGTTGCTTGATCACTTATGTTTTCTATCCATGTTCCAAAATATCTCGGGGTGATCCTTCCTTACGGAAGCAAATATCTTATCAATAGGATGCCCTCTCAAGTCTTGAAATTTCAAACAACTTGTCAAGTTCTTCTCAAGACATATCCTTCAACTCAAGTTCTTACTACTATCCCCACTAGAGTGTTCGGATTCTCTGTCTTGTTCATATCCACCAACAACATTGCAGCAAACTCGATCCAAGATCAATGAAGTGCATGTTCCTTGGTCATTCACCAAATTTGAACGGATACAATGAGCAACTCTCACACAACCTACAGAAATGCGTGAGCTTATTGTCTATTCTAGAAAAAAGAAAAAGACTCAAAAAGACAGAGAGCAACCAACACATCCTCAGCAAGTCCAGGAGCCAGAACCGAGTCCAAGCTCAAGTGAATTCCTATAGGTAACGTTAGTTCTAAAATTATTTATATTGAGTTTTCTAATGATAATAATCTTGATCAGGCCATTGCTTTGAGAAAAGGTGTTAGATCATGTGTAAATCACCTGATTGGTAACCTTGTCTCTTATAAAGGATTGTCACCTAGCTTTCGAGCTTTTGTTACAAATGTTCCCAACATACAAATTCCCAACAATATCCAAGATGCTCTCAAAGTACCAGAATGGAGGGCTGCCACTTGGGAAGAAATTCGGGCTTTAGAAAAGAATGGAATGTGGGAAATCTCGGAATTACCAAAAGGGAAAACTCTAGTTGGTTGTAAATAGATATTACTGAAAAACACAAGGCAGATGGAAGCGCGGTCAAGTTCAAAGCTAGGTTGGTTGCAAAGGGATTTACTCAGTCTCATGGCATTGATTATCAAG
The DNA here is from genome assembly GCA_016647705.1 of Eucommia ulmoides. NCBI lineage: Eukaryota > Viridiplantae > Streptophyta > Magnoliopsida > Garryales > Eucommiaceae > Eucommia > Eucommia ulmoides. The sequence goes on along the minus strand of CM028339.1, from coordinate 50,321,791 downwards.
AGACATTTCCCAGTTGCCAAACTCAACACAATTTGAGTCTTGCTATCATTGGCTGCCAACTTAGATTGGCCTCTTCATCAGCTAAATGTCAAGAATGCATTTCTATAAGGTAATCTTGAAGACGTCTCCATGGAGATCTCTCTGGGCCTTGAAACACATGCAAATATCAACAAAGTTTGCCAACTCTAGTAGTCCTTATATGGTCTCAAGCAGTTTTTGCTAGCTTGGTTTGTCAGGCTTACAAAAGCAGTATAGAGGTATGGATATTCTCAGTGTTAGCTAATTGTCAAACATTCACCCGAAGGAAAGACAACGATTCTCATTGTCTACGTGGATGATATTATCCTAATAGGAGACTATGAAGAAGAAATGTGGAAATCAAGAGCTTCCTTGCCAAAGAGTTTAAAATCAAAGACCTGGGAAATCTCAAATACTTCCTTGGCATGGAAGTGGCTTGGTTAAAGAAGGGTATTGCGTTCTCTCAATGCAAGTATGCCCTAGGCTTATTAAAAGAAACAGGGAAGCTTGGGTGTTAGCCTGTTGATACTTCCGTGGACCATACAAATAAGCTAGGTACAGTGGAATGTAGTGCTCTTGTGGACAAGGGCAGGTACCAATGACTTGTAGGAAAACTCATATCTCTCTCACACACACGACCTATTACTGGGTTTTCTTGTTAGTGTGGTGAGCCAATTTATGAAAAATCCTATTGAGGAACACATAAATGTAGTACATCGGATCCTACAATACTTAAAAATAACACTGGGCAATGGTCGATACTTCAAAAAGACATCAAACAGAGACATTGAAACCTTGTCTGACGCTGACTGCGCTGGTTCAACAATAGATTGAAGATCAATTTCTGGGTACTGTACTATGTTTGGGGAAATTTAGTCACTTGGAGGAGCAAGAAACAATTGGTGGTAGCATGAAGTAGCGCAGAAGCAGAATTCAAAGCAATGACTCACGATATGCATGAAGGAATATAGCTATATAAAGATTACTCATCGAGTTGGGAATTCCTGTTGAGCAGTCCATGAAGATTTCTGTGACAATCATGCTGTCATTAGTATTGCTAAAAAGCCCGTTCATCATGACAAGGCTAAACATGTGGAGATTGATCAACATTTCATCAAAAAAATAAAAAATAAAATCGAGTAAGGAACAATAAATCAGATTAACCCACCAACAGGTCTTCAGCTTGCAGATTTGTTCATAAAAGCTCTACCACGGACTAATTTTGAAGACTTAAATTCCAAGATGGGCATGATTAATATCTGCAACTCAGCTTGTGGGGGACTGTGGAAATTCATCTTTATTACTCCTAGTTTTTAGGTATTTACAACTGTATATTATTTTAGTAAATATGGAGATTCGGGTAGGTTGTTATCTGATTTCGTTCCTGATTTAGTTTCCTAGTTTAGAGGAATATTTTCCTATTTTAGGTTACAATTAAATCCCATGTTTTATGGAAGATTAGTTGCTGCTTTACTGTATATATATTCTGGTATCACTATGGAGAGATGAAATCGTTTTTTTTTTTTTTTTTTTTTCTTTCTAATATAACTACAATTTGTGTTGTGCTAGGGCCTCACATTCCACTTCCACAAAACCACTTGTAGATTTTTGGTGCAGTTTGCTTGGTCTCATGGAGAAAGTATTTGTTGGAGTGGATTGCTATTGGGTGGAGTATTGCATGTCTCAAACTCGTGGAAGATCTATAATTTGGCCTTATGGTCTCCATTTGTTGAGGTTTTTGTTGGAGGTGGAATTGCGACAATCACATATGGTTGTATAGTCTCAACATGCAAGAGGAAAGTGAAGGTTTGTACAATCTTGTTAGTAGAGCAGTAGCTTGCAATCCTCGACAGATAAATGTTGAAAATCTCGACTCACGAGCATAGTGAAAATATTTTCAAAGTATAGACAATGATTGAGGTGGTTAGTCCTATTGGAGAAAAGTAGAGATTAGCGTTCTCTTTATTAGGTTCATGGTGTGAGTTCAGGTTTGTGGTGGCACTTTATTAGAGGTTAGGCTTAGATGGTTACTTTTTTTAGTTTCTTGTTTGCTTTGATTTGATCGACACTTGGATAAATGAATATGTAGATGCAAAGTACCATGAATTGACATACAACAAATGCATAAACTATAATAAATAACTAAATTCAGTCTCAAATGGAAGGTTCAGCATAGTCCTTCACTCCTTTTCCCTTCATCTTTGGTTTTCCATATTTGGTGATCTACTTCATTGGAGAACCATGATCTTGCTTGCAATAACCAAATTGTGGTCTTATGGGGTTACCATAAACTAGGCATGAGAAAATTCGACCAAGGCGGAAATTGTTGTGTGAAGTAGCGCAAAGGCAGTAAAAAAAAAATGGGGCCACCAAGTATGACATCAATGATCACAATTGTGCTGGACTAAAAAGGTCCATTTTTCTTGCAATTCAGCACCAAGCATAAGGATGAAGAATTTCCAAATGATGGTTTCATTTGCCAAATCCATGTGACAATGAAGGCTTGCATGTGAGTAATAAATCTTTGCCCATCTATCTTCTGAGACAGTGCAAGGATTTTTAGGAGGATGTAAAAGGAAGCGAGGGTCATTTGGTAAAACTGAGATGATGATATGTAGAGCTGAGGTATTTGTTTGGAATGGTGTCTCTCCCTGGATTTCAGGATATCTTAGGGTGTCATGAGAGTGTACATGTTCTTGAAGAATACTGAGAGTAAGGACGTATAAGATTCATTCAGTTTGTTTCACTGGATTCAACCTGGACCTGGTATATTATTTCCTCTCTTATTTCAATTTTAACGAACAGGTCCCTGTTCTTGGACGTATACATGGTTGTTTTCTTAAACCTGGTGTTTCTCTCTGGTCTTTTTTTTTCTTGCCATTATTGTTACATGGTGTATCTTGGTCCTCCAATGCGCCTGAACTGCACCCTTGTCCCAACACAAAAACAGTAACAGACAAGTACATCTAGTTTGATAAAATAAAGCTTTGATCACATACTCACTGATTTGGTTGGAGGTTGATGCATATTTTGCTTGTCAATAATTAGCTTCAGCAATATGCGATAAAAATGTTATGTGCACCAATTATTATTTTTTGTTTGAAATAGAAATAGAACGTATTGTACTTCTGCAAAGTTATGGGTTTGTTTAACCCTTTGCTAGAAATGGCCATATTGAGTTGGCTTTACTACAGCATAATGCGGGTTTTGTAGGTTTATGTGCTACGTGTTTTATTGTTAGCAATTCCCCCTCTCTGTAAGGAGTGACTTGCTTCTTGACGATGGACGGCATAAGTTATATGCTCATTTTTCTTTCAAGAGCCCTGAGTATGATCTTGTGTATGCTTCAAGTTATGGTTCCCTCTCGATACGTAATCCCAAGGCTTGCCTGGGCTTTTGTTTTCCCTGTAGCGACCTTGTGTGCCTTTGTTCTAAAGTTTCCTGATTTTAACATTACTATTGTGTCACATTTTATTATATCTTGTGGATTTACCACGGGAAAGTATAGGTTCATTATATCGTTTATTTTCCTACTCCTTCAAACTTCAGGTCCTTCTTCATAACGTTATCTAGGAACTAAAAAAGGATAAACCATTTTAGGCTTCCTAAAAATTATATTATTGTGTCAGGCTTCGTTGCTCTCTCTTCTGCCGGCACACTTGTTGAAGATATTAGAGGCCCCTAAACTTACTGCCAGTGCTTTGGCTCCTATTGCCAGTTGGGTATGAGTTGTTTCTTAATTTCTTTGTTTTTTTTTTCTTTTTCCGTTTTTTATGTATCGAGGTTTAAGTATATGGTAAGCATTTGCGGCATTTTACGAGTGTTATCTTGTTTGTTGGTTGCTAAATTATTTGCAGTTTCATAGTAACTTCCATATCGGTAGTCCAAATGCTACAGAGGGATCATTCCATTCAGCTTTAGCGACTGCTCTTGAGACCCGCGAAGGGACCCCTGAGGAGGTACCTACTAATTTTATTTCCAGTATCTACACGAATAACAAATTTCCTATTAGTGAATTTTATGCTAGAAACCTGTTTGTATTGTTGAGTATCGTTTGGTGCGAAAGAAGTTTGTTGCTCTCAAACCTTGTTCATGCTATTTTTGATTTGTGTATCTGATGTGAGGAACAGATCTGGTATAGGAAATTTATTTGGAACAAATTATTTTCAAATATAATACTGGATGTAAAGTTAAATAAATGGGAAGGAGAAATAAGGATTCCGATGCTATTGTTTCAATGTGATATCTATTAACAAGGGAGATCAAAAGTTAAGATGTTTTCACTTTCAATGTTCTACATGTATTTAGCTGAAAATCAAAGACCTAATTTAAATTGTTTTCTTAAGGCAGGCAAAAAAACTTCCCCTCACTTCTCCCCTTAAAATGCTACCTCTCCCTCTTAATTTTTCTTTTGCGGCCTCTCTTTAGTCTCTCGCGTCAAACATGCTCATCTCGGCCTGTTTCATGCTGGCACCGATGCACCCTCTCCCACGTATATTTCTTATCTCCCTTTTCCCAATCTCTCTCTCTCTTTGTTTTTCTTTTTTCTGCCGCCAGAGGCACACTAATCCTGCTACTGTAGCAACCGCTTGCCATTGCAGTGATCCACCCACTGCCCAACTCACCAACTAAAGCAATGTACTGGCCAACAATCCACTCTTTCCATGTCTTCCTCGGCTCACCACCACCACTCATGCCCGTTGGGTCCACCTGTCGTAGGCTCTTTGGGCCATGGATTGGGCTTGGCCTTGCATTGAAGCCCGATACCTGACCATGAGCGCGACTGAGTAGCCAACTTTTTCGGGATATCCATTGTAGGCAAGAGGGCCGACCCAGTGAGCACATAAATTTATTTTATTTTTTAATATAAATTGATCCCGTATTATTATTTAAACACGGAACAATGTGTAGTTTCATTTTTCAATTTTCTATATAATTTTTTTGGATATAGCAATGCAACCGAGTGCTAAATATTGTTGAAATATGTCCAGATTTATCCTAATTAGCTTGCTAAAATTTCCCTTTCTCATAGGCAGACCATGTGCGATCACTTCACAAACAAATGAACTTATGCATGATTGGATAACGATCTACGAATGACCTAGATAGATCTTTTACGAACTGCCCCAACTTGTAGAACCATGATCTCAAAGCTTTACAATTTGTGCTCCAGTATTCTTTTCAATCGTAATATATTTGCCCCAAGAACATGAATAGTCGCAAGACACCATTTTCAATGAAAGTTTGACATTATTGTTTCCTGCTTTTAGTCATTTACCCTGTCAAGTGTCTGTTCCGTTTTATTGTTTAAAGAATCTCTATTGTATTTCCCCATTTTGTAGTCTAGTTACTGAGGATGCTTCATGTATAGCACTTTTTTTCTTACTTCAATTCCCAATAAATTCGTTGCCCCTGTTGAAAAGAATGAAGTTACATAATTTGAAATTTTGAATGTAACAATGGAAGAATTTATTGACCTATTGGTTATTATTCTAAACAAAGTTATGCGATTGTTTTCTGTTCAGGTTGCTGCGTTGTCCGTGGCATTATTCAGAGCTATGAATCTTACTACGCGGTATTGCATTATGGCAAAACTGAGATTTCATTTTCTATTTGCAACAGTATGCAATTTTGTTGCACTTTCCTTTTATTGTTAAACTTCATAAGAGTTGTTTGTTGTCATTATTGTTCTATATGTCTGGCTTACTGTTGCTAGCATGTTGTAAATGATGTAGTAGTCTCCCCTGAGAAGGGTGTGTGTGTAAAATGATGTGATTGTGATTGTGCAGAAAGCCTTCAGGTCGAGGCATAATTCTTCTAGTTTAGGCATAGGGATTCTAGTTTTCTGGGGTTTTGGCTTTTCCTTCGTCTTTCCTCTCTTGGATGTGGTGAGTTGGTATTACTATGGTTCCATGGACGTGAAGAACTGTTTCTCCATACCAAATGTTGAAGTGAAAATGTTCGAAGGCTTTTCACGTTTGGGTGTTTCTTTGGATTAAAATTCTAAATTCAAATCTTGGGTTGGCAATTGGGATAACTCTGATCATTTAACCATGTGTTGGTTGCTATCCAAAATTCCTTCTGCTTTTTTGATGCTTCTCTTGGTTTCTATCAACGGTTTGTTTTTAATGACTTGCATATATGATTTCTAATCCCACTTAGTGGGGGGGCAAAATGACTGATGTTTTTACCTACAGGATTTTTACTCCTTTACTTTGTAAGTTGCTTTTTTATGGTGCCGTTAAAATCTTTACATGCTTCCAGGTTTGTGTCCATTTTGGATGCTGCCTCTTTGAAGCCGGATGCTGAAAAATTTGAATCCATCAGTCCGAATGCAGGCAGAGAAGAGAAGGGGATTTTTAACTCTTCAACACTAATGGTAGCAAAACGATATCAAGGTTCTCTCGCTCCTCCCAAACAGTCCATATCCCATGATGGGGAAAATGTCTGTGAAACTTCTCTGACTGGTGCACTCAAAACTTACTCAGGCGTGCCAGCACCAAAATTCTCTCAATGCAATGATTGTTCTAGTAATGATCAGTTGAATGATGGACTGTTGGACTCAGTCGCGCACGAAGCTCAAAATGATACCTCTGATATATGTCTTGCGAATAAATCTAGGGGTTCAAAGAGGAAGGGGGATCTTGAGTTTGAGATGGAGTTGGAAATGGCACTTTCTGCGACTGCAGTGGGAAGTTCTAAGAGCAGTATTGGCCCTGATGTGAATGTCTCATGTAACGACTCTCCGAATCTTTCTTGTCTTAAACGAATGAAAAAAATTACAAGTGAAGAATCTTTAACTTCCTCTCATGGAATTTCTACTGCCATTGGATCAAAAAAGATAGGAGCTCCTCTGTACTGGGCAGAAGTATATTGCAGTGGGGAGAACATGGCAGGAAAGTGGGTGCATGTTGATGCTGTCAATGCCATTGTTGATGAAGAACAAAAAGTGGAAGCCGCTGCTACTGCATGCAAAACGTCTTTGAGATATGTAGTTGCTTTTGCAGGACATGGGGCTAAAGATGTGACTCGCAGGTATTATATCCTTTGTGTTGTTTTCTGTATTCGTATTCTGGTTTATAGTTAGAAGTGTATTAATTTGGTATGCTGGGATATTATCATTAATTTATATATACGTCCTTGTCGTATGCTATGTATGATATCTTGTTGAAGCACATACTGCTGTAAGCCTCGTTTGACACCTAAAATACAAAAACCTAAATATGAAGCCTTTCTTATTGTGTTATATTGGTTTTACCTGGTTAATGTAGCGTGTGGAAAATTTATTAATGCGTCTATATGTGCGCTCTTGCATGCACATCAACTTGATCTTCACATATTCATTTGTTTATCGAGGGCGGCCTTAAATAACATTGTGTAGGATGTAATGGAAATTAAATTTGATATGAATTTGATTCTAGAAAACCTTGAAACTGGGCCATAGTGATGCTCTCCAAGTAAAATCAACTTAAGCTAGAGGTACTTTGGGCTATTGGACTTGCACCATCTAGGTTGAAGCACTCCACTGCTTTATGTTGCAGTTCAACATAGAAAACTCCCATATTTACTGTTCAGTCTGCTCAAATCAGCCTCCTGACAGAACTTGTACTTCCTGAGTGAGTTTATACTATGTGGGAAACACACTTTGATTGGAACTCTGCTTTAGCTTCTTGTCAATCACCAAGGAAGTCAACACTGGTTTTGCTAGCTGGTCCGGCAATGCCAAACTCATAATACTTCTGCAGGGATACGCAATAGACTCCCACCCTCCTCCCCCTTTTCTCATTCTAAAGGAGACTGCAATTACATGTTTCTCATATGTGAACGAATGAAGAAATGCTTGCACTTAGCTTTGAGTTGTTACAAGTGGATACTGCATTCTTGTGTCTGTGGTGGTAATTTTTCTATTATCTTGACTGGAACTTCCTCGAAGTAATGCATTGTTCAATGAAGATGCACCAGGTGTTTTTTAGTGCCATGAAATGACTGGAAAACTTTCACAAGAAGGTTCAGATTTCGTACGTTATTGTGGACGCACCAGGATAAGATACTTCAGAAGAAGGTTGAGACCGTCTAATTCCCATAGTGGCATTTCGCTTTAAACATGAAAGGATGATTAAAATAAATTTTCACTTCAAGAAGCTAACCATAGCTATGAGCATTACATACAAAGGCATTATATTCTTATCTCCTATGGTTTCGTGACTTTTTAACCTCTTTTCCTTCCGTTCCCTTGTCTTTTCTTTGTTTTCTTTTCTTTTTAAGCAATTCTGGTGAATTTAGGTGCTAATGTGCTATTTTAGTCTTTGATACCTGGACACACTTTAGTATGTTGAGATTCCCTTTGCATCATTTATTTATGTGGTTGTGTTAGGGCCTATTTGATTGGCAATTTGGCATTAAGTTCTCGAATTGTACCATTTTTTAATTCATCAATTTATCCGTTGTTATATTTTGATTTTTGGTTGTAAAAGTAAAAGCATTTGAATTAGATATCAAACAGTTTTGGCTCTACTGTAAATGCTTTTTCTCGTGTAATTGGGGAAAAAAATATACCTATAAATTTCACTAAACTAAAATAATCTTTTGTTTCTTTTTCGACCAATTAATATGTGAATTTGATTAATTCATATGTAAATGGAGAGAGACACAAATCAATTCAATTCATCATAAATAATATAATTCTGTAATTTAATAATTTAGACAACCAGACAACTCTGAGTAACCAACTCTAGAGTAGGCAAAGAACTTCTCAGATTAATGCATGATGAAATCATGAAATCTCGATTTTTATTAATTCTGACATCTAAATATTTAACAAGTGATATTATGTTTTCTGTGGTGTTTTATGGTTCATGATGAGTGATGTATATCCGCATATGTCTCCGAGAACTTATGACTTATATAGCCAGGAGAATGCAATGCTCATTTCTATCTAGCTAACAAATAATCTTTATCTTATATACTGTGGATGATTTCTGGGCATGTGTGCATATCCCTTTCTATAAATCTCATATGCTAGAGTAACTAATAATTTCAATTTCAGATATTGTATGAAGTGGTACAAGATAGCATCCCAACGGATTAGTTCAATTTGGTGGGATGCTGTGTTGGCACCATTGATGGAGTTAGAGTCAGGATCCACTGGAGGTTTGGTTCATTTGAAAGAAGAGACTCCAACTGAATGTGAGAACATGGAATTGTTGAACTCTGCTGATCATCCAGCCAGGGAATATTTGACGGATCCTGTCAACCCGCAAAGAAATTTAGACATAGAGGTACAGAAAGGACATGTCCAGGAAAAACTTGCAGAAACTTTTCCTGGGAATCCTTTTGTTGCTACCAGGAGCTCTCTTGAAGATATGGAGTTGGAAATTAGGGCATTGACTGAACCTCTTCCAACTAATCAACAGGTATGGTGAGTTTATACAACTATATTAGCATGATCTGAGTTGTTATTTTTAAGGTTTTCCTTTCTAAGAGCACTTCGTTGTAGACAGGCCTATAGAAGCCATCAACTATATGCAATTGAGAAATGGCTTACCAAGTATCAGACACTTTATCCTAAGGGGCCTGTTTTGGGTTTTTGTTCTGGTCATGCCGTTTATCCACGTACGTGTGTCCAAACGCTCCACACAAAGAAAAAATGGATGTGTGAGGGGCTGCAAGTCAAATCCGGAGAGCTTCCAGCTAAGGTTTGTTCTGTTAAAATCTGCCTTTCAGGTGGTCACATGTTTACGTTTCATTTTAATCCAGTTTGTTGCAACTCTGCAGGTGTTGAGGCGCCCCACTAAGCTTCGCAAAGAACAATTTTGTGATCATGATGATCAAGATGACGAGTTTCTTGAAGGCACTGTTGAGCTTTATGGGAAGTGGCAAACAGTACCATTATGTCTGCCTCATGCTGTAGATGGGATTGTTCCAAAGGTGAATTTTGTTTTGTTGTGTCCTCCCTCCACGTCTCTTTTCTCTTCTTGTTGATGATATGCAGTTGTTTCTTTTTTGCTTTACCATGGAATTTTCATTTTGGTTTCTTCCTACTGCTTTTGATAAAGATTTGTGTCACTAGAATGCAGTTGTCCTGATAAGTAATCAGGACAACTTTTTTCATGTCGCTTCCTATCGTAGTGAGATTTCCCTCTTTATATATTTGTGAAGATGCATATAGAGATTAAGTACAGCAGAACGGTGAACTTTTCTGTCTCTCAAACCGAAGATTAAGTACAGTAGAAGCTGCAGAACTGTGAACTTTTCGTACGGTAAATCTCACCCCAGTAATTTTGCGCCTAACCAACAGTTGAGAATCCTACCTCCTCCCTCACCCAGCAAAACTGTGAACTTTTCGGTCTCTCAAACCGAAGATTAATTTGATGTCACTCTTCCTCAACTTAAGGTTCATCCCACGGATCCAAAATGACCTAGGCCCCGTTTGATTATATAATTCAACACTTAAAACTGACTACATTAAGTACTTAATAAAATAAGTTTGTATAATTAACAGTACTTAATTAATTGTCACTTAAAATTTTAAGTTAATGGGCCTAAATTTTTTAGTGATTGGGCCTTGACTTATTTTTCAGCACTTAAGTGGCTCAGCCTTTTTTTTCTTTAACTTTCTTCGGCACTTGTGATAATTCATATATTTGAACTTTTAGTATGTTATTGGTATTTTTATTTATTGTTTTGTTCTCAAATTTTTTTCCCGTTACATTAAGTACTTAATAAAATAAGTTTGTATAATTAACAGTACTTAATTAATTGTCACTTAAAATTTTAAGTTAATGGGCCTAAATTTTTTAGTGATTGGGCCTTGACTTATTTTTCAGCACTCAAGTGGCTCAGCCTTTTTTTTCTTTAACTTTCTTCGGCACTTGTGATAATTCATATATTTGAACTTTTAGTATGTTATTGGTATTTTTATTTATTGTTTTGTTCTCAAATTTTTTTCCCGTGTTATCCTGATCTTAGTAAAAAGTAAAATTTAAAGGTAGTCATGTAAATTAAATAATTTTTATTATTCAAATTTTGTATTTATCAAACAGACAAAAAAAATTCAACACTTAAAAATCAGCACTTATAATTTTAATTTTATCAAACAAGTTCATGATATTTTTAGCACTTTGCATTTAAAATTCAGCACTTAAAATTTAAGCGGTTATCAAACATGGCCTTAATTAATACATCATAAGTGCTTGTAGTCCTAGCAATCTCACTTTTTGTTTTCACAAAAAAATTAAAAGGGATACCTTCATGCACTAGAGCATGAAAATTCTTCTAGAATCGACAATTTGGAGGTAGTGAGTACTTTACCACCTATTTATTGTAAAAAAGTACTCGCTACTGGGGGCCGCCTTTAGTAGAAGTCAAGAAAATCCTTTAGAATTTGAATGAACAATCATATGTGTGCATTCTTGTGTGAAAAAGAACCCCCTCCTTAGTTCTTAAAGCTAGAAAGCCAATAGACCTTTAAGTCGCACAATCAACCTCTAATGCTATCGATCTCAAAATCAACCTTAGCATTCAGGCAGCAGGGATATCTACTTACAGGTATAAAATATTATGTGTCTACACATTTAATTGGGTTTTTAATGATATACATGATCAATAACTAACAAATTCTGAAATTACCTTAATAGTAAGTTAGATCAACAACTGGTATTCTTGCATAAAACGGCTTCTTTTTACCACACCATCACCAATTTACTAGAGGGAAAACCATATTGAGCGTAATGATATATTGAGTCAATAAATGGACGGTACAAAGTTCCAAATTTTGTAGAAAAACCCTATTTTTTTCAACAGATAGTTGTGAGCCAGTGCTAAACAAATTAATAAGAACATAACACTGTTTCATCTGTAAATGGGGTTCTATTAAGATGATATCAAGTAAATAGGTGTCGTTTTTAAGTAGATATCTACTGAAATGTATAAAATATGATGTGCCTGTACATTTTCATAGTGTCAATGAACGATGGACATTTGATTGAGTTTTTAATGATATAAATGGTCAATAAGACACAAGCTCTGAATTTTGTATATACAAACACACACATTGTTTGAACAAATTTTTGGAGGCTTACACATCAAATAATATCTACAACACTCAAATTTAATGGACAACATATGGGCAGAACAATGGTGACTAGAGGCACTGAAGTTATATTACAGAGTTTCAAAAGTTTAATGTGTGTCAGTCAAGTCATGCTTAAAACTTGAAACCAACGCCCAATCAATGCCCAGGTTTGGCTTGAGGACGACCGTAATTGTGTGCCTTCTCGTTTTTGTTTGTTTTTAGTTTATTTTCTTGCACTTTTTGTTTTTTTTTTCTTCGTTGGAGGTGAATGTATCGGATTCAGTATTAGTATTGGTATCAACATCATCCACGTAAGTTTCTTCGAAGTCCAAATTGTTGATCAGTTAATCTTTTCATGTTTCATCAATAGTAACAATTGTAAAAAAACTAACAATTGTAACAATGTTTTCATTTATTTAACACGTTTATATAATGAAAACACATCAACTAGAAAAGCTATTGTTTCAATGTAGCACAATAATAATGGGATCGTGTGCGTCTTCATTAGAATGGTTCTTCTGCAAGAGGGAAGCCTAACATGACATTATTGCATGTCATTTTTGTTGTGTGATTGGCTATTTTTACAGTATAACTGCATAATTGTCTAAAGATGCTAACAGGTGCTTATTTATTTAACTAATCCATTTATTTTTCGATGATGCTGTGTTTTATGATCTCTTTGATTAGATTATGATTGTTTTGAATTTGATTTCTAGAATGAGCGTGGCCAAGTTGATGTCTGGTCTGAGAAGTGCCTTCCCCCGGGAACTGTCCACATAAGGTTGCCAAGTGTGGCTCTTGTTGCAAAGAGGCTGGAACTAGATTTTGCACCTGCTATGGTTGGATTTGAATCGCGAAATGGTCGGTTTGTTCCTATATTTGATGGCATTGTGGTGTGTGCCGAATTCAAGGATTCAATCTTAGCGGTAAATATCTCACCTTTGCATCTCAAGTATTTAACCCATTTGAAGATATTCCCATTAAATTACTATTTTTTTCCATAAAATCACATATAATTTATTTTCTATATATTATAATGTGATGTTTGGTACGCGGGACTAAAATTGAATCTCCTGTGAATAATATCAAAATCAAAATTTCAATGGCCACCATTGAGATTTAGCCCATTTAACGTTTGATTACATTCTCGCGTCATTCAATTTCAATCCTACCCAATATCATGTAAGAACCTAATTCACATGGGATAATGTTCAAGTTACTGGCATTTATGTCTAAAGCAAATCTGAAATTATTTGTGTGTTTCTTTCTCTTTTTTTCAGCTGGTGTTTGTTTAGTGTTTACTAGTATGCAATGCATGTGCAAAATGGTTATAAGAGAGAGGAGTGTCTGTGGCACTAAAGGCCATGTCCCTTGATATAATATATGTTTTTGCTTCTGTACACAAAAAGTTAGGAACATGAATTAAAATGTGGGAACCGAAAAAAAAAGGGTGAAGAGGGGGGATTATTCTACTATTCGAAAAATATTTCCCTCTACTTTCGTTTTCTTCCCACTTATTGTTTAATTTAGGGAAAATTACACTTTTGACCCTTCAGATTTGATCATATTTTATGTTGTCCGTTAATTTTAGTCCGTCGCACTTTAGGCCCTGTATGTTTTACAACATTTTTAAATTTTCCTTATTTTTTCCGTTAAATTGGATGGAAAGTGGTCATGTGCATAAATCAAATTATTTTTTAAATCATTTTGCTTTTTACTTTATTTAAGGGTAATATAAAATAGGCTAATCAAAATTTAAGGGTAAAAAAGGTAGGAAAAAAATGAATAAAAAATAAAAATTGATTTACCTATTTTGCCCTTAAATTAGGTCATGTACACTGCACATGACAATGATTTTTCATCCAATTTAACAGAAAAAATTATACTATTTAAAAATGTTTTAAAACATAAAGGGTTTAAAGTGCGGCAAACTAAGTTAATGCACAACCTAAAAACATGGTCAAAAGTGTAATTTGCCCTTTAATTTGTTTGCGTATCCCATACAATTTTGAATTCTATTTTTAGTCCTATGGAAAGTTGCAAAAAAGATAATGGACATCCGTACCATTTTTTTGTACTTGCGTTATTAAGTGAACATCATAATTACATCATTCAATTAATTAAATTTTTTAAAAAAATCACTCATTTGCGCGTTAAAAAATTATATGAAAAGCAATTATGTTTTTGTGATTGTGTCGCTAAGACGGTCCATTTGAAATTCATATTTGTATTTTTTGGAGTTCGCGTGTAGATTCAATTTTGAATATGTATTTCAGTTGAATTCTAATGTAGTGTAGTTGAATACGAAATAGCGTATAATTTATTTCAACATTTTCATGGTGTTTTGTGTTGATTTCAACTTAGTGTAGTTGTTTTCAACTTGAATGGTGTTTTTATTAAAAGGATATAGGAGAAAGAGGAAAAATATAATTGATAATTTCTGTACATACTGAATGTGTTCTATTCCCCTATATAGCCAGAGGAGCAAGCTAAATTAGGAAGAATATAACCTAAATAAATGGGCTAATAAAGCCCTACAAAAATGATTCCAAAAATAAAAAATGGTGCATAAATATAATATTTTAACATTCCCCCTCAAGCTGGGGCGAAAATGTTGATGAATCCTAACTTGCCAATAGCTGACTGAAGAAGAGATGGTCCTGTGGACTTGGTGAATTTCGAAAGATGAGACGAAGGTAGGTGATGATTCCTGATTGAACTTTTTCACGAATGATGTGGATATCCACCTCGATGTGCTTTGTTCTTTTATGAAGAATTGAGTCCGATGAAAGCATTATGACGGACTTGTTGTCACAAAACAGCTTAGAGGAGTTTCTCATGCGAAGTTCTAGCTCGGTCAAAAGGGAACGAAGCCAAATGAGTTCACACGTTCCTTGAGCCATGGCGCGATACTCAGCTTCAGCAGAAGATCGGGAGGCTACGGATTGCTTCTTACTCTTCCACGAGATTAGGTGTCTTCCATGAAAAGTGCACAGACTAGAGGTCGAACGTCTATCGTCCTTCGATCATGCATAGTCGGCATCTGTAAAATAAGAGAGTCCTTCCTATGTTCTTGTCACATAAAAGAGGCCAAGACCGGGGCATGTTTTGAGGTACCGAAGGATATGGTAGACAACATCCAAGTGTGGTGTACGAGATGAGTGCATAAATTGACTCACAACACTGACAAGATATGTAAGATCTGGCCTTGTATTAGTTAGATAGATGAGGCGACCCACAAGTCGCTGATATACCGATGGATATGATAATAATTCTCCCGAGTCTGCTGTTAACTTTAGGTTTTGATCCGTAGGAGTGGAAGCGGGTCTACATCTAAGCATCCCAATGTCCTGAAGAAGATCAAGGGTATATTTCCGCTGAGATAGAGAGATGCCTTGCCGAGACCAAGCAACCTCAATACCAATAAAGTAGTGGAGAGGGCCCAAATCCTTGATGTCAAAAATCTGTCTGAGATCCTTCTTTACCTGCTTAATGCCAGACGCGTTGTCTTCTATTATAATAATGCCATCCACATAGATTGAGATAATGATGCACTGTCTTTGGTGCTGGCGACAAATGAAGCAAGTATGATCTGAGTATACTTGGGTAAACCCCATAGTAAGGGTGGCTTTGCTGAATTGTTTGAACCATGCACGAGGAGATTGCTTAAGTTCATAGAGGGATTTTTAGAGTCGACAGACTTTGCCCGAATACTTCTCCTAAGTCCGAAACCTCAGTGGAGGCTCCATATAAATAGTCTCAATCAGGTTGCCATTGAGAAAGGCGTTCTTGACATCTAACTGGTGTAGAGGCTAGGCATTGGAGGCAGCCAGAGAAATAAGACGAACAATAGTCAACTTAGCAACGGGGGAACAGGTGGCTCCAATGCCCGGGATTTGTGATCAATGGATCCAGCAGCGAGAAATTTGACATTGAAGACCCACTTACAACCAATTGACCGTTCACCTGGCGGCAAGTCAACCAAGCCCCTACGGATCTCTACATGCAATTCGCTCACTTCGGGAAGAATGGACGGAAAGAGGAGGCCTTTGCTCTATCTTTTTCTTCTTCTTCCCAGGTTGGATCAAAAAAAGTTTTTCTTTATTTAGTTCCCAAGTTTGATTCTGCTGTAGGGCATCCATTTCTGCTTCCAAAACGGCTACCCATTTTGGATTTTAAAGGGCCTCATGTACTGAGCGAGGAATAACTACTGAATCAATCTATCCAAAGAGGGATTTGTATTGATCCGAGAGATCCTAAAAAGACTAATACTTGGAAATTTGATGATTAGTAGAACTGGATAAGAGGTAGTGATTGGGTGGACGACGAACTCGAGTAGGGCAACGAGGGGGAACGGGATCAGAAATGACGGGATATGGAGAGATACCTGATTTCGAAGAAGAAGTCAGCAGAGGCTGTGAAACACATGGACGGCAAGAGTAAACCCGTAACGGTGTGGGTGAGGGGTTAGGCGGGAAAGGCGGTGGGGGTGGTGAAGATATATCAAAGACAAGAATAGGACGTGAAAGTGAGGCATCATCCACGGTAGTGGTTGCCTTGATAGGTGGAAAAGGTATAATACCTGAAAAATAAGGGACAGTTTCGAGGAACGTAATATCAAGAGAATGATATATATGACAAGTGACCGAATCATAGCACCTATATCCTCTAGACATGGTTGAATAGCTGGGAAAGGCACACTGAATAGATTTATCATCTAACTTAATTCTAATGGGGCTCCAATTCTGTACAAAAACATGTGCAGCCAAAGACACGGGGTAAGATAGGAAGCAGTGTGCGAGTGGGTTGCAATATATGAAGAGAGGTTTTGCTTGTAAGGACACGACTTGGGGTGCGATTAATAAGATAGGTAGCAGTAAGAGCTGCCATGTGCCAGATAGATTTGGGAACATTCATTCCCCATAAAAGACAATGAACTACAGACATGAGGTGACGGTTCTTACGTTTCGCCACACCATTATGTTAAGGTGTGTAGGGACAGGTAAGTTGTTGAAGGATACTTTGCTTATTAACCTCAACTCGAAAGTCACCAGATAAGTATTCCCGTTCGTTATCAGACCGGATATTGCACACGACGGTTTTGTACTGGGTTTTTATCATTTGAAAAAAGTAAGTAAAGTGAGTGTAAACCTCTGATTTGTGTTTCATCAGATAAACCCAAGTACACCGAATATAATCATTTATAAAAGTGACATAGTAACGGTGTTCGGAAATAGCTGTAACTGGAGAGGGTCCCCAAATATCAGAGTGGATAAGATCAAAGGCTTGGGATGCACGGTGCATGTGAGGAATGTAAGAAGTGCGTGTGTGTTTAGATAGTTCACAGACCACACATTGAAATTTAAAGTCCGTGCAAGTTTTCTTAATGGAGGAAAACAACTAATATAAATACTGAAAATCTGCATGTCCAAGACGGGCATGTCACAAGTCTAGATTTTTTAATGAACAAAGAGAAGAATAAAAAACAGGTAATGTAGAGGCATGCATACTAGAAGGTGGTATGTCTCGAGATGGAGGATTCCCAAAGTAATAGAGACCATCGTGTTCATATCCCCTGCCAACAATCTTCCTCGAAGTCAAGTCCTGCAAGAAGCAAAGGTCAGGTAAGAAAACAACGGCATATTTAAAATTCTTAGCTAGGCGACTAACAGATAAAAGATTATAATCAAATTTAGGGATATGGTAAATAGAGTAAAGGGTGATATCGGGGGACAAACATGTATCTTTCTGACAACGAATAGGGATAGAGGTACTATCGGCGAAATACACAGATTGATTGATAGACGGGGCAGGAGAGGTAAAGGTAGAAAGCTCACCAGTCATGTGATTGTTAGCCCCGGAATCCAAAATCCAAGTAGGACAACTAGACTTACCACGAAGCGCAATAGGAGTACCTAAGGCAAGAGCAACCATGAGGTTGGAAGACGATGCCCAATTGGTTAACTGAGTTTGAAGGTGAGCAATTTGGGCCTGAACTTCGGAAATATTTGGATAAGTTGATGGTGGATCTACCGGACCAAGAGCGATATCTTCTTTTCCGGATGCCATGGGTACAGTGAGGCGAGATTGTAGCAGTGAATTGATTGGACAGATGCTACTGAAAAACTGACTGGGCTCCAAAAAAAGAAGTTACGAGTGAGGAGGGTAACCAGAGAAACAATCACCCAACTCTACAATAAAGAGAAGGAATGGTCGCGTATTTAGCACATTCAGAATACCAACGGATGGAGAATAACGGCGACGAGTAGCAGAGATTTATGGATGACGAATGATCCGCAATTTGCAGCAGTGGACAACTCGCAACATGCGGTTATCAGTAGCACAAGACAGGTGTTGGACACCAACCTTCGACGGTTTGGATTCGAGAAGAGAGCTGAAGATGGTTCGCGAAATTAGGGTTCATGAAGTTGCTGAAGGTGGGATCACCTTTGCAGAATACAAAATCACATCTTCTTTACTCAATTTAAGTGCATGACTACTTCCAAATGATACAAGATTCAGTGCAACACGTGGTTCTGCATGAGATCCAGTGGTCACAATTAGCAAATCTTTTGGGGCATAAGCATCAATATGTTCCACTTTCACCTATACATGCGGAAGACAGATTTGTCTAATCCGAAGTCAAAGGTGCAGCGGCTGGTGTTGTGGTTCACGAAGGAGGTTCGTGAGATCTGGCAGTGACTGGGCTAGGGTTAGGGTTTCGACATTTGGTTCGCGGCTGTGTGAAGACACTGGGTCGCGATCTAACGGCGGTGGACGAGGCTAGGGCTTCGCGCAACTGGTTCGCAGCAGCAGTAGCTAGGGTTTCGCAATTGTTCGTGGTGGCAGTGGCTAGGGTTTCGCGAGTGTGGTTTGTGAGTTGACAACGGTGAAGATGGCTAGGGTTTCGCGGTGGTGCGGCGGCGGCTGGTTAGCGTTCCGATCTGGTTTGAAATGGTGTGGCGGTGGTGGCTAGGGTTTGGATGGGAAAAAAATTTGGCTCTGGATAGCAAAAAGGATGTAGGAAAAAGAGGGAAAATGTAATTGATAATTCATGTACATATTGAATGTGTTCTATTCCCCTAATTATATAGCCACAGAAGCAAGCTAAATTAGGAAGAATATAACCGAAATAAACGGACTAATAAATCCGTACAATAACGATACCAAAAATAAAAAAATAGTGCATAAATATAATATTTCAATATTATTCGATTTTCAACTGTGTATTTATTTCAACTTGAATGTAATATGTGTTTGATTTCAACTGGGTAACTGTGTTTATGTACTTACGTCTCTTTAGTAGAATTCAACCAACCAAAAAAAAAAATCAGATATAGATTTTGCATATTTTTTTAGTTGAATTCAATGACAATCCACAAAACAAAACCTACACTAGGTATTTAGGTGCCCAAAGCCAACTAGTATAATGTTGCCACATGGACAACTGTTTGTCCAAAGAAATTTGGGTTACATTGTTGTTGGCAGCATGTCACCAACCCATCTCCTACCACATCTACATTAACACTAGAACTGTACCAATTTTTATTTGTTCAGTTTACACAATTTATTAAAAAACTGTATGTTTTTTGTTGAAGCTAACCTCACTTTCAAGAAATTAATTCACATGGCTGAAGGTCCATGAAAAACTTTGACAGAACCCTATTTGTAAAAAAATTATAAAGAATGACCCATTAATTAAAAATGATGTCCCTAAAATGCTATTTTTAATAACAAACCACCTTAATTCATCTACCTATATATCTATGTCTATATATTTTTCTCTCTCACTATCTCTATTAGGTCCACCAAAACCACTGGCCACTACCTACCTCAAGCCACTACCAAAGGAATTCCCATCTGCGCAACAACTCATCCAAAGAGGAACCACTGGCCACAACCAACCCCAAGCCACCGCCACCGGAATCCCCATTTGTGCAACCACCATACGAAGAGGAAGAAACAACAATACCGCTGCCCAGGTGCATCTCCATTGCCATTGCGCACCCAATGCGAGGCTACAAGGCCCAGATCTGAAAATCTACCACTGCGCATCTCCACCACTACCGTGCACCCACCGCGAAGCCCTAAGGCCCACGACCAGAAATCCCCAATGCCAAACCAGATCTGGTGGTAATGGCGGCCAGATTTAGCCGTAGGGGCCCGATTTTTTTCTCACCCTCCCTATATGTATACTAGTGATTCCCCCGTGGCTAAGCCACTTATAAATTTAGATGGAAGGGAGAGGGACTTTGTCAGAAGCTTAAGGTGAGTGGGTTTAGATGGAAGAGAAATGGGTAGTCAGAGACCTGTAAAGAGAGTGACCAGATTTTTGATGTAAGTGAGAAATTGCAGAAATTTTAGGAGGTGTAATGTGTGAGATATGCAATATATATATATATATATATTGTATATACAAATCTATAATTCCTTAGTTGTCTTTTTTTTTTTCCCATGTGGGTTTCTTAAATATATGTTGTCAGTTTTGTTGTTGTGTTTGAATAGTTGTTGTAATGTTTTGTTGTGTGATTTGATATTTTTTTTGCAATTAAGTTCTGTTTTCATTTTGTTCAAAAAATTATTGTTATTTAATTTGAATAAGATGTTTGTTGTGAACTTTTTTTTTTTTTTTTTGCAATTATGAAGTTGATTTTTGTTGTGTTTTTCATTTTGTTCAAAAAATTGTTATTTAATTTGAACCAGATGTTTGCTTTGATTTTTTTACAATTATGAAGTTGATTTTTGTTGTGTTTCTCATTTTGTTCAAAATATTGTTATTTAATTAGCATCAGATTGTTATGTCATTTGTTGTGATTTTTCTGCTAGTGTGGAGTTGATTTTTGTTGTGTTTTTCAATTTGTTCAAAAATTTATGTATTTAATTTGGATGTTTGTTGTGTGATTTGCTTTGATTACTCTGCAATTACAAAGTTGTTTTGTTGTGTTTTTTCAAGAGTTCGAAAAGTTCTTGTTATTTAATTTGAACTAGGCGTTTGTTGTGTGATTTGTTGTGATTTTCAGCATTTATGAAGTTTATTATTGTTGTGTTTTTCAAGTTATTTAAAAAGTTGTTTGTTATTTAATTTGTACCAGATGTTTGTTGTGTGATTTGTTGTGATTTTTCTGCAATTATAAAGTTGATTTTTTGTTGTTATTTTCAGTTTGTTCAAAAAATTGTTATTTAATTTGAACATATATCTACTATGTGATTTGCTGTAATTTTTCTGCAATTATCAAGTTTTAATTTTTCCATTGATTATTTTTATTTTTATTTTTATAAATTTTGTTGTGGTGGTAAATGTTGCTGTCATAACGATGGTTGTTAGTGGTGGTTGCAGTAACGGCGATTTTGATGGTGATTGTAGCGCGGTGTTTTTTTGGTGGTGGTGAATGTTTGCTGTGACAAGAAAAAATGAAGGGCATTTTTGGCTTTAAGAAAATTATAAAAACAATTTGGGATTTTTGTTAAAATAAAAAATGGGGTGGTGATACCTTGAAATACCATATTGGCCATATTGGCTTCGGGCCCCACCGAATTGTCCTAAAATAAATTCTACTACTTTGTCAGATTATAGTAAAAAAAAGAATTGCGTGCCAAAACTGAAAGAGGTGAGGCTAACCTGAAAGAGGAAAAACAAGCACCAATAACAATAGCTGTGAACTTGAGATTTTCTGAAGATATGCTCATTTGGAAAGGTAGATTAGGATTTCTTTTGTGCCAAGATTTTCATAACAAATTCTAGGAACATGAGATACAATTTTTTTGTTCCTATATTTCTATTTCTTTCCATGCTTTTTGGGAACAAAAACAAAAAACAGAAATAGAATCACAAAACACACCATGGTAGTGACTGGACCAACTGAAGTTGTATTATCTTTCTTCCTCAGAATGATAACGGTTTCATCTTCGCTTATATGTTTCTGGAATCTCTTTAACAAAAAATGGAAAAATGATATACCATTATGGGACTTATGATGTTCTTCATGGATTACCCATTCTCAAATCATAGTTGCTTCTATTGTAGGCATATGCAGAAGAAGCAGAAAGGAGGGAAGCAGAGGAGAAGAAACGGAAGGAAGCACAAGCTCTTTCGAGGTGGTATCAGCTTCTTTCGTCCATTGTTACTCGCCAAATATTGAACAGCCGCTATGGGGATGGTGCGCCATCCCCATCGGAATCTTCCATTTTCGTTCACAAGGCCGATAACAAATGTCGTGGAACAACCAATGACGAGGAGGGCAATTGGCAAACTCCCGCTTGCCAGCAAAGGAATGTGGAAAACGATACTGTTGGTGCGCCATTGTTGGTGGTTACGGAAGCTCATGAACATGTGTTTTTGGCAGATGATCAGACTTTTGACGAAGAGAGTTTGACACGAACAAAACGATGCCGCTGTGGATTTTCAATTCAAGTGGAGGAGCTTTAACCCATGGCTGAAAGTTACAGACAGGTCACTTTGTGCAGTTCCATTGTACAGCTTATGTAGCATTAGAAACAGGAAAAAGAAGCTTTTTACTGGCTTGTGCTGTCATCTTGTTGAGCAAATGTTAGCTTATGTATTTACTGATTTTGTATAAGTTTTGAGAAATATTGAAGTGTTGCTTTGTCAGTTGAAGTAAAAGTTGTGATTTTTTTTTATTTTTTTTTTTGAACTTGGGAGGAGGTGTCATCTTCTTAGCTCAAATCACAACTGGTCTAAGCGCAATGCTTCAACCATAGCTTGGGAGGAGGGGTGAAATTTTTTATTTGGCTACAATATGATTTCCACACAGAAGGCCCCAACGATATGTTTTCTCACTAATTGATTGCTCAACACCACCTTCTCCTCATTCCAGCATTTTTTTTTGGTATACCACGAGTATCCCCCTCCACACACAGGGTACGAGACTAATCTCGTTCGGAGTTTCATGACTACTCCAAATAAGTGTTTTTTCGTAGACTCAAATGTCTGACCTTGCAGAGGTCCTTCAATTGCTTTAACTCAAGCGTGTCTTACCACTTGAGCAATACTATGTTGATTCTTCATTTCAGCATTTGCATGTGTATATATATAGCATACGAATACGAATGATAATAATAATATCTATCTTTAATATTCATATTCAGTGTTTTAAAATGGTATATAAAGCCTATTGATTCTAGGTCATTTTCTTTTCATTAGTTTTTGCCCAGATCTATCGATTTTTCTACTTCCACTCTCGTCATTTTTTTATCACTTTTAATGTTCACTTACTAACCTTGTTGGGGATTGTACCGACTCCTAACAATACAACAATAATTTGAACAAGGAACACAAAAAATTCACAAATAAAAAAAGAAACGACACAAGAATTTAACATGGTTCGATGTAAGTTTAATTCACGCCACAAGAAAAAAATTATTATATTGAGAGAGATTTACAAGAAGGATATACAAGTGAGATTATTGTTTTTCATCTCAACTCACTTCACTTCAATTGACACACATGACACTACTACTCAACTCTCTATTTATAAGAGAAGCTTTCAATAACCAATCACCTCATTAGTGAGGTTAACTAACAACTCTCATTAATGATTCTAGTCAACCACTCCATTAACGATACTAGCCAACCACCATTATTAATGAGTTAGCTACCCACCCATTAATGATGATGGTCAATGGTAATACCAATATTTTAGTCTCAAACTCTAAACAACCTCCCACTTTAGATGCTAAAACATATTTGTTTGTGAATTTATCATCTCCAACTCCCATTTATTGGAGAAACTTCTGACTGTTACAGTAATTTCTTTCATGGCCCGCCTCGAAGCTAACATTCAAGGCCAACTGAGGCTATACACAACCTCAATTTACCAATTGTCACCGTTTTCGTCAACATATCCGCATAATTTTCTTGAGCAATGTTTGGACGCATGCAAATCATTGTGTGCATAAGGCTTCTGATGGCCGAAGTATATAGTACTTTAGCCATCTCTTCACGTTCTTCCTCTGTTATTCGTGATTGTTCCTCGGAGAGTCTGAAGTGCCCAGCTAGATGTGTACCGATCAATTTGGCATCTTCCATGTTGAATCTCCTAAGTATCTTATCCACATACTCTGTTTGTGACAATTTCAAGATCTTCTTCTTCCTGTTCCTGTGAATTTGAATTTTAAAGAAATATTTGGCCGTGCCAAAATCCTTCATCACAAATTCCTCGAACAATTTCCGTTTTAGACTAGAAATCTCCTTCATGCTAGGTTCTCCAACTAGCATGCATCTACATATAGAAGAATAATCAAATAAGAAGATTTTGTTTTCTTGAAGTAACCACTATAAGGGCCTGCTTTCCTAGGGGTGCCACTAGATTTCTCCTATAGAGAATTCTACCCCGAATATTTCACAATTTATAAATAAATTACTATTACTATTAATTCCGCTCCGATAATACTAATATCATTAATATATATATATATTTCACGTAATTTCTCCAAAGGAAATTATGAATTTACCGTTGATAATTAGTTTTGTCAGTATACTAGGTTATTACAAATATATACTAATATCACTAATATTAATTATAATGCCAAATTATTATCATTGACTAATATAATATAATTATGAATAATAGTAGTTGTGACCAAAATATATTAGCGAATTTATATTTATTATATTAGATAATATTACAAACTAATCAACTAATATCATAAATTATATCATAATTTATTGCTGAAATTATTCACTGACCAAAATTTATACACCATAATTATTTAATCTATAATTACAAAATAAGTATTATAATATAATAATTATCGATTTAAATTTTACAATACGACGTCAATAATTATACTCAGTTTATCGAATTAATTTTTACAACGATAAATATTAACTACAATTATTGCAAACAGAAATTCTAATATCATTCCTGTCACCGTTTCGTTCTCATCGGCTCTACAATCAAAACTGTGGATTTGTGAGCTAACGCTCAGTATAACTTCAACTCCTCTAATACGTGTATCTAATTAATTCCAAAATATACACATAACAATCAAATCTCAAATAACCATATAAACATGTATTTCACATAATTTTCACATAATACGTATTCATAAATACTTCATGGGAAAAAAACAATTATTGTTACACCCCACCCCGGGGCACCTATTATCCGAGGTCGGGCGTGACGTCACAGGACCAATCCACGAATATCCCAACATACAAATATATATACACACTCGCGTTATTGTAAAATTTTCCCCTCAAATATATATATACCTATTCCCAGAATTTGGGAGTACTCCTGTCCCGAAAATCCACAACGAAAGACACCAAAATACTTTAACCTTCCGCGGTTCACGTCCAACCGACTCACCTCCAATACGACACAAACTCCGGACTCTCTCTAATGCCAATAGTGGACCAACTCCTAGCCGAGGTACCTGAAACTAAATTTTTTTATCGGTGTACTGTCTTCATAATAAAAACATTTCATGGATCAAGTATAAATAAATAACACCACGTTTGAAATATAATATTATAAAATTACATACCCGGTTTCACTGCCACCAATGAAATAATATAACAATAATACCGTATATCGCACACTATATTCGAAACCAGTTCCCCACTGTCACCAATGTAATAAACCAACATATATTTAAAATACCCAATCCAAACATTTTAAATCAACCACACCCAACCATTTTAAATCCACCAATTGACATATTTTAAATCCACCCAATTCAAATGTTTTAAATCAATCAAAATACTAGATCTATTCAAGTAGTGTAAATCAACCGGAATAATAAATATATTTATACACCAACCATTTTAAAGCAATATATATATACTATATCTAGATAGCTCATCATATACCAACAATACACCACACCACCCTCCGACTAGCCATAGGATCGTTTCAACCTCACGATCGGGAATTGCAATGGTACCGTACCACCCGTAGGATTTGCCTTCCTAACGAGTCATAAACAACGCTCTGTCGGACTATGCCTAGCAGATAATCAACGCTCTGCCGGACTATGCCTAGCAGATAATCAATGCTCTGCCGGACTATGCCTAGCAGATAAACAACGCTCTACAGGACTATGCGTAATAGATAATCAACGTTCTACCAGACTATGCCTAGCAGATAAACAATGCTCTGTCGGACTATGCCTAATAGATAAACAACGCTCTGCCGGACTTTGCCTAGCAGATAATCCACATCCCTGTTGGGAAGAAATACTATGGCATAATCGGACCAAACATCAACTTCCACCTCAAAAACAAACGACTCGGTCCACGATCATTTTCCACCCTTTTAGAAACTAACTAGATTCAATAAATCATTTTCCACCATTTTAAAACCAACGTAATCCACAGAACATTTTTCACACCCAAAACCGCTTGATCTATATAAGTTACAAATTCGTCTATTTTTAAATAAACATATTTTCCATAATATATACGAAAATACAATTTGTAATTTACGTAGAAAACAGTACACTTACCTAATTATCCGCTCCGCAAAATTTTCACTGACTACACTCTAACGAGACTCCGGTGCTTGCGAACCTAATAGTGATAGAGCCTAAATTAATATTTTATTCAACATACTTTAATCATGCAATGCAGGCCCTAAATTTCACCAATTTCCCATTCCCCAAATTTCATTAGGAAAAAAATATTATTTTTCTCATTCCGTTATGTTAATATTCACCGTACCACGATTATTAAAATTAACACTTCCCAAAAATTATTGTAGCGATTACAAAATTTAGTGCTAATAATTTAATTTGACAGGAATAAAATTTAACGATTAAAATATCAACCAACAGAATCGTCTGCCGACTGCGAATTGGGTTTCTGGTTTTTATTTGGGGTGTTTGTATATATTTTTTTTTCCTTTCCTTTTTCTTTATTTTTTTCTCTTTTCTGCGCCTGTTCCTGTTTCAGCTTCAGCTCTCTCTCTCTCTCTCTCTCTCTCCTATTTTGGGTTCAACCGCCGACACCCCACACTCACAGCCACTCACCGTTGGCGATCAGATACATACACACAATCACGTACTAAACACACACGCACACACAGTCACACACACACTCACCACCGTTGACGCCGGACAAAACACAAACACATCCACCCATTCACACCTGCCGTCGGACACGACAGACACCACCGATCAAACAAAGTCAACGAACACCACAAACGCACCGCGTCGACGCTCAGAAAACACAGTTGCACACACACTCACAACGTTGGAACGAACAACTGAACAACATACACACCATCGAACAAAAATCGACGAACGACACACACATATACACCTCTGACCGCCACCGTTGGACAGAACGAAAAATACACACACACACGCTGCACAACACAGAAAATAGAAAAACTGAACAGAGCAGAACGCACACACAACACACACTTACTCGATCGTCAGATGAGCAATCGGAGAGACAACCAACACACACCGTCGATTCTCACACACTCACATGCAATCAATGGCACACACACATAACAACATCGACAACGGTCACCGAAAGCTCACTATCGACTCAGCACACCACTGCCGGCTGCTGAACAGCCCACCGCCGAACTGACCGACAACAACCCATGGCGAAATAGTGACAATCACCCCATCGACACTCCACACCATCAACAACGAATGGAACATCACACCGTCGGCACCACCAATAATCGACCAACGACCGAACTCACTCACTCACACCCATGCTCGTTGGATCTCACCACCCCCTGACCGCCGAATCTCTCTCTCTCTCTACAGTTTTTTTTTTTTTTTTTTTTTTTTCTATATTTGGCTGACACAACCCACACACACTCACTTAACCTACCAGCGATACCCTCATGCGATGACGATCACCCACACACACCGACGGGGGTAACTCACGACGGTCCGACGACCTACCACCGCCGATCCCCTCTCTCTCATCTATTTTTTTTTTTCCTGTTTTCCTTCTTGTGGGTTCTAGAATGTGTATGCGTGTGTGGATATATTTATATTTTGTGGGTTCTAGAATGTGTATGTGTGTCTGAATATATTTATATGCATGGATTAAGTGGTGTGAATTTGATCCTCCTATTGCCACGTTGATCTGAGCTTCTCCCTTTCTTTCCCCTGTTTTCGTTTTGAGCCCAACCGTGTATGTATATTTATATAAATATATGTAATAATATTTTCTCAAATTACATTATCCTCCCCTAGATTTTCTTTAAATTTTCATTTTAACCCGAATTTTAAAATGCATATTTTCAAAATTGCTAATTGACCCCTAAACTTTTAATTTGGATATGAATTAACACAATTTTACCATGTATTTTTTCAATTGCTCTAAAATGACGTACGTGCTAAAATTCGGGTCTTACAATTATAACCGTAATAACGTAAACTACACAATACATGGAGAATTTAAATACGTATATTAAAAGAGCTAGAAATTCTACCTGAAATCTGAAGTCGAAATCCGAACTAGAAATCCAAACCGAAACATTTGATATATATGTATATCCTGTAATTTAATTTTTTCTTTCACATATATATATATATAAATCATTAAAATTAGGAAAAAAATACATTTTAAATCCTCTAAATATTGACACTTTCCTAAATGGACCCTCTTCGTTTGAGTATTTCATTTTAAACCCTCTAGATATTAACACATTTTTGTTCGATTCTTCCGTTAGAAATTCTGTTAAAACTAACCAAATGTTGAGCGCAATATTTTTCTATTTTTAAATTATTTTTTTATATTTTTTTCTTTTCTTTTTCTTTGTTTTGACTTCTCTCCCCCTTCCCCTCTCTCTCCTTATCTTCCCCTGCTGGCCCCTATTACGGGGGGTGGAATCACCCCGTAACAAGGGTGGTTCCCCTGTTACGGGGTTGTTTTCACCCCTGTAACAGGGGGTGTTACACCCCTGTAACAAGGGGTGAACACCCCTTGTAAAATGAAGGAGAGATGGAGAGAAGGAGGAAGAGAGAGAGATGAAGGGAAAAAAAGAAAGAAAAAAAAATTATTAAAAAATTAAAAATAAGTAAAAAGATTGGTTTGCCTCTATATTCTGTTAGTTTGGATGAAATTTCTAACAGAATGACTAAATAAAAACGTGCTTATACCTAGAAGGTTTAAAAAGAAACACTCAAACGGAGATGGACCATTTAGAAAAGTTCCA
Source organism: Eucommia ulmoides (assembly GCA_016647705.1). Classification (NCBI taxonomy): domain Eukaryota; kingdom Viridiplantae; phylum Streptophyta; class Magnoliopsida; order Garryales; family Eucommiaceae; genus Eucommia; species Eucommia ulmoides. Next base: position 50,292,550 of record CM028339.1, on the reverse strand, counting down.
ATACCTAGAGGGTTTAAAATGTACTTTTCTCTTATAATTAAACATCACATGTGTAATGCAAACAATTACATGGTCAGAATTTTATTTTATTTAAGTTTCTCGTCCTTTTCTCTCCATATCTCCTTATATACTATATATATATAATATATATATATATATATATATATATATATATATATATATATATATATATATATATATATATATGTGGAATCATGATCCATTTTGTGGCCATTAATTTTTCTTTCTTTCTTTTTTTCTTTTCACGGCCACAAAGTAATTGCTTATCAATTAAGTTTTCACAAATTACATTTAATACCACATAATTATAAAATAATTCATATTAAATTCAATAATTACATTTATCTCCCTAAAATTATCAAATATTTATTATAAATTACCATAATATACAAATCAACAAAAAATATTACACTCATATAAAATAATATTTTCAAAAAATCTAAATTTAGCATTTAACTTAAAAAATTATCAAGTATATATTTATACCACAAATTTACAAAACCGTCCCAAAAATATTAGACTTATATAAAATAATATTTATTTTCAAAAATATAAATTTTTGGGGTATTACGATAACCATTATCATAATTGCACTTGCGAAAACCATTGTTCTTCCTGAAACTATTAAACTTCTTATACCATTGTCTTAGAGTTTGTTTCAAGCCATACAAACGCTTCTTTAGCTTAGAAACCAATTCTTCTTTCCTTTCAACCACATACCCCTACGGTTGATACATGTTGTCACGACCTATCCCGGTCACCTGTCATCCCAGGATCAGCGTGACGACAACATGACATCACCTATTTCATTTTTACTTCTAATACATTACAAAATACATACATTACTATACAATTCATTTATACAGGATATACATAATCTCTCTCTTCGTATGGTTCACCTCTTTCAATTCAACTCAAAACTCCCAGATGACTCCACCTAATGCTAGTAGGGGACCGTCTCCTAAATGATTCACCTGCGAATGTACTGTCTTCTTAGTAAACACATTTTTATAATAATATTAATTCATTCTACAACATCTAAATGGATCAAATGTATATAAACACCACATAACTCGTAAAATTTCAAGTATATAAGCAGTGAAAATAAAGCGATATAAATAAATTCCATTCAAATCCATCTAGTATAAAATCATACCAATCACTATAATAAATAATAAATCACCCAATATAAGTAAAACACCACATCTCAAACACATCTCTCAACCCCATACCCACCGGCTAAGCCATAGTGATCGTTTTAACCTCACGATCGGGAGTTGCAACGGTACCGTAACCATCCGTAGGATATGCCTTCCTAGCAGACCTAACTGCTCAGATTACCGCCTACCGGACGTCTCCGGAGGCCATAATATAAATCACCACATAATATCAATCACCACCCGCCGGACCACCCTCCGGACAGGACATAATATGAATCACTACCTATCGGACCACCATCTGGACAAGATATAAATTATGGCATAGTCAACTCAATAATATCATCATCAAATCACAAAACAATATCCATTTGCCGGTCGACCTTCCGGACAGACCATAATATAAATCACCACCTCATCAATATCGTCAAAATCACCAACGTCCACCTCTTTTTCTCCAAACCAACTTTTAAATCTGAAAATCATATTTTTCACCTTTGTTTGAAAACCGTCTAATTTCAACGAAACCATTTTTCCCCTTTATTTTATTTCGAAAACCAAATATTATCCACTTTCTTTTAAAGCCACCAAAACCAATGAAAATCATTTTTCGACTTTCTTTAAAAACTCATGTAATTTAATAAAAATTCATTTTTCCCAACTCACCCAAATCTAACAATTTCATCAAATATTTCTTTTTATAAACCAACGCAATTCCCCAAAAAATCATTTTTTTTACCCCAAAAAAACTTGTTTGATCCATATCATTTATAAATTTGTACAATCTGAAATAAACACATTTTATCATCATATATATAAAAATAATTTTGGTAAGAAGACAGTACACTTTCCTAATTACCCGTTTTCGAAGACTTTGACCGCCTATTCTCTACCGGTACTCCGGTGCCTGTGAACCTAATAGTGACAAAGTCTAAATTAATATTTTGTGTAAAAATAACCTAATCATGCCTCGCAACCCTAATTTCCGTAATTTTCTATTCCCCGCCTTTCTAAAATAATACTATTTGTTCATGTTAATGGTCTTAATATTTATTATCATCATTTCATTTTTTTTATGCTTAATAATTAAATTTAACACGTATACCACATAGGCGTGCATGTCATCTAAATCCTGCATCGTCCAAATTATATCATGTAATTCAACAGGTAAAATCCCCATAATTTACTTGTCACTAATTTATCTCATATAATTTAGCAGGCCAAAAATCACAACATTATACCCAATAATTTCAGGATTACCCACAAGATAATTTAATATAATTAAATACATATAACAGTAGAGTTCGGAATTCTACCTCTTCCGAATTTTCTGTCGGCCACGAGATTGGATTTATGTCTTTTAGCGGGGGTGGTTTGTGCAAATTTTTTCTTTCTTTCTTTCTTCTTTCTTTTCCCGCTTCTCATTCTCTGCGTGTTTGCGTCTATTCTGTTGCCGTCGCCGCTGACGAACCTCCGATCACACCACTTTATTTACCTTCTCTGCCGGTCGGCCATCCACAATCAATCACACACACATATACACCCCCAAACGCCAAACACACGCACCCACAACACCTTCTCTCTCTCTAACTCACCGCCGGTGATCAAAACCCACACCACCGGATCCCCGAACAACCGACGAACGAACCAAACACACACACACACATGCCAAGCCATACAGCCGAACGGACGACGATGAATGGCCGACCGACACAATTACACACACACGACGACGTCGACGACACCCCCAAACCGTCTCTGCACACCAGCGGCAAACAACCACATACACGTTGATTAAACACATACACACATTCAGCTGAGATCCATGAAATCCATGAGGTCGAATGAACGAACACACACATACATGCTCCTTTCACTGCCGGCGAACCGTGACGACGAACCCACGTCGTCGGCGACACTCACTTCGCCGCCGAAACACATATATACACATGGCACACACAACACGTACAGAACAACAACACACATACACTTACTAGCGATGACGATGAACGGCTCACACGGCCGGACCGATCCCACACCGACGGCAATGACGCCGCACCTCTCTTTCTCTTCCTCTTCTCTTCCCCGATCTCTCTTCGTGAATTTTGCTCCGATGATTTCTCTCTCTCTCTCTCTCTCTCTATATATATATATATATATATATATATATATAAGATAATATAATATAAAATTTTTACACAAACCTCCCCTCATTTTAGTTGGGATAGAAATCAAACCCAAACTAAATTTTAATGTTTATAAGAATTACAATTCAACCCCCTAAAGTTTTAATTCACATAATAAATATCGAAATTCACTCCGGTATTTTTGAAATATTTAAAACGCGTCTTAAATTATATGTAGATCAAAAGTCGGGGTCTTACACATGTAGATAACTTCTTCAAGATCACCATGAAGAAATGCAGCCTTTACATCTAACTGCTTAAGGTGTAGATCATGCACCGCGGCTAAATTTAGCACAACTCGGATGGTCGTGTGTTTTACCACCGGAAATTTTTTTTCAGAGTAATCAATTCTAATATTTCTCTCGAAGCCCTTCACCAACAAGCTTGCCTTGAACTTTTTTGGTACCACCGTGCTCTTTCAACCTGTAATCCCAATTGTTATGAAGTGCTTTCTTTCCCATTGGAAGTTTGATTAACTCCCAAGTTTGATTTGACAAGAGGGAGTCTATTTCGTCTTTCATGGTAAACTTCTACTTGTCGTGTGTTTCCACTTGCAGAGCCTCTTCATAGAAATATGGTTCACCATTATCTGTTAACAGTAAATAATGAAAAGAAGGGGAATATCATTGTGGTAGTCTGACTTCTTGGGAAGATCTTCTCAAGAGAAGAGTTAATGACTTTGGTTGATCTACTGGATCAATATAGGGCCTTTATTGATCCTCACACCTCGAGTCAACCAACCCAACTATCTTTTGTGCCGCACCAATTTTCTTTTCTCCTCCAAATCTGTCTTTGTACATGACATAATCATTAAACACAATATCCATGCTCTTGACAACTTTACGCTTCTTAGAATCCCAAATCCTGTAGCTGTAGTTGTCACCTCCATAGCTAATGAACGTGCATATCCAAGACTTAGGATCAAGTTTGCTCCTATTCTCGGTCTCGATGTGAACTTACGCATCACATCCAAACACCTTGGGATGAGAGTGACTTACCTCTTTCACTATCTATGCTTTTCTTGTAGCCCACTATCCAATGATACAGATGGTCCTTTGTTGATCAAGTAGACAACTATGTTCACCTCATCTACCCAAAACTCCTTAGGCAAGCTTGCGTGAATTCTCATGCTTCTGGCATGCTCTATAATAGTCTTTTTCATCTGCTCAACAACTTTTTTTTGTCTGGGCTTCTTTGGAACAGTCGTCAAGTTTCTAATTCCATTATCAGCACAAAATCTGTTAAATTCTTTCTTACAATATTTTTTGCCATTGTCTGACTTGAGGCACTTTAACTTTAGACCCGTCTCGTTCTCAACTAGGACTTTTTACTTCTTGAACACATCAAAGGCTTCAGCCTTGTATTTCATGAATTAAATACAAAGTTTTCTCGCTGCATCATCAATAAGCGTCACAAAGTAGATAGAGCCACTAAGAGACCTAAACTTTGTTGGTCCCCAAACATCAGAGTTGACCAACTCAAGTTCATCAGTTTTAGGAGTTTTGGTGGTCTTTGTGAAGCTTACTTTTTTTTTTTTATTTCCAAGCACACAATCTTCACAGACACCCACCGCTACATCTTTCAACCATTTAAACTTGCCTTGAGAAGCAAGTGTCTTTATACCCTTTTCACTTATGTGACCAAGCCAACGATGCCATATGTTTGCATCTGTTTCGGAGATGCGATCATAATAGCACTATGAGAACCAGATGTCATATACAATGTGCCTTCTTTCTTCCATTGAGCGAGCACTGCTGTGCCCTTTGACATCATCCATGATCCGTTATTGAAAGTGGTAACCACCTCTACCTCTGACAATTGTCCAATGGAGATTAGGTTGCGAGTTAGACTGGGAACATGTCTAACATTCTGTAACCTAAGAACAGAACTATCTATTTGGGTGATGTAAACTTCTCCCTTGCTAGTGATGTTGCAAGATTTATCATCCCTCAAGTTGACCCTACTAAAGTTTCTCGGGACATAGTTGCTCAATATGTCCTTCTGTGAAGTGACATGAAATGAAACACTAGAATCAATTACTTACACATCATTGCGAGTATCGAGCGAAAGTATAAGTGCATCTGAAGACTCACCATCAGATAGGAAAATTATCTCTTTTTTTATCTGACTTTTGCCCTCTTAGTGGATTTAGACAATTTCTCTTCCAATGCCCTTTTTGTCCACAATTCCAGACCCTTACACTCCTCGCCTTTGACTTTCCTCGTCCTTTCGCTGACTTGGAACGATTCCTGTTGTTGCCACCTTTTGTTGATTTTATTCATCTCTCTTTAACCTTCAATATTGTCCCAGAACTCTAGTCTGAGTCATTCCTTCAAGTTTTCTCACTGATAGTCGAAGTAATAACCTCTTTCTCTACCAACTTAGTACAGCCGGCTCCACTAGTGATCGATACAACTAATATGTCCCAACTATCAGGAAGAGATAAGAGAAGGATCAGGCTTTAATTTCTTCTTCAAACGTTATTTCCACAATCTTCAACTGATCAAAGATTTCACAAACATGACTAATGTATTTTGAAACATAATCATGCTCTTCCATCTTTATCCTGAAAAGTTAGAGTAAATAACTTGTTCATTGCAGTGGGAGTCTCGTACATACTCTCAAGAGCATCAATCGAATTCTTTGTCGTCTTCTCATTTTTTACATTATTTAAGATTGTGCTTGACAGTGTAAGTCATACTGTTCCCAACGCCTTATGGTCGAGAATGTTCTAATCGTTTTCTAGTATCTTTTCAGGCTTTTTTGTCTTTCCATGCAGCGGTAGCCATTGTTTTTTCTGGTACAAATAATCTTCTATCTGCATCCTCCAAAGGGAAAAATTATCCCCGTTGAACTTATGACCACAAACTTGCCATTGTCCATTGTTATGTTGAGAGATTTAGACAATAATAATCTGAAAAACAAAAAACACCAAAGATTCACGAATAAAGAAAGAATCGACACAAGAATTTAACATGGTCAACGTAAGTCTAATCCATGCCACAAGAAAAAATTACTATACTGAGAGAAAAATAGATTTATAAGGAAGGATATGCAAGTGAAATTATCGTTTCTCACTTCACTTCAATTAACACACATGGCACTACCACTCAATCCTCTATTTATAGGGGCAAAATTCAACAACCAATCACTTTATTAACGACATTAGCCAACCACTCTCATTAATGATATAACCCAACTACTTTCATTAATGAAAATAGACAACCACCATTATTTATGAGTTAGTCACCCACCCATTAATGATGATGGTCAATGGTAATATCAATGTTTAGTCTCCAACACTTAACAAACCTATACACACAATTTTCTTTTGTTTCTGGTGCTTTGATTGTGTTTGTTTGTTCCCCCCCCCCCCCATATCTAGGATCCTTAATCCAAAATAGTTCTATGGTCACAAGAATCACCGCCACCGGAGCTACAATGACCCTACACATGCCACCAAAATCTCTCCCAAGAAAATTCCCTTTTTGCCAACAGATTCATTTTTTTACAACGATTCCAAGCTCAGGTCACTAATATAAGACCAAATCTAAACTTCTCTTTCCAAGATGACTCAAACAATATATCACAAACTGCCATAGGAGCTCCTATGCACCTTTACGCGTGACCTACAAATATGCTTCTAGATCTACGCACAGGCAACTTTGTTTGTTTAGTTAGAATGATTCAACCCTTTTTAACTCTGGTTCAGACCTTTTTATTCTAGTTTATTTTTGGTTCAAACCGGTTCTTGGGTTTTTTTGTTGCTTTGATTTTAGCTGAGGCATTGGTTCTTCAAGATTTTGTCTTTATTGTATAGTTTCTTTTAAATGTAAATATTTTTTTTTTAATTATTTAGTATCTTTGTTGTCATCTTTTGTCAGGAATAGATAAATCCAACATCTCTAATTTTATATCTGCCATCCTTGATGGCCTTAATTATTTTTTATGGGCCCAAGAAATGTCTAGTTTCTTAAGTGGATGCAAGTTTTGGCATATTGTTACTATTGATATCTCCTAACCCACTCACCTGAAGAATGAAATTGACATTAAATTCATCAATCGCCTTGATGATTGACATAGTCAAAATAACAAAGTTCTTACATAGTTTCGCAATAATGGATATCTCTACTATCAAAATGCAATTTGTAAGACCCTGATTTTTATTTAAATCTTATTTTCAAATATTTTAAAATATCAGGGTGAATTGCGATATTAATTGTGTGAATTAAAATTTTAGGGGTTACATTGTAATTTACATAAACATTAAAATTGAGAATGGGTTTAATTAATATCCTAACTAAAAAGAAGGGGGGCTTACGATATATATATATATATATATATATATATATAAACACATATATGTTTATACGGTGCGATCAAACGCAAAATCGAAAAGAAGAAGAGAGAAGGATCGAGATCCGATCAACGTGGCAAGCTAGGATCAAATTGATCCACCCAAATCATGCATATAAATACCCCATGCAAACATCATGATCTGAATTCTAAAAAGAAGAAAGAAATTTGAAAAAGAATGAGAGATTTGAAAACAAAGAAGGAAGAGAGAGATAGCAGGTCCGGCGGTGTGGGTTTGGAGCGACGGTGCTGTTCGGGCGTGGGTGTGTGTCTGTCGTCGTTGGTGAGTGTGTGTGTGTGTGTGTGTGTGTTGTTCGTGTGTTCTGTGCAGGTCGACGTTGCATGGGTGTATGTGAAATCGTCGTTGTTCCTCCGACGATTCTGTGGGATCGTCGTTCGTCCGGTGGCCGCGGTGATCGTGAGTGTGTGTTTCGTGTGAGTGTGCTCTGTTTTATGTTTGTGTGTTCTAGGTGTGTGTGGATGTCTAATTTCTTTATGTGTGTGCGTTGTTCCGGTCGTAGGTGAGTCATCGGAGTTGGTTAGAGAGACAAAACTCGCCGGTAGTGAGAATTCAAAACAGAAAAATCGAAACGCAGTGGGTGTGTATTCTTCAGTAGGTTTCCAACGGTGTGTGTGTCTCCGTCGTTCATCACGTGTGTGTATTCCTCTGTTTTGATCCAATGCGTATATGTGTATGTGTGTGTCACAGGCGGTGTGTGCATGTTCTGTTCATGCATGTGTGTGTGTGTGTGGTGTGTATATGGTTGTCGTCGGTTGTGAGCGTCGGTCGTCGAACGGATTACGTGCGTGGTATGTCGTTCAGTCGGACAGTGAGAGTGCGTGTGGTGTTTACATGTGCTCGTCGTTGTCGGTTGTGGGTATGTGAGTGTTTAGTTGTGGGTACGTGAGTGTTTAGTTGTAGTTATGTGTGGGGGTTGTTTATCAGAGTGTGTTGTGTGTGCATGGTGGTATGGGGGTGTAAACGGAGTTGTCGCCGGAGTGGGGTATAAACGGAGTTATTGCCGTTTGGTTGTTTGGTGCGTAGTTGTGTGTGTGTGACCGTTCGGTTAGGTGTTTGTGTAGGAGTCAGTCGTTTGGTCCGGCGGTGGGAGCAGGTGATCGACGGTGATGGGTTGTTGTCAGTGGCTGAGCAGCAAAACAGAAACAAAGAAGAAAACGGGAAGCGGGAAAAAGCAACAGAAACGAAAAAAGGAAAAAGAAGAAGAAAAGAAGGAAAAAGAAAAAGAAAGAAAAAGAAATTGCACAAACTACCCCACTAAAAACCAAAAATCTAATCTCGCGGAAAACGGAAAATCTGGGAGAGGTAGAAGTCCTGTCACTCTTAATATATGCATTTAATTGTATTTAACTGTCTCGTGGGTGATTATGAAATTATTTAGTATATTGTTGCGATATTTTTATCTGCCGAAATTATGTGAAATATGTTGGACGATGCGGGATTTATGTGATGAGCATGCCTATGTGGTTTATGTGTTAAAATTATGTGACGAGCATGATTACATGGTTTTATGTGTTTAATTAAATGCACATATTAGAGGAGTTGGAGTTCTACTGAGTGTAAACTCACAATCCTACAGTATTTGGATTGCAGGGTCTACCGGGAGCAAAAGAGGAGATAAAATATTTGAAATTTCTATTAGTCAAATTGTAATTGTTAATTATTGTTGTAATCGGATGAACTGATAATTATGATTATCGCAATTATTGTAATATAATTATTTTAATACAATGTTGGAAATTCGGTGTTCAATTATGAATTCAATAATTATTAGTTACTACTGGATTTGAAATGAAGAATATTCACATATATATTGGATTTCATAGATATTAAACTCGGTCGATTGATTTTCTAAAATCTTTAAATTTTGGGAATTATTAAATATTCAAATTTCAATTTATACGTTTCTAAATTAATAGTGTTGTCGCCACTATCTATATAATCCGCGAATTAATTTTTAAAATAGATTATTAGTCCTTTGGTGGTATGTAAATGGTGAATATTATATTTAATGATTTCTGTCGTTAAATGGAAAATAAAAAAAATTATCTCCTTTATTATACAATTTATCAAATTGGATAGATTAGGAAGTCGAGTGAGTTGGATTTTAGGTGTAGGATTTCTCTATAGGAGAAATCATGTCCAGCCCTGGGAAACCGGGTCATGGCAAATTTGGTCGTTTTCAGGTCGCTAAAGAAGTATGGTCTTTCCTTGCACAACGATACGCAACCATAGATCTGGCTTATGTTACCAACTTCTTGGTGACCTTCCTAAAATGAAAGAAGAGCCTAGATAGTCTATTGACACGAATGCATTCTATATGGGACCAGTTGACACTTTCTAATCCAAATTGGAATAATTCAGTAGATGTTGAACTTTTTACTACATATTGTGATCAAATGCGTTTAATGCAATTTCTTATAGTGCTCACAAATGATTTTGAACCAGTTTGAGCCTCCCTATTACATCGTGTTCCATTGCCCACTCTGGACAATGCCATTTTAGATTTGTTATCAGATAAAACTAGACTATTGTAGCTTTTTGTGCTTGCCACGTGCTCACGGACTTGTGGCACTGTTCTGGGTCTCGTTGGATTTTCCCTTATCGATAGTAAATATTTACTACCACTATAATCACTGCCAACCAACACAACAAACATTCATCATTACTACTGAACACCACAACAAATTCACTACCATCATGACCGGTGCCTGCCACCACCGCTGTAACGACACACATTTACCAAAATAACGAACATTCACCGCCACCACAATCACTGCCAACCACCACAACAAACATTTTACCACCGTGAACACCACGTCCAGCGTAACAAAAGTCACCAGATAAATGCGGATCTGTAATTTGCAAATAATAATAATAATAATAATAATAATAATAATAATAATAATAATAATAATAATAATAATAATAATAAGTTTGAAATTTTCCAGAGCTGAAACGTAGAGGGACAAAGTGTGGTCAAACGAAATTAAAACGTTAAATTTATAAATTTGAAATAAATTTCAACAAAAATTATATAAATTTGTGGCAAATTTTTGCAAAAAATTATTTAAATCTATAGTTTTTTTTAAACATATATTTTTATGTTCCAATCAAAATTTGCAAAAAAAAAAAAAAAGATCTAGAATTTTTCGAATATGAAAAGTCAAGAGAGAGATCAAACAATATCAAAACGACATTAAAGTTATAATATTTCAATATTTTTCAGCGTACATACGAAGATGATTAAAATATTTCAAATTAAACATTTGTAAAAAGAATTTTTGATCGTAAACCCATGTATAAGACTTTAACTAAGATGTGTCCCACAAGTTTTAGCCTAATTGATAATTTTTTTTTTTTCAACATCACCCCACTAGTGTAATTGAGGTGTCTTATTTATAAGTGGATATCTATTTGTTGAAGTATTGATTGCTTAAATTTTTAAGATTTTTATTGATTAATTTATCATACAATAGATATAATGGTATTTTCATTGATTAATTAATGTGATAAAACTTAAATATTTTTGGACACAAAATAACTTAGAGGTTTTTATTATTTAACCCATTTTTTAAGATTTACTTTAGTAAAAACGTTTTTTTAAACATTTGCGTTGTAAATTAGTTTTTTTTAACAAGATTCTTAATTTAGAGTCCTTTGACCGTTGACTAAATTTAATAAGAGACGTTTATACCTTTATATATATAATGTTAGAAACCCTAAATAAAACCCTAATCCAACCTCATTTTAGCCAGTTGACCTTATTCTCTCTAGCCTCTCGAAACGGAGGAGTAGTAGATCTGGAATTTAATCCCAATCCAGTTCCTCGTCGGCCGTTCGTCATCTTATCGTTCGTCGCCGCCATCTCTTTATTCTCTCTCTCTCTCTCTCTCTAGTTCTCTTTAATACCAAATCTAGAATTTAATTCCAGCTCTGGAATGAATCTGATGAAAATCCCAAATCCAATTCCTCATTGGTCGTTCGTCATCTTGTCGTTCATCGCCGTCATCTCTTTATTCTTTCTCTCTAGTTCTCTTTAATTCCAGATCTAGAATTTAATTCCAGCCCTGGAATTAATCCGATTTGATCCAGATTTTTCGTTATTTTTTTTTACTTACTGAGTGAGTGGGTTTTTACGTTAATATTCACACATTAACATTTTGCTCACGTAAATGTTCATGCGAATGTGTTTAGATCACTGAATTTGAGTTTTTTTTTTTTGGTTTCACGTGAATGTTCAGATTGTGCCATGAATTTGCAAACTATTCAGTATTGGGAAAAGTACAATTTAGACCCTCTAACTATTGACACATTTCTAAGTGGTCCCTCTAAATTTAAACGTTTTATTTCAAATCCTCTACGTATCATAACGTTTCAAAATGACCATTCTGTTAGAAAATCCGTTAAAACTAACGGAATTTGGGGATAAATTGGTCTTTTTACATTTTTTAATAATTTTTAATTAATATTTTTTTATTTTTTATCTTTCTCTCTCTTCCTCCCCTTCCTCTCTCTTTTTCCCGCCACCTCCCTCTCCCTCCTTCCTTCTCCCCGCCACCTCCCTCTCCTTCCCCTCTCTCCCTCCCACCCCACCCCCCGTAACAGGGGGTGGAATCACCCCCTGAAACAGGGGGTGCCACCCCCTGCAACAGGGGGTGATTCCACCCCCTGTTACGGGGGGGTGGGGTGGGAGGGAGAGAGGGGAAGGAGAGGGAGGTGGCGGGGAGAAGGAAGGAGGGAGAGGGAGGTGGCGGGAAAAAGAGAGAGGAAGGGGAGGAAGAGAGAGAAAGATAAAAAATAAAAAAATATTAATTAAAAATTATTAAAAAATGTAAAAAGACCAATTTATCCCCAAATTCCGTTAGTTTTAACGGATTTTCTAACAAAAGGGGCATTTTGAAACGTTATGATACGTAGAGGGTTTGAAATGAAACGTTTAAACTTAGAGAGACCACTTAGAAATGTGTCAATAGTTAGAGGATCTAAATTGTACTTTTTCCTTCAATATTTTATGTATTTTTTGTTGATTTGTGTAGAGTTTTCGTTTATTCACGATATATTTTGATCATTTTTCAAATATTTGAGTGAACATTCACATAAAATGTGTGAACTATTTGTCGAGTGATTTTTGAGTAAATCGAAATATTATTCTAAAATATTGAGTGGACATTCACATAAAAAATGTGAACCATTATTTGAGTAAAAATATTTGAGTAAAATAAAATAATTATTTCTGAAATACTGAGTGAATATTTACACAGAACGTGTGAATAATTGTTTGAGCAAAAATTGTGTGAATTAAAAATTTTGTTCTAAAAATTTGAGTGAATATTTACATTGAAAATTTACTTCTTAAAATTTTGGTGGCATTAAATGAATATTTACACAAAACGTGTGAATCATTATTTGAGTGAACTAATAATGATTCTGAAATATAGAGTGAACAATCCCATAAGGTTTCAATGACACGGTTCATAAATAAAAATAAATTGAGATGACACTTGTCGATGACTTTTTTCTATAATTTTTATAAAGACCACAAACTTAATTATTTGAATGAAAAGACTATTTTGTAGTGTATATATTTATAAATGACTAAATAATTAATTATTCAATAACTTAACCTTTATAAATAAAACGGTATAAACGTAGTTACGAAAATTATGGTAAAACTTTTCCTTTAGCAATGGAGGCCCAAGGCATTGACTTTGACGGAACCTCCACCGCCCATTCCTGGAAACCGCTATAAGATGGCAAACCCTAATCTCTTTTCCGCGTGTTCAACTTTTTCCTTCCCTTTGGAAAACCTACCCTCATCTCACCAGAAGCTCCCGTATTCGTTTCCGCCGATGAATCTCCCGGAACTCTAAAAGCCTTTCCAGAATCTCAACCCCTTTTCTCCCCAAAATTTCCTCTATTTTTATCTGTTTCTTTTGGTCTACATCTTTCTTTTAACGAGATCCATATTTTGATATATTCGATCTGTTCGTCTCGTTGCTATTGTTAATTCCCCCCTCTTAAATCCAGGTAATTTTGTATTCTTCTCAGATCTACATGTACATCTTTGTATGTTTTCGATTTCGAATGCATGTGTCGATGTTCCCATTCTTTTTTCATATTATGTTTTGATTTTTGCATTGATGTGCACTAGTTACATGAATTATTTTCTCGTATGTGTATTCTATGCAGCTAGTTTGTTATTTTGTATTTCTTACCGACTTGATATAACACAAAGACGGTATTTTAGATAATTCAAAAAGTATGAACTTGGAAGAGCCTCTTTGTACTATATAAGATTATTGTTGAACCAAGTTATTTTTGCTACTTTGCTATTCTTCACCTTTTTTCTTCTTCTTCATGTTAATCCCTTCAAACTTGCCAAGCCTGAAGGATGTTAGCAATTAGTATCCATGATTTGCCAATAAATGCGCATGAAAAAAATGTTATTTTTTTTAACTTTCCGACGATATTTGGTCAATAGATGTAGAGTTATAAAACTACCGCAATAATTTTTTTAGTGGTCATCATTATATTTTTTGTCTATGTTATCATTCTACTAGCACATAAATTTCATAATCTTGTAGTGTTTATGGGTGACAAACGCAAGGCTAAGTTGGATTTTGCTATTCCATCGGTTTAGCTGGATGATTTTGAATGCAATGAGTTCTGGTTGTCGACTTTGATTTGTAAGTGTGAGAGGTAGGTTACTTATCATACAAGGAAAGTTAGGAACATACAAGGTTTTAAATAGCTGTAATGGATTACATACTGGTATCATGTAATATTGGTCTATCTGTAACGGGAATCGACCGTAAAAGTCGTGAATTTTTTTAAAGGGATAATTGGTGATTAGTTCCAAATAACGAATGTAATATGTTATTAGTCCCATTTAAAATATAAGTTTTGATTTAGTCTCTTAAATTGTTTTTTGCTTGCATATTAGTCCCGTTTGTACTTGTGAAATATTAGTTACAAGTTACAGGTTACATGTAACTATGTTACATGTACTTGTGTAATATTTGTTACGTCTAACAAATATTTTACACACAAATTAGATACATGTAATTGTGAGAGTGCATTGCGTGTATTGGGTCTTTTGCCTCTTTTTAATGCGCGAGACTAAAACACAAGTTACAATTGCGCATAAGACTTTTTTAAAATTAACGGTAAAATAAGGTTACCTAAAAATCCTGTAAAACTCATATGATTGTTAGTAATGCAGATTTATTAGAAAAAAGATTTATAAAATCTGATTTCTAGGAAGAAACGGAAAAAAAAAGAAGATATGCATATTTGTTAGAAAAAAGATTTAAAATCTGATTTTCCAAAAAAAAAAGAAAAAGAAAAAGAAAAACAGAGCTAAAATCTGTGCGTAATCGCAAAGCAGGTGAAGAAAATGCCAAAAAAGCAGTAACATTAATGGGAGGGTGGAAATCCGTCACGTGACAGGCGATTTTTAAATATCCCTGGGAACAGATGGTGGAAAGATTGACGCATTTGCCACCTATGTCTTTCTATGTCGAAGGGTCTCATTGATGCATCTGTGGTGTTAAGGTTACATTCAGTATAAGTACCAAGTCTTGGTTATTTATTTTTTTGGTTCTAAAAATAATCTGCCTTTATCTGGGTGGTCTTATGTGTGCGTGCTATGAATTTTATGCACTGTTCGTCACCGTAGTTCCTCTACTTTAAAGTCTTCGTTAGTTGTTTTATGGGTTTTATTTATTTCTCTTGTTAGAAAGTATATTTAACAAATTAATTTTTTTGTAAAGGATTCACTTGGAAGTAATGTATGCAATAGACATAGCTTAGCATTTTGGGCCTGCTTAATCGTTTTGTGTAAATTTTTCAAATTTGAAATCTGTTGCTAGCCTGCATGTTGCAGTTAATATATTATAAACTGCTGATATTCCTTCTTTTGTCTTTGTGCAGGTTCTTTTTCAGTGTACTTAATTTAATGGCATCTTTGGACATGTCACTTGATGATATGATAAAGAACAGGCGAAGTAGCAACAGAGGTAGAGGACAAGGTAGGCCCCGTCGTGGGCAAAGGCTTGGAGGGTCTTTTGGTGGTGGAAGAATGGCAGGGCCACCGCGTAGAGTACCACTTGGTGTGAATGCTCGCCCTTCAGCTTATACAATTGCCAAGGCAAGCTCGAAACTATGGATGTCTTATGCATTTGCTAGAGAATCTGATACCGTTTAGTAAATGAAATCACTGGAAGATCTCTTACACTATGTTGTTTTCTTCATGGAGAAGATTACTTTAGCTCTGCCATAAAGAACTGTCAGTTTGCACTGCATTTGGTCAATGATCTTCATGGTTTCTGTGTAATTTCGGATCGTGTTCAGCAATCTCAGGGGATCATTTTGACATAAGCTGAAGTTCTTTGGTGGCACCATTATGTTAAAAAATGCTACTTCCTAGTATTTTGTTATAAGGGGGGAGCTTCACTATGTGAATTAAAGAATTTGAGGTTACATGAGTTTAACAACCACTAACAATAGGGGGGTTGAATTCTGAAAATCTTCATTAATCCTTGTTATTTAGTCCTACCATTTAAAAAATGAGATTATTGGCTTAGAAGGGGAGCTTTTGATGCATCCATTTTTGCCATGGACGGTATTCTTTAGGGAGCTTGAGATTTCAGTTACTGAACTAGTTCATGGCATATTTCCAAGGCGCTTTCGTTGCTGAACTTCAGAACTGGAGCTCTCTCCTTTAGCATAGCACCAGTTATGTGCAGTGATCACTTAATTCCCATCTACAATCCATAATTATGTAGCTCAGTTAACCTCGACGTTACATTACTTCATTGTTTGAGCATTTCAGTATTAATGGATTCCAGTCCTGATGTCATTTACTTTTGGAGAAAGGTGAGTTATCTTTATATGGTAAAATGCTGACACCTAGTTTATCCAAAATGGATTATTTTTCTGGTATGTATCAGTCCTTGCGCAGAACCAAGAATTTTCCATGGCAGCATGATTTGTTTGAAGATAGCCTAAGAGCTTCAGGGTTATCTGGATTAGAAAATGGAACGAAGTTGTATGTTTCCAATTTGGACTTTGGAGTAACAACTGAAGATATAAGGGTACATCTTTAACCATATGTTTTCAGATTATATGCTCTGCTTTGTGATGGATTTCTCCTGAAGCATTGTTGCAAATGTTCGTGCAATCCAGGAGCTCTTTTCTGAGATTGGAGAACTGAAAAGATATGCACTCCACTATGACAAAAATGGTCGATCAAGTGTGAGTCTTCGAGCTTAGTAGAAACTACCAATTCTTTTATAGTGTTGTCATTCTTTTATGATTATTTATTTCCTTTACAATTTTTCCCGTTATAATTCAAATGGCTTGTATCGTACTCTTGATCAAGTAGTTAATTTGATAGAGGATTCATGTTTATGCAACTTATTGTTAATTTGATAGATGATTCATGTTTATGCAACTTATTTTTAATTTGATAGATGATTCATGTTTATCCAATATAAATTGTATGGTTAAAAAAGCATCTAAAAGAGTTGAGAATGCAACTATGAATTGCCATGTTGTTTCTTTTGTTTATTTGAATATGGATAATTTCTTTGTTACTTTTGCTCCTATGTGACTTTTTCCCCAAAGCCGGAACATTTCTAATGTAGTTTATTTATTGATTACATTGCCATGTTTTTTGTTAGTATAATTTGACCTAGGGATCACATCTTCTTCGTGGGTTTCACCCCCCTATGTATTCCTTCTCCAGTTTATTTATCTATCCTTATTATTTTCTTAATTTTTTAGCTCAATATTCCGGTGTTTCGTTTGTTCTCGAGGGTTCATGGCTTTAGTTTCTCCCCCATTTATATTCCTTCTCTCTTTGTAGTTTATTAATGGCCTACAGAGTACAGAGAAAGCATTTTATGACAATGTTTCCTCAAATAGTCATTAAAAGAAAAATCTTAACAGTTAACTCGATTAACCTTTTTAAAACTTATGACATGTCAATCATTTTGCTTTCCAGAACAAAAGCAAAACACCAAAATAATGAGGTAGAGGAGATAAAAAGAAGAATGGGGGAGAAATGGGGTAGAAACTAAAGCCATGATCCCATGCACACAAGTTACTTAGAAGTATGGAAATCTTCTCTTCATTAAAATAAAATGAAGAGCTATATTGGCTTTCAAGGCTCGTAGCCTTACAAAGTTAGTTGCAACTAGGGATACTTCCAGGTGCCTAATTTGTACACATGATATTATTAATATAGAGTGTGCTCCATTTTCTCTTGTAACCATGTACTCTTACCCAAGTAAGCTTGTATTTTTACTTTAGAAAAAAAGATTTATTATGCTAGTGTTTTTCTGCTACTTGTTTTCCAATCACAAATGTAATTGGATTGAGATAGTTTTGTATGTAGCCATTTATTGTTTTACAGGCAGGCCCTTGGGCGTGCATATAGTAGGCTTATCAATGTTTTCATTTTTCGATATCTAATTATCTGTGTTTAAGTGTTGACCTAAGCCTCACTCATGTTAATTATTGAGATGAAATAACTTGTTGCTTTCTGTGGGGTTAGTTTTATGTTCTATTTCATTGATGCATTTTCTGAACAAGTCTGGAACTTGGTCACAGGGCTCAGCTGAAGTTATATACATCAGGAGAAGTGATGCATTTCAGGCTCTGAAACGGTATAATAATGTTCAATTGGATGGGAAACCTATGAAGATTGAAATTATTGGTACCAACGAGTTCCCAGTTTCAGCTCGTGTGAATGTAGTTGGTGGAGTCAATGGGCGGAGGACAGTTGTTATGACGTATGAATTCTACTCTACCCCTACACAGTGTTACTTTTATCTTTCTTGTTCCAGAACTGTTATGTTTTGGTCCGACTCTTTTCCTGTTTTTTCTTGTTTATTTGGAATTCTGTGGAAGATCTAGTTTAATTACTGGGACAGCACGGCTAATTAAAATAAAGTTGTTGAATTAGTACTTACGGTATTTTAAATATTTTAATTACATACGGGTGTGGTATGATCTTTTTCTTTCTTTGAATATGCTGGAGGTTTGTAGTAGCCTGTCAGCTCGGCTGCACGTGGTGGATGGGTGATGGTATACATGTAGCAGATATGGTTGTTTTCAGTTTAACGGATTAATCTCGTGTCTTGTCCCTTTTTTTTTTTTCTTCGTTTTATGTTGTTATGTCTTTTATGGAGTAACATGTTTGAATTTCCATGTTAAAAAGATTGTTGCCCTTTACAAGTAAATAATGTCCGTGTGAATTTTTTGGATCAGATTTGTGGTCTTCATTATTCTGTTAGTTGAGAAATCATTTATTGATGTTATACTTGCATATTATTTGATTGCTAGCTGCTGTTTTTAAGCTATGGCATTTAGACTATCCTTCTGTGGCTTGAGATTATGCAGGCCAGGAGCTGGTCGTGGTAGAGGGTCTGCTCCTGTTCCAACTACCAATCGTTTGTTTGGGTTAGTCTTCAATTTTCTCTGGTTTTATTAGTGGTTGCGATTTTTATGTTTTCATGGGGGTTTTTGCCTTAATTGTAGTCAGAGGAGCCGTGGGGGCTTTCTTGCCAGAGGGCGAGGTGGCAGCAGAGGTGGTGGCGGCAGCAGCAGAGGTCGTGGCAGAGGCGGCAGCAGCAGAGGCCGTGGACGTGGGCGACAGAGAGGTGGTGATAAATCGGCTGATGATCTTGACAAGGAGCTGGAGAGCTACCATGCGGACGCCATGCAAACATGATATGATCTGGTAGTTGATTGGGGTTTGGAATTAAGCTTATTTTAGCTGTACAAAGAAGTTTGAGATTGGCGGAGTTGCACTAGTGTTTTCTTTTTGTTTCTTGTTGGTTACCGGCACACAGAACTCCCAAGTTTGAGGCTGTTTGGTGGTATCTTTTAGAGTGCGGGATGCCTAATATGAAGTTCTTATGGAATGCTTTTATGCATTGGTGTGTGTTCATATCGTTTGCACTCTGATCTGTGTGCTCGTATAAGGTTTTGAAAAACATCAATTTTTTTTTTTTTTTGTTAAATTCAACGGTTCTATTTTAGGTGAAGTTATGCCGAATTGGAGGCGAAGTTTACTGGCTCCTTAGTGAATTAAGTTCTAATGAATTTTATTTGTGGACTTTTATTGATCTGTAGTAATATTATTCTGGAATTATCAACTAAAAAAAAAAAAAGAAAAAAACGAAATTCAACTTTAATATTCGGCACAATATATAAAAATATATTTTTGAGAATATAATTTGAATTTTTTTTATTTTTACTCGTTAAAATATTTTGTATTTTAAAAAAAAAATAATAATTAAATTAAAATAGTATTGATGATTATTTTACATTTATATTAGAGATTTATTTTTAGTCCGTTTTAACGTACTACTTTATCCCAATTGATTTAATTAAAAAGTTAAAGAATTAGTTGATATTAACTTAAAAATTAATTAATAAAGAAGAAAAAATTAAAGTGAAAATATAAGTGTTATTCAAGGATAATTTGATAATTTATCTAATAAATAAAATTAGAAAAATAGGAAAGGTAAAAAAAAAATTAAAAAAAAAAAAAATTAAAAATAAATAAGAGAAAAGGAGAGGGTTTGGACAATTATTACAATACATAGACAAATAGAGAATAAGAAGATTCACTTTTAAGTTCTTTTATGTGGAAGTCTTTTTTTTTTCCTTTTAAATTTCGTTTATTTTTATCATTTATTTTATAATTTAATGGCATATGATGTCTTTTAAAAAATTCTCTCCTTATTTTATTACATGAATCACAAATAAACAAATAAAAAAGAAAAAAAAAATACTTGGTAATAGAATTTGGGCTGTTTTGAATTAAAAAAAAAAGTTTTAAAAAATAAATAAGAGAAAGACAAAGAATTTAGATATTTGTACATTCAAGATGGAAAGAAAAGAACGATGAAACCCAATTTTGAGGTCCACTGAATAGATATGATCTTTGAGATCGAAAGCCACATCCATTCATATGGTGGTTGTTAATGGAACTTGGAGCTTATGTAGACGCTCCATAGGTTGACTCAACCCACTCCACAATCCAACATCTCCCACTCGGACATAATAGCCAACAAATGTGACATCTATATTTAAACACATGCATTATACTCTCTTCATACAACTTAGTGTTGCGTGCGACCGACGAGTGTCTTCAAACAATATGGGAGCACCATATTAAGTTTCTATCTAACTAACATACGACATCCCACTGCAAAATAAAATACTCGTCTATGTCCTAAATTAATTTAGTCACATTAAATTAAGCATTTCTAATCCCTCTGGAGTTTAAACTCAAAACACGCTTAATATGCTTTGCAGTAGCGTGCTTATTTTTGTTTTTTTAAATATAATATATATAACATAATTATTTTGAAAAAATAGCTTTCTACGTGGTCATCATTAAGCACCGTATACTTTAATTTTAACAAGATGTATTATTAAATTGTCTTAATTTAATCCTCATGTTATTCAACTTCTGTTCCAGACATGTCCCTTTAGATCATATCATTTGTGGCTATAGGATAACAAACTAAAGTAGCAACATCAAATTTCTGAATCATAACATAGTTCAAAGTCATAAGAGCACACTTAGATCATCAATTTTTTTAATACATATACAATTATATCATTATTATATATATAGGGCTCACACAGTAAGAAAACAAATATCCATTTCTCTCTCTCTATGTGGTTGCCTTAAAGCACATGTAGTATGATTTACATGCTACAATATTATACTCACAAAAATGAGTATGTCATTCTAAATTATCATACGAATTTAAGTTCAATCACTACATAGATGATTGACTTGAGAATTTCAAGATGGTATCTCTTCAAGTATCTACTTGAAATATCACATTCGGTTATTTTCAGACTACATGAAGTGTGGAAAACTTTCATGTTCGATTTTTAGCAAAACCTCATCCTGGATCAACTAAGGCGACACTGTAAAGAATTCTTTAATTTAATCTTTAGAATTCTAAAGCCTCATCTCGTACCCTATCTCAACGTTGAGGTTGGTTGTTGTGTGAGTAGCCAACTATGATATGGGAGAAACTCCCGCCCATGACTATTGAAGGCTTGAGGGCCTTGGTGGGTCATATCGGGTAAATGATCCAACCCGGAAAAACCAACCCAATAGTTATTCTGGGCTGAATACACCAACTTACCAGGGAAGAGGCCTTCACAACTCGAAACCTAAACAAAACAGGCCTCGCAAACAGGCAACAATGGGTAATCAAAACCCACGGTAACAAGGCCAATAACAGGTCAGCGCATAACCTCCACGTCCCCCATACATGAAGAACATTACAACTGACTAACCCCACGCCAGTTACTGGTTTACCGCCTTATCCCATGTTTAATGGGAGAAGATTTTGGACATATCCTATGTTAATAGTCACGGAAAGGGCAACCTCACTAACGAAACAACACAAACTGAGAAAGTCTATATAAAGGGAAGATATCAACATATTATTTTTACGATTGATTCAAGTGCTTGAACTTTTATCATAAACAAACATACTTATTCTCACGCTGGAGGTTCTTTGGCTGACACTACACTGGTGTCCCCCTTAAGAACTAATTGGTTTTGCTGGTCGAATAAGGTAGTTGTGAAAGTTTTTGGCATGTGGGAAGCTGTTTGCACGTGCTAGAGATTTTTGGCAATATCATTTGGTGTCGTCTGTGGAAAATGCTTACAGAAAAGCTTACTGTCATAACGATGAGGCAATCACGAGCAAGTGGATTAGTGCCGAGCCAAAGCAACGACATTCTACCACCAACTAACAATGAAGTTCTTGTGGAAGCGTCTGAAGAGGTTCGTGCTAACCCTCCGCTAGAGGTGCTGAGCAATGATTTGAAAATTGATGCTATGACAGGAAAAATATCAGAGATGGTGGACGTGATCAAGTGGATGGTGTAGCAGATCACCAACAACACACCACAACCCTCTCTTGTTAATAACGGATTTGGAGAGGAAGCGGAGTCTCCAGGATCTTTAGAACGACCATTTTAAGGGGAAAGGGCTATCCAGGGAGATGCTAGCGACCAGCCACTGGAAAAAAGGCTACTCAGCATAATTGAGACCGTGAATTCACACCAGTAACCTAGAAGTAGGGAGGAGGGAGATCTGCCCCTGGATGAACTGGATACATTGCTGAAAGGAATTGAGATGACGTTCACCTCAAACATCTTGGCAGTACCACTCTTAAAGAAGTTTGATCCCATAAAGTTCGAGAAGTATGATGGAAAAATAGACCCTGTTGACTACATCCGCCAGTTCAAACACGTTATGGCCTTGTATGGAGCAGATGACTCTGCGTTGTGCAGAGCGTTCGCTAAAAACCTGATAGGATCTTACTTGGAGTCGTTACACAAGCTCCTGCCTAATTCCATCTTATCATTCATAGACTTTGAGAAGATGTTCATCAATTGCTTCATAACCTGTCGAAGGTTAATGAAGGGACCCGATTATCTGCTGGCCCTACGACAAGAGATGGGAGAATCCTTGCGCCAATACACGAACTACTTCAACTAAGAGTTGACGTTTATTAAGGGTTGAGACACTAACCTCATTATGAATGTGTTTACTTCGGGGTTGCGCCATGGAAGATTCGAAGACTTCCTCACTAAGCATAACCCGAAGAGCATGTCTGAGCTGATGGAGAAAGTTTAGCCCTACATGAAGTTGGAGGATGTCAAACTTACAAGAGAAGGAAGGGGATCAATCAAAGATCACCCTAGTCAAAGCGAGAAGGACCATAACAGAACAAAGGGGCGTAGCTTAGACATGCAGAAATATCGTCCCAGAAACTCAAGTTCAAGACCGGATGCCTGTCAAGAACCAAACCTCCCAGGTCTAGGGATGCCAATCTCTAGGATTTTGTATGAAATCTGGTCGTCTGAGGTAGTTCAATGGCCTTCCAAGACAAACACATGCTTTAACAAAAAAAACAAGTCGAAGTATCGCAATTTCCATAGGGACCATGGTTATGACATCGACGATTGCTGGGAGCTAAAAAAGGAGCTCAAGCGACTAATCAACATGGGTCAGTTACGTGGATACTTGTAGGAGCATTCAAGAGATAGAAAGAGATCCCAAAGTAAAATCTATCACAAAAATCGTGACAAAGAGCACAAAGATGACAGTCCTAGCAGCAATTGTGAAGTCATTTACATGATAAACACTATTGGACCTGCTACTGGAGAAACCAACCGTGAACAAAAAAGAAAGATTCGTGAGGCAACATTGGAGTGCACCTATGGAGAAGAAATGTTAGTGACCATGAAACCAGGACCAGTTTTTGCCTTATCTAATGAGGATTTCAAGGGAATAGTGTACCCCTATGAAGATGCCTTGGTTATAACCCTTTGTATCTCCAGTTTTGAGGTAAGAAGAATCTTGATTGACACACGCAGTTATGCTAACATAATTTTTGTGAACACGTTGAAGCAGATGAGAGTGCCCAACTCAAATGTTAGCTCAACTCAAACAGTCATAATAGGATTCAACAGAGACCTCAGCTCTCCCAAAGGGAAGATCACCTTGTCAGTTACGGCTAATAAGGAAGAAAATGGGTACACAAAGGCCATAGAGTTCATGGTGATGGACTCCTCATCTCCCTATAATGCAATATTGGGATGACATGGTTGCATGCAATGAAGGCTGCGGCATTGATGTACCACTAATGCATCAAGTATGCAAAAGATGGCTTAGTGGCGGTGATACGTGGAGACCAGGTGGTATCTAGGCAGTGCTTCACAATAGCTATAAAGGGGAAGAAGAAGACCTTATAGCAATTAAAGATGGACCAAGAAGAAGCTCCACCGAACAGCTTAGCTCAAGAGATCGATATTTCAGAGAGCACCCTAGTGTTCTCCAACCTACTGAGTAAGTACGAGAGATTACCTTCAAGCAAGGAGCTCAGAAGCTGATGATAGGAGAATCCCTAAGACAAACTGAGGCAGCGGAGATCAAGATATTGCTGGAAAAAAACCTAGACGTCTCCTCCTGGGCTCTAAAAGACATGGAGGGCATTAGCCCTGATGTGGCAGTCCACCGACTTGACATCTCCAAGTCTGACCTATCAGTCAGGTAGAAGAGGAGGACATTCAGCTATAAAAAAGAAGAGGCGATCGAATCTGTAGTGCAGAGGTTGCTTGCAATTGGCCATATAAGAGAGGTGATATACCCAAAATGGTTAGCTAACCCTATTCTTGTTAAAAAGAAGAATGAAAAGTGGAGAATGTGTGTGGACGTCATTAACCTTAACCAAGCAAGCCCAAAATACTGCTACCCAATGCCAATGATAGACCAAATGGTGGATGCAGTAGTAGGGCACAAACCGTTGACCATGATGGATGCTTACTCAGGCTATAATTAAATCCGGATGGACAAGCAGGATGAAGAAAAAACAATGTTCATCACTCGAAGAGGTACTTACTATTACAAAGTAATGCCATTTGGTTTGAGAAATGCATGAGCAACCTATCAATGGTTGGTGAACCGCATGTTCCAAGAGAAAATTGGAGCAACTATGGAGGTCTACATAGATGACATTATGGTCAAAAGATCCAAGAAGGAAGAGCACTTGAAACATCTGGACAAATCTTTTTCTATACTGAGAAAGTTCAATATGAAGATGAACTCGGAAAAATGCACCTTCGGTGTAGCATCAGAAAAGTTTATGGGCTTCGTGGTAAACCAGTTAGGGATCATGGTGGATTTAGGACATATAGAATTCGTCTGAAATATGAAATCCCCTACAACCATCAGAGATGTCCAAGTGCTGATAGGAAGGTTAGCAGCCCTAAACAGATTCATCTCCAAGTTTACTGATAAATGTGCTTCTTTTTTCAAAATCTTGAAAGGAAGCAAGAACTTTAAGTGGGATGAGGACTGTGAACTACAGTCAATCAAAGACTACTTTGGCTCAGTCGAAACGCTAGCCAAAGTAAACCCAGGTGATGAGCTCTACTTGTATTTGGCAGTGACCTCAGTCGCAGTAAGTGAAACATTGGTAAAAGATCACACATGAGAGCCAAGACCAGTTTATTACATAAGCAAGTTGCTAGTCCCAGTTGAGACTCTCTATACTGAACTGGAAAATCTCGCCTTGGCTTTGATAATTTCAACACGGAAGCTAAGGCCGTACTTTCAAGCACACGAGATCAACATGCTGACCTCTTACCCCCTTAGAGCAGTAATGCACAAACCAGAAGTATTTGGACGTCTCATGAAGTAGGCAGTAGAACTTGGTAAGTTCTTTATCAAGTATAAGCCTAGAAATACAATCAAACGGCAGACTCCGACATATTTTATTGCTGAGCTAACTTCTCCAAGCAAAGCAGTAACAGAAGATGGAGAATGCCTTGATTAATTAGTCATACAGTGGAAGCTGTGGGTCGATGGAGCCTTAAATATGAAGGGGTGTGGTGAAGCATAGTCCTTGAAACACCCGAAGGAGATCAGCTCGAAAGAGAAATGTAGTTTGGTTCTCGAACCTTCAAAAAACGAAGAGGAATATGAAACAATAATTATTGGGCTGACCCTCGCTGAAGGATTAGAAGCCCAGAATTTGGAGATGAGATTAGACTCACAACTGGTGGTTAATTAGGAAAATGAAGTGTACACAGCGAATGAAGAAATGTTATGCCTTTACATGGATAAGGTAACAGAGCTAACCATCTTACTAAAAAACTGTAAGTTTGAAGCTGTCCTAAGAGCTGAAAATGAGAAATCCGACGCACTGTTCGTACTGGCGTCTTTCTTTGGACTTGATTAATGGTCTAAAATGCTAGAATTCCTTGAGCAACCATCGATAGTAGCACCAACCAACGTTTGCGCATGCATAGGTGAACTCGATCAGGAAGAAAAATGGAGAACCCCTTTAGTTCAATATCTAAAGGAATGAACTCTGCCAGACAACAAGGAATTAGCTAGAAATATCCTGTCCAAAGTATCAAGGTATGTGCTGACCAATGATAGACTACATAGAAGATCTTTTTTTCAACCTCTATTCTTTGTTTAGGACCAAAGGAAGCTGCCTATGTCCTACAAGATATTTATGAAGGAGTTTTTAGAAATCATCAAGAAGGAAGAACCTTGGCATACAAGGCACTCAGAATCAGTTACTATTGACCAATAATGCGTAGTGATGCGCAAGAATACGTAAAAAAATGCGACAAGTACCAACAGTTTTCCAATAACATCAAAGTCCTAGCTCAAGAGAAACCATTGATAATCAGCCCATGGACTTTTGCTCAATGATGGATGGACGTACTAGGGCCGTTCACCCCAGCGCCAGGGAATAAGAAGTACTTACTGGTAATGATTGAATACTTCACCAAGTGGGTTGAAGCTGAAAGTTTTGTGACAGTAGGAGAAAATGAAGTGAAGAACTTCCTTTAGAAAAATGTGATATGTCATTTCGAATTCCAGCAATACTAATATATGATAACAGAACACCATTCACCAGCGTAATGTTACAAGGATGTGTAAAGAACTAAATATTCAGTACCAGACGTTTAGCCTGCATATCCACAAGCTAATGGACAAGTTGAGGTGACCAACCATTCCATCAAGGAAGTGCTAAAAAAATGACTGGATGATGCCAAAGAGAAGTGGGTTGAACAACTACCAGGAGTCTTGTGGGCTTATCGGACCACACCAACATCTACCACAAGGGAAACACTATTCTCCATGACTTATGAAACTGAAGTCGTAGTTCTAATGGAGATTGGGTTGCCGTCAAGATGAGATGGCACAATCAACCTTGTGGAAAATGAAAAAGTCATACGACAAGAGATAGATCAGTTGGAAGAGAAACGTGACAAGACAGCTATGAGGATGACAACCTATAAATCAAGAGTTACAATGATGTTCAACCATGCAGTACATCCAAGACATTTTGTAGTAGGGGAGCTGGTACTTAGAAGAGTAATGCTGCATTGCCCAGAGGCTCGTTTGGGAAAACTAGCCCCTAACTGGGAGGGACCCTACCTTGTAACCAAAGTGAACAGGCCAAGGACCTACTGGCTGGAAGATCTGGATGACGTGAAAATCCCAAGGCTGTGGAACATCTCACACTTGCGAAAGTATTTCGTATGAGGTGTCTTATCTTTCTAAATTTTAAGTTTTTCATTAAATTTTGAAATTTTCGGTTTTTTCTTTTTTCTTTCCCTATCCCATAGGTACAGTGTTTGAATCAATACATAATATTTTCTTCTATATGAATCGATATTATTCCATTCCACTTCCCTATTTTGGAATTTCTTTTTATTCATCTCTATGAGATATTCGTTGAATGAAATAAATAAGGTTTTCTTTTCATTCCAACCATTGCAAACACTTATTTTGTCATATTCTTATTTAAACTAAGTGTAAAAAACATTAACTGTACAAAGAATAAGAGTATGAAGGCATTTGGTACTGAAACCAAGTGTAGGTTAACTAAGCAGATTAGCTCAGACAAGAGCAGAGTAGATCAGCTCATTCATTAAAAAATGAGCAAAGCAAATAAACTCACTCACAAAACATTTAGTATGAAAAATAAAAATAAAAAATTAAGTGTGAAAAAGTAAGCAGAGCATATCAGCTCACCTACTAAGTGTAAATGAACTGAACAGATCAGCTTAGACAAGAGCAAGACAGATCAACTCACTCATTCAAAAATAAGTAGAGTAGATAAGCTCACTCACAAAACATTTAGTATGAACTATGTGTGAAACAAAAGTGAGTAGAGCAGATCAATTTACTCATTAAGAATAAATGAATTGAGCAAATCAGCTCAGATAAGAGCAGAACAGATCACCGCACTCATTCAAAAATGAGCAGAACAGATTAGCTCACTCACAAAATATTTAATATGGAAAAACTAAGTGTGAAACAAAAGTGACTAGAGCAGATCCGCTCACTCACTAAGTATAGATGAACTGAGCATATCAGTTCAGACAAGAAAAAATCAGACCAACTCACTCATTCAAACATGAGCAGAGCAGATCAACTCACTCACATAGAAGAGTAGATTAGCTTGCCCACAAAAGCACTTGGTGTGCAAAACTAAGTGTAAATGAGCTAACACACCAACTCACCAGTTAAAACATTTAATGTTCAATACTAAGTGGAAAAAGTACGGGCTTATTAATCACCAAATAATCTCCTACAATGACTTTATGACGAGGAGTGAAAAGTTCAAGATTGGAAAAGAACAATATCTTAAGAAGGATGTTATAGAACAAGACAAAAGAGATATCCTCATTGGAAGGATTCCTGTGATGCTGAAAGCCTTAGTTAATTTATAACTAGCTTTGTGTACTAACCAAGTTATAAAGGAGGGCAAATAGAAGGAGAACGAACGAACAACACAGTAGCAACACAACAACACAACAACACAAATTACCGGAACCTATATTTTTATATTAACAAAAAAAGGGGGGGGGGTACATTGTTACAAAATAAAAGAAAAAGAGAGAGAACAAGAGAATGTTCATAATACAAAAAGAAGAAAAAGAACAGAACAACTGTTTACTTCAAAAAGTAAAAAAAAGAAAAAAGAAAAAGAGAAGTCTAAAACTTCGTCTATGAAACTAGGGCTGAGTCGTTGGCATCAATTTGACCCAGGAGAATGAAGGGGACCTAACCTTTTAGAGTCCGAGTTGGTGTGGTAGAAGTCATGCTCTTCGTACCCGTTGATATTAAGGATCAACTCTCGAATCTTTGCCTTCTTCTCTTCAATTTTCTCCTAGAGCTTATTTCGTTCCTCCTTCATAGAATCAACATATTCTTTATGGAAATATAAATGACCAGACAACTTACAAACCTCCTTCTCTGACTTCTTTAACTGGTTCCTGAGTTCCTGGAACTATGAGATGACACAGAAATGAGTAGCCTCTATAGCGTAGAAGACAACGTATGTATTCTCAAGGGCTCTGAGATGAGGATTCTCTTTAGAGAGGATCTATGCTATTGTCATTAAAGTGTGAAAATTCTCAACTAGCTCAATCTCCTGCCGCCTCTCATTTTGTATAGCCTCAAAGGAAGATAAGGATGGCCACAACATGGCTATAAGAGCAGAAGGGTAAGAGGGAGAAAAGAGAAGAAGACTCTCTAAAAACTTAAATACAAAAATGGAAAGCGTTGGGTGTGTGTGAAACATTAATGCATGATTTGACTTTAAATAGCCAAACCAATGAGGAGAAAAATGCCAGAGAAGTGTAAACGAATTGTAAAAAATGTGCATTTATGAATAAGTGACGTGCGCTGACGAAAAACATAATGTAATTATGGAAATGTATTTCCAATATTAATAGGTAGCTAGTGTTTAAATCGGTCATAATTACAAAGAAAGTCATTATTATAGAAAAAGCTGCAAACACTAAAAATTGAAAAAGACAGGTGTCAAGTCAGAGTATGGTGCTCTGATCTGCGACGTCTATCTAGCTAGAGATCTGCAGACCAGCAAGAGTAGAAACAGGGTTGTACGCGCTCGGATTCAACTCCTTTGTTTCCTCATCGCGGTAATTAGACTACTCGCAAGTGTACGAGGTCTAGTTTTAATATAATGGATCTTTTAGGATCGGATATCGTTCCACTGGGAATGGCCGGTAATTCAAGTGAGTATTACGATTTCAATAGTTTCATATTATCTCAACTAATCAAATTTTGTTTGTTTTCTAATTACTATACTAAGATAAATGACAACTATAAAGTTAGTTTTAATTACACTAATTACTTAGGTATAAATCTCTTTCATATAATGCATAACCGATTTCATTTCGTTAGCTATAACGGTTTCTATCTAATCCGACAACCTTTGTATCAATAACTCATTCGCTACTACTCCCGAGTGTAAAACGAGGGATTACATGACTTCGTGTCAACGAAGAAATCCCCTTCAACGCCTAAACGACCCTAAGTCGCGTGAGTTTTGAGCCAACGTCATGGGTTGCATACGTTCTAACGCCCTCCCGGGTCGTTAGAACGTCACGTTGTATTTACCCTAGTCTGAATCCGGGATTACCTCTCCCGAGTGTCAAACCCCGCATTCTCGGTTTATCAATACAAGCATAATAACAAGAATAGCAATAAACACAATCGGATTTAAACAAACTACTCGTTAAAGTAACATAAATTTACTCAACTAAACGGTTACATGATTTTGACTACACCTAAGTAACATTTAACTACTACTACAAGATCTTAGCCATATACCATACAAAATAAGAGGGATTCAACATTCTTAGATATGAAAAAGTGATTACAGAGAATAAAACAAGAGAGAAACGATCAAATTTGGAAGTGAAACGATTCACTGTCACTAATGATCGATCCGCAAGTTATCCTTCTTTATCCGAATGATGAACCTCCTTCTTGATCTTCAAAATATAGCTTAAGAGCTCTCTACTAGGGTTAGGGTTCTTCAACAACAAGTTTCAGACGTGGCCAAGGGGTATTTAAAGGCTTAGGGGTTCAAAAATATCTAAACAGATATTTTGACCTGTTCTGCGATTTCCGCCTAAGCGGTGGAAACTTCGCTTAGGCGGTGCTTAAGTCGGTTAGAATTCCGCCTAAGCGGTAAAATCTTCGCTTAGGCGGAGGACTAACTTCTTGGCTCCTTATCTTTCTGACGAAATTCCTCCTAGGCGGTAGCTACTTCGCCTAGGCGAATTTACAGCAGTGCAGCTCTATCCAGCAGTTCAGTACTTCCAGCGTTCTGGTGGATTTCCGCCTAGGCGGTGTAAACTTCGCCTAGGCGGATTCAATACTTCAGCCCTTGCAACTTTCTGATGGATTTCCGCCTAGGCGGTGGAAACTTCACCTAGGCGGATTTCAAATCTTCAGCATTGCAACTTTCTGATGAATGTCCGCCTAGGCGGTGGAAACTTCGTCTAGGCGGATTTGCTCTGTTATTTGAAACCTCATTTTTTCATCTTTTTGGCTACCCCTTTCGCAGCATTTTGCTCGGTTTGCCAATTGTTTACGTCCCTGCTCCTGACTAATAAAAACAACTAAAACGGTATTCAAACTTCAATAAAATACTCGAAAATTGGCAAATTCGGTTTAGAATTAGATAGGTATTTTACACCTATCAAGGGTCACCAGGCAAAGCTTGAGCTTGATCTGAGCTTGGGACGAGTTGACTAGAGGAGCTTGGGTGTGAGCTGGCTGCAAGCACCTTAGCTGCTGATATGAGGGTTTCTGACAGAAGAACTTCACCTCTAGCACAAGGTGGCACCTTTTTTAGTATCAGTACCTTCTTCCTCTTCAACAATAGTATATTCTCCTTCTTTTTCTAGCTCAGTCTCCAGGAAGGAAAAATCGATCTTTGGGTGTTCCCTTAACACCAAGCTTTAGTAGTGGCGATAGCCTACCAACTGAATGTTTTTTAACCTAGAGTTAAATTCTACCCAGAGCTGGTTTGTCTCTTCATTCTTATTTGCCTTTGTCTCCATCTCTACTATTAGCCTCTCTACCATTTGCTCATAGTTGGCCGACCTCAGCTGCTCCTGGTTCAGCTTAGTTGAGATTTGACTCTTCTCATTTTCTAGGCGCTGGAGGGCATTTTTCTTGGCCTGAAGAGTAGCCTCTTTAGCCTGGAGGGTAGTATCTCTATCTTAGAGGCCAGCCCTAAGGAGATCTACCTTTGACCATGCTGAGCTAATCTCTCTCTTCAGAACGAAAATCTCTTCATTCAAAGTAGAACTCTCTTCCCTCAAAGCAGAGTTCTCCTCTTGAAACCTCTTGCTCTCAGTAAAGAACAACTCATTGCTTTTCTGTAGTGCTTCATGTTGTGCATTGGCGGCTCGTAGCTCAGTTTCAAACTTCTCTTAAGATGACCTCGCCAGTGCCAAGTCAATCTCAAGAGAGACATTTTGTTTGTGAAGAACACGAAGGTTCTCTTCTAGGTGACTGGATTTAGTTAACTGATGCATGAGCTAAGTATCCAACTCACTCACATCATCAGAACTTCCAACTAGTGTAGAAGAAATATGGATGCTTTGCAAAACAATGGCAACTGATAAAAAACTAACATAACAACTCAAGAAATCCAAAACTATTTGAATATAAAGGCAATTACCTGAAGGAGTGAGCAAATAAGGGTCCTGAAGAGCCCAGCCTTGCTACGACTCCCAATATTGGCCCGACTCTTGTCTCAGAACTACTCGAACAAGGTCTTGATGGTGTTGTCGAAGATTTCCTGGAGGTTGGGAATTGAGGGGCCTACCTCCTTTCGAAGGTAACACATCTGCTCACAAGATATGCCACTACTGCTTGGCGAAGCAGATGTCCCCTGACTGGAAGTAATTGTTGTGTGGGGAAGTGGCTGATTGTTTGTGGAAGTAGGCTCTGCAGCATGGTTGACAAAGACCCCAACTGCATGGGTAACAAGTTCCAACCTACCAATCTCTGTGGGAATTAAAACTTGGACTGAAAGAACTAGCATAGAGACAACCCCACGTCTATGTCTCCTAAATGGTTGAGAATCTTTATCAAAATCAAAATTTGTAGTAAGAATGAGACGAGGACGAGGATCCACTGGTTGAACTGCAGTAGGTTGAGCAGTAGACTGAACTGCAGGCCTGGCAGTGACTTGAACAACTGGCTGAGCAATAGGTGGAACTGAAGGTCTGGAAGTGACCTGGGCAGCAGGCTAAGGTGCTGACTGCCCAGATGGCCCAAAGGATTTCTTAATAGGTCTCTTCTTCTTTTTCCCGATTTGTAACTCTTCCAGATGGTTGAATTTGGACTCATCCATTGCTGGCGGAATAAAAGGGTAGGTAGCAAGAACCTTGTAGGACCTCATTTTTGGGACCATCAACCTCCTTAATTTGTTCTCAACCTTGGGTGTATGGAGAAGACTTTTGCAATATTTTTCATCTGTATAAGCCAACCCAAGAAGACATTAAGATCATTGTAGCAAAATTCATAAATTTAATTGCAAGGAAAGCATAAGTAAAGAAAATTACTTGAGTAGTTAAAATGCTTCAACACAATTGGATGCTGCCTTATTTCATCAGGAGAAAACTCTTAATTACCCTTGAAGAAGAGGTACCGCCTTGGACAATCTTTTCTTACAGTAGCTGGAAGGTCAGTAAGGAAGGAGAACCTCTTAATGATGGAATAATAAAATCTCTGAAATTTCAGAAGGAAATTTGGGGGAACTGACACTTCTAATCATATCTATAGTAAGGAGAACATTGTTTACTCGAGAAAGAGCAATAACTTCCATGATCTGACTGAATCCATTGGGGGTTAATTGGGCATGAGTAATCTCTAATTGATGAAAACGATTGCGAAGAAAAGGAGTGAAAGGAAGTGTGAGTTCGTATTTAAACATCCACACAAAGATGTATATTTCATCCTCTTTGGCACTATAGGGACGTTTGTCTTCGAATGAAACCCTAATAGAAATGGACGAAGGAATACCATACTATTCTTGTAATGGCCCAAGCCATTCCTTTGGGGGCAGAACACGCACCATGATATCCCTAGTTAACATAGGAATTGGTGGACTGAGAAGCATGGGCAGTTGTTGTTTACTCCATAAGGGGATTAGATGACGAACCAACCTCAGTCGGACTGTTTGATGGACTCAATGACATTTCAAACAAAGCGACAAAAAATTAAATGAAGAATGCGAACAAACAGTACAATCAAAAGATTGTAAGAAGACGAGAACTTACACGAACGGGAGAGGTGATCTTTCGTCTATCTTATCTGAATCATCATAAAAGTTAGGAGGGAAAATGATATAGGAGAAACTCCTACCCATGACTATTGAAGACTTGAGGGCCTTGGTGGGTCAGATCGGGTCAACGATCCGACTTGGAAGAACCAACCCGATAGTCATTCTGGGCTGAATACATCAGCCTACCAGGGAAGAGGCCTTAACGAACCGAAACCTAAACAAAGCAGGCCTCGCAAGTAGGCCCAACAATGGGTAATTAGAACCCACGGTAACAAGGCCAAGAATAGGTCATCCCATAAGCTCCATGTCCCCATGCATGAGGAATGTTATAACTGACTAACCGTACGCCAGTGACGAGATTACTGCTATATCCCATGTTTAATGGGAGAAGATCGTGGCTATATTCCACGTTAATAGGATAGGGTCATGGAAATGGTGATCTCACCAACGAAACGACACAAACTGAGAAAGTCTATATAAATGGAAGGTATCAATATATTATTTTTACGATTGATTCAAGTGCTTGAGCTTTTATCATAAACAAACTCACTTATTCTCCCGTCGGAGGTTCTTTGAATGACACCACAGCGGTGTCCCCTTAAAAACTAATCGGTTTTGAAGGTCGAAGAAGGTAGTTGTGAAAATTTTTGGCAAGTGGGAAACTGTTTACACGTGTTAGAGATTTTTTGGCAACATCAAACTATTTTGTCTAGTGATTTCTACCATCATGGTAATAATGTATGGTAGAGCACATGTCCTAATTTATTCATCATAGTTTTAATGAATGAAAATAAAGTATGGAATTGTAAATGTGCATTGTGGTACAAATGTATAAAGTGTATAAGTCAAACATATATTTTACACTCTACGAAGGCTGAAACACATTAGTTTGGAATAAATCGCACATTATGACATACATTAGACTTCCAAATGAACTTGCATATGGTATACATGACATCTCTTGTTTTTCAACATTAGTTCTAAGACAAAGATTAAGAATCAATGTATTGTCCTTCTCATCAGGATTGTCTATAGGCTTAGCATTATACATTCGAAATCATTCAAGTACCTTCTTGATATCTGCTAGAAGTTTCTTAGAACGATCACTTATAATTTTAACACTAAGTATATAATTTGCTTCACCCATATCCTTCATATCAAAACTAAAGGACAATCACTATTTCGTAGAGACAATCATCCATACATCATTTCATACCAATAAAATATCCTTGTGGTGTAAAGTTTGGAACCTTAGGTGTAGATGAACTGTGTATTGAGGCTCCACTAAATCGTTCAAAGGTAATAGACCTAGACTGGCGAAACTCCCCAACTTGAGCAGAAAAATGCCTTGCGGTGGATACTTTGTGGTACTTTTCAATTTCCAAGGCCTTAACTAAATCTTCATCTAAGGTCGTAGGGGAATGAAAGTTTTTTCTCCCTCTTAATCTTTGGGCGAAGGCTACTAATGAATTGAGTGAGTATGACCCAACTCATATTTTACTCAAGCTTGTGGTGATATTCTTTTAAGACATTTTCTTGAGGTTGAAGAACTGATCCATGAGTTGTTTCCTAGAATAGGAAGGTACATATTTGTCACTCAAACACTCCTTGTTGATCTTGAAATTTTGATGGACAATTAAATATTGATATTTTTGGTGGAACTAATATTTTTATTGAGTGTTTCTATTTAAAGAGTTGTAAGTAAGATAATATCATGAAGTAATTGTGAAAGATGCAGAGATGGATATTAAGAGATTGAAGATTCTGAAGAATCTAGGCGCAAACAACTCAAATCAATTGTACTCTTAATGTATCCCAATTAAGATCACACATGACACAAGTTAAATGATTTATATTTATGTGTGTTTATATTAAGGTTCTAATTAAGTTAAATTATTTGCTCCAATGTGAAATTGAAAAAGAAAAATTGACCTAAGTAAGATTAGTGTTTAAAATTGTTTAATAGTCCGAGAAAATAAATTGGTTAAAGGGTCAAACACGTTGAAGATTGGAGTTGAAATAATTTAAGGAGAAGTTGTTCCAACAGCAATCGGTCAACCGACCAAAAAGGATCGGTCAATTGATGGGCAAGGGCTCGAGAATTGGAGAGTCTCTGAATCAATCGATCAACTGACTAATGGAGATTAGTCAACCGATGACCGAAATCTAAACTCCCTGTATCTATTGATCAATCGACCAGGACCAAAATTAGGCCTAAGAATGCATCTTGTATCGATTGGTCAACCGACCCATGGGAGATCGGTTAACCGACCTATGTTTGAGCAAAGGTTGGGATACATCGTATATCCATCGGTCGACCGATGGTGCAGAGGCTGGTTAAGCGAATGTGCTGTTTGAATTTTGGGGCTTTTAAGGATCATATCTAAAACTAGCCGTTTTTTGGCATATCGTTTTGAGATATTCTGGAAATTTGGATATATTGAATATATGATACTCTTATTTAGATATCCCTACAGATATGGTACATTAAATTAAAGTGTTTCTCCATTTAGTTCAATTAATACTTCCTATCTTTACAATTTAAGATTGAGAAATAATTTGGGGACTAAATTGAATATTTTAAAAGCCATATTTAAGTCAAATATACTAGGAATGAAAGGTAATGATATATGAGGTCGATAAGTGCCTTTTAAAAGGTTTATTATTTGAAAACTAGCTTTTGGAGGGTTTGTTCTAATTCCTTATATATAGACTTGCGAATTTTGATAAAACAACACAACATCGAGAACTACCAGTTCCTAAGATATTCTAAGAGTTATAATTCTACTGAGATATATTTGAGAGAGTTATTGTGTTCTTGATTAAAAACATTGATTGTGTTGCCGTCACCGATTCGAGCTGTCTAGCGTTTCAATTTATAATCTTTCGGTGTTATCCTGGTGAGATCTTTCCAAGCTGTTAATCTTTATTGAGTATTTATTTTTCTATATCTGCTTGATTGATAAGATTTTGATAAAATCGTTTTGAACTTTAAAAAGCATAAAAATTATTTTAAAACAATTTTTGTGATAATCTGATTGAGTGCTTATTTTTATGCTACCCATATCTATTATAATCAGATTTTGAATTCCTCACGTAATATTCTATCACTAGTAAATTCGGGACATTAATCGAGTTAAATTGATTTGAGGTAGTAGAAGCTCCGAATGAGAAGAAATTCATTAATTCTTGTAATTGGTGAATTTATGCGGATTATAACTTGGGTTTCAATCTCTTCTGGTAAAGAGATTGAGGTTTAATCTTTACCTATTGTATAAAAATGTTAGGTTACTCTTTTTCCTTGAAAAGAGTTAGCCTTGATTCTTCCTGATTAGAATTAATTGTGAGTGAATTGTAACGGTTCCATCCTTAACGGTGAAAAGGATACTTGGAGTGTTTTGTGTGGTTTGATCCTTAGCCTGTGAAATGATTAAGTTAGTCTTGCGTCTAGTAAAACGATAAGGTTATTCCTGTGCCTGAGAAAAGAATTAGGTGGTGATTCCTTCTAAATAAAATTATATTAGTCTTTAACCTGAAAAAAATATAAGGTTCTTCCTTAGCCAGTGAAAAAAGAATTGTAAAAGTTAATTCTGAGTCTGTGAAAAGAATCATTGTGTAAAGATTTAATTCCTACCTATTAACGGGATCAAGTGGTTTAGTGGGTGCGAATCTCTGTGGGGCTTAGATGACTGGAATAACCGAGAGTAGTTTGGTGAACTAATATATATTCTTGTGTGCTGTATTATTACTTTATTTATATTTTGTTATTTAGGTGTGCATCTAGAATTAAATAACACTTATCCGCTGTATTATAAAGTAAAATAATTAATTTAGGATTAAATTAATTATTTGATTATTTAAGTGTTGAAAGATAAGAATTTGATTAAATTTTTATAACTACCTAATTCATCCCCCTCTTGAGTAGATCATTGGGCCAACACTCCCTCATCTCTCGCCATGTAGACACATATATGACCTTGATGTTCTAAGTTTCTTTCGATAGATTTCCAATACATTTTTGCAGGCCAACAAGTTTTAATTTTGCAAAACAAAATCATTGGTTATGTATCATTTTCTAGAACTCGAAGTAGTCCTCCATATCAGGCAACCAACCTATGGACAAGTTTAGGTATAATCGACCATCAAAAGTTGGGGCCTCAACTTTCACTCTCCTAGAGAAATCATTTATATTATCGACAACGTATGTAGGACACCTCGAGGAATCATGGTGGAAGTCCACTCTTGAGGCTGATGAGCTTTTTCTAGATCATTGTCCTTATCAGGGTAAGGATCAAACTCATTGTGGAAGTCCACTCTTGAGGG
This sequence comes from Eucommia ulmoides, assembly GCA_016647705.1. Lineage (NCBI taxonomy): Eukaryota > Viridiplantae > Streptophyta > Magnoliopsida > Garryales > Eucommiaceae > Eucommia > Eucommia ulmoides. Next base: position 50,253,780 of record CM028339.1, on the reverse strand, counting down.
TGATGAGCTTTGTCTAGATCACTGTCCTTATCAGGGTAAGGATCGAACTCCTCAAGTCCATGGCTAAGCTATGGTTTTGGTTGGGGTTCCTAACAGGGTGATGTATTGCCCCTTGTTTCGTATTCTACTCTCACCAAATGCATCCATTCTCATACTGTGTATCCTAGGGAAAGTTGAGGTATGATGGCCTGGTGTGACATAACCATGGACACTACCCATTTGTTCACCTTTACCTGAAGGAGAACTCAACTCGTCCCCCCGACTCATGTACATGCCGCTTCCCCCTAATAGATCCTTTAATTGGGAGACTTGGTGTGCCAAAGTTGAAATAGTTTCTTGAAGTGAATAGAGCTCAAGGTCATTGGGAGGTGGATTGGTCATTTTTTAGGTCAGAGAGGAAGGGGTGGATAAATGAGTTTTGTTTACGTCGATATTGATTATAATGCAGCTAATTAAATGAACTATTCAAGTAGTGATGCACGCACAAAATAAATATATATTAAGGGAAACTAAAATGATAAAGAAAATGAATCTCAATTTTTTTACCTATTAAATGTGATTGAAAATAATAATTATAATAATTGTGGTTTCGAAAAATAAAAAGTAAAAAAGGACTTAAGACCGTGCGAAGGGTACACGAGAGTGAGAGAGAGTAGATAATCACGCCGCTAATAGTCTAGCCACGATGTCGGAGAAGCAGAGCACTTTCGACGAAGGTTTGGCCATGTACGACGAGGTTTGGGAACAATGACTCTAAACATCAATATGTGGTGCTAAGGGATGGCGGGGTTTATGGTGGCTGGAGGAGGTTGGACGTGCTGCAAAAAGCCTTAGGTGAAGCAGGATCAATGAGCGGATGTCCAACGATGTCTGGAGAAGTTTGGAAAAGATCTGTCGAGGTCCAACGAGTCTGGATGCGGAGCAGTGAGGGACAAATCTGGGGCAGTAGGGATGGATATAGGCTTTTGGAGGATTGGACAAAGGCATGGCGGCTAGATGAGCAGTAGACGAAACTTGAGAAGTGCAATAAGTTCGAGTGGGGTCAATTGTCATACAATTAGTTTTGTCATAACAAACTTGTTCTCGGAGTAGTGTTGGTTGGGCTAATTGATGGAGGCGAAGGTGTTTTTCAATTTGCAGGTGAAGCGTGAATAATCGATGTGCTCTATATACCAATTGGTGTAGGACCGAATTTGAATCGAAAATAAACAATAAAAATAAGGAGAAAAAAATATATACAACCCAATAACAATTTCAATTGTTGAAATTTGCATTCTAGGTAGTCCAAGTTTAGAGATTGCGATAATCAAAATAAATATAAAGATTTTCCTATTTGAGAGTTTTTTTTATTCATCAAGATAGTCTTGATTTACACATGTAATAAGTACGTAATTTATTTGTTATTGTCTTGATCCCATCATGAAGGCCCTCAACTTCAAGAAGTAAGTGAAGGATCATCAAGTGAAAATATTGAGTTGGTCATTGAAGTAGAAATAACTCTAAACATTAGAGTTCGTTGTTACATTTCTTTTCCTTTCATAAAAATTAAATTTTCTTTGATACAGAACTGTTTGAGAAAGAAAATAAAATTCACCAAGTTGGAATAGAGAATGACAACTTTTGGATGCACAAATATTTTCTTAGAGAAAATAAAAATGAAAAAAGTTTCTTGGCAATGGATTTATCAATATGTATGGAGTTTCATTTTGAAATTGCGCAGAGAATATATTAAGTGGTAAGGTTGGGTTAACATGGAGCATTATTTTGATAAAAAGAAAATGTGTTGGAGGTAAGTATTAAAATTCAAGAATGATGAAAATCACATGGAAAGAGAAAATTTCATGACTTAATAAGAAGCAGCTTTTATGGTCTACCATCAAGAGAAATGGAAAAAGATCTGATTGAAGTTGAAGATGGTGGAAATAAATATTACCCTCAAATTATGATTTTTTTAAAAGAGAATATTAGAAAATGCAAAATCAATAGTTTGGTGGGTGGGGATTGGTTGGGATAGTAAACTGATTTACTAATTTGAAATTTATTAGTGAATTAGTGAGTAATAATTGAATAATTGATGATGGATATAAGTTATGTGAATTAGTGATGAAAGTGTTTTGTAAATGTAATAAATGATTAAGATAATAGTGTCTTTCGGTCTTGTAGGAGTTACATACATATGACTATATATATACCATATTCATATGACTATATATATACCATATTGTATAATTTTGAAAGAGAATTGAAATTAAGTGATGTAGTTGAGTTGAGAATTTGTGAATTGAGAGATTTGTATTGTTGTTTACTATGGTGGCGTTTGGTAACCATTTCTGTTTCTATTCCAGCAGTGCGATGGTTGGACAGTGGTGGCAGGTGGGTGACAGTGGCCGGCGGCGACGGAGGTGGTCGCCCGGCGGATAAACAGTGACCATGTATTTTGGGAATGGAATAGGAATAATGAGAAATAACTTTTTTTTGTTTCTCATTTCTTAAGAAAAAAGTGGGTATAATTCTCAAATGATAATGAAATGGAAACGAAAATAAAAATTACCAAACGCTATTCCCAAACAGAATTCTCAAAAATCTGAGAATGGAATGAGAATTTCTAAAATGGAAACGGTTACCAACGGGCTATATTTTTATATGATTTTGATTAAACATAATAATTTGAAAGTTAATATTACTTTTAATTATATCAGATAGCAAGGCCTCCCAAGAGAGAGAAAGCGCGGCGGGCTGAGTTCAGTGTCGGCAATTTCAAAAATTCAAATCTCCTCTCCTGTGTTGTCACCGGCGGTGATCCTCGCCTTTGGAGTTCTCTCAGCGGCTGCCTCTGTTGGTTCGAAGGAGGTGCTAGCCTCTGATAAGTGTGAAGAGGGGTTCTCTTAAGAGTGTTAGGGCGTAAAGATCTGTAGCATCGGAGCTTGCCGGTTTCTTCTCCGATCAACACTTTCTCATCTTCCTAATCCTCCTCCGCCGGCTCAATTGCTCCGTCGAAAAACAATCTTCAGGAAGTTCAGAGAGAGAGCTTTTATCTTGGGAGGTGTGCCTGGGCAAATTTCATCCTGTGATTTCCACATTTTCCAGAGCCGACCTTCGGATTTTCGTCGATCACTTGAGAGGTGTGCCCAAGCGTTGTTCAATTAAGGAGTTAACCTTTTCTGATCTACCTCGTCGTCGACATTCGGTTATCATCGACGCTGTTCTGGTGTCGTTTCAGAACAGAGCAGGTGCGTCTTCTCTGCCTCCCATCGTTCTGCTTCTTTTCTTGATCTAGTGTGTTTGGGTTGGGGGGTACGCCTGGTGTGGAAACGTTATAGGTGATGTGGTGTGGTGTTCTCTAGTGTGGAGTCTATTCATCATTTCATTGGAGAAATCAACGACTAGAGCTGCAATAGTCTTTGCTCAAAAGCCGATCGGGAGCCTGTGGAGTGTGGAGGTACCGGTGTGGAAGTGTAATCGGTCATGTGGTGTGGTGTTCTCTAGTATGGAGTCTATTCGTCATTTCATTGGTGAAATTAACGGCTAGGGCTTCAATAGTTTTGCTCAAAAGCCGATCAAGAGTCTGGAGTGCGGAGGGTTGGAGCTGACGAGGTCTGTTAATGTAATAATGGGCTTGGTCCATTAAGACAAAACCCTAACTCCTACTTTCCCTATAAATATATGTGTATAGCATTGCAGTCTTTGTATATTTTTCTCATAATATCAATAAATGATTCATTCTCCTACGTTTCAAATCATCTTAACATGATATCAAAAACAAGTATTTCCTAGACTTATTTTCAATAAAATTTTCGCAACACTAACGTTTCTGCCGCCGCAGCCCATATTCTCCTGAGAGTTCCGTCGTTACTGCAGGTTTCATCTCTTCTCCGGTATCAACAAACATCATACCATCGACTTCGTTTTGTATAGACGAACATAATGCCACCAAAATCACTGCAAATGGAGTTCTAATGCGTTCTCACACCCCTCCAACAGAAAGCAGTACCACCACTCTTTGCCGTCTCAGATTTTGGGCTCTACCGCCTCAACCAGGGCTCTAAATTCATCTTACAATATACCATCAGAACCGTTTTGACGAGACGATTTCAAAAACGTAAGTCTCATTACAATATTACTGTTCACGCGCCCTCACGTGCGACAAACAGTTGGCGCGTCAAATCTACGCGCAGCCATCACTTGCCTTCTGCACACCAGTTGCCACATCAGCCCTAAAAATACAATAAAAAATCCACATCAGCGCCAACTCAGCACCTAGTAAGCGCCACATCATCGTTGACCAGTGCCACGTTAGCGACATGTCAGCGTTAACCGGTGCCACATCAGCGTTAACCGCACCACATCAGCTTTGACCTCCTACCATGTCATCGCTGACTGCCACGTCAGCGTCCTACTGTCTTCTCAACCCCTACGACGTCATTAGTATGTTCTTTGTCCTGGTTCAGGCCTTTTTTGACCAGTTTTTTGCAAACTTGGACCGGTTCCTGGGATGTTTTGGTGTTCTGAATTTGTTTCCGGGCTCAGTTTTCTGATTTGGTAATCACAAAATACATTTCCTTCTTTATTTAAGTATTTTCTACACTAGTTCACATCCTCTTTTGCTCCTATGGCTGAATCTGATGCATCTCGGGTTATTACTACTCTTTTGAATGAAACTAATTATGTCGTATGGGCTTAAGAGATGTCTAGTTTTCTCCGTGGACGACGATTGTGGCGTCTCGTGACTGGAGATATCATTGAACCCGAGCAGACGGACAACGAGGATGAGGCCAAATACATTGACTGTCTAGAGGGATGGGATAACAAAAATCACTAGATTCTCACATGACTCTGTGCTACTATCATTCCAGAAATCAAATTTCAATTTGGTACAATCTAGACAGCTAAAGAAGCTTGAGATCTTCTCCAGGACCGCTACACCAAGGTAGACATCTCGAATCGGTATCGCCTTCTCTCCACCCTCCATAGTATGCGCTAGGAACCTGGGAAAACCGTCAATAGTTTCCTATGCCAGATGATTGCCGTGTAGGATCAGTTGGCTATCACTGAGCCAACCTGGGAATGCACAAACGACGCCACCATTCATGCCAAATACCGAACAGAGACACGCATTATGCAATTCTTGATGGGCTTGAGGGAAGAATTTGAGCCTATACGAGCTTCAATCCTCCACCGGGGCACGCTAGCTTCTCTAAACAATATCCTTTCTGATCTACTCAGTGAGGAAACACGTCTAGCAACACTATAAAGCTTACATACAGATGTTGCCCTAGCAGCGCCAGTTGCTCCTGCAGAACCAGTTACTCTTGCAACACTAGGAGGGAAGCCAAACCTATCTTAGAAGCCTTTATACTGCAGGTATTGTTATTTACAAGGGCATAAATTGCTCAAATGTCCTTCTCGCCTGTGTAAGGTCTGCAGAGAGCCAGGCCACTATCTTGCAAACTGCCCTAAATTTCAATTTGGAAATTAGCCAAATAGGAACCAATATCACTCTCGAGGCTCTCACAATCAGTCCTATTTCAAGCCAAAGAATGCTGCTGTTGTAGCCACCGATGCTACACCAACTTCATCCAACTCTCCACCTGATTGGAGTGGTTTCTGCACCGCGCTTACCGAGGCTTTAAATGAAACTGTTAAAAAAATAGCTATGTCAGCTATACTAGGTACATCTCGATGGTATTTTGATTCTGCCTGTTGCAATCACATGACATCTGATTCCTCTATCTTTTCTTCTAAAACCCGCGATGAGCATGCACCTACTATTCATACTGCTAATGGATCAAATATGTTGGTCAGCCATACTGGACATGTTGACAGTTCTCATTTATCTCTTCCTAATACATATTCGGTTCCTAAGCTTACGCTTAATCTTGTATCTGTTGGACAATTATGTGATCTTGGACTTGATTTGCATTTTTCTTCTACTGGTTGTCATGTGCAGGACCCTCAGATAGGAAAACTCCTTAGGACCGACCGTAAAGGTGGACGCCTCTTTGAGCTCACTCACCTCCAAGTCCTATCCTCATCATCACCAAACCAATCAGCCGCGTCCATCCCAAGATTCTCACCCGTGGAATTGTGATACTCTCGGTTAGGTCACATTTCATCCAATCGCTTTCGTTCTCTTATTTCTAGTGGTCAGTTAGGTTCATTTCAGCATGAGTCTTTCCATTGTATTCATTGTCAACTTGCAAAACAATTAGCTTTACCTTTTAATGAGAGTCAGTCTATTTCCCTTACACCTTTCGATTTAGTACATTATGATATTTGGGGGCCTTCTCCTCATGCAACAATGAGTGGTGCTCGCTATTTTGTTATATTTGTGGATGACTATTCTCGATATACATGGTTGTTTCTTATGAAAAACAGATCTGAATTATTTCAAATATATTCTAATTTTTCTTCTATGGTTCAAACTCAATTATCTCGGAATATCAAGGTTTTTCGCTCAGACAATGCAATGGAATACAAAGATCGTGCTTCTCTAAACCTACTTCACAAAAATAGCACTCTTCTCCACCGCTCATGTCTTGGAACCTCCTAACAAAATGGACGAGTCGAACGCAAACATAGACACATTCTTGATATCGTTCGTGCTCTACTCATTTCTTCTTCATGTCCTGAGTGCTTCTGGGGTGAGGTTGCCTTAATCGCAGTGTACACAATCAACTGTGTTCCTTCTGCCACAATCCAAAATCAGTCCCCATTTGAGCGTTTTTTCGGTAAGCCTCCTGATTACTTTAAACTCAAAATCTTTGGTTGCGTTTGTTTCATTCTTTTTAAACCACATGAACATAACAAATTGGAACCAAGGGCTCACCTATATTGTTTCATTGGATATGGTATTGAACATAAGGGGTATCAGTGTTGGGATCCCATTTCTAAAACTCTTCGTATCTCTCATCATTTCGTTTTTTGAGAACATCAAATGTTCTCTTCCTTACGGTCATTTGACATTCTACTATCCCTAACTCTAGATTTTTTACTGATCCATCTATTGAGTTATTTTCTGAGAACCCAATTTCAGGTACTATCGAGTCCACATTTGATCCACCAGCTGACTTCACTCCTCCAGATCTAACTCCAGCTCTAGAATCGCAAGCTGACCTCACTTCTCCGACACAATCGGTCGTCCCTGAGGATATTCCTATGTCTGATGAGTCTACACCAACTTTCTCTGAGGGCCATCTTCCAGATCACCTCCACAGATCTACCAGAGTAACTCATCGCCCCTCTTATCTCTATGATTTCCATTGTTTTTCTACTATACTTCATTTGCATGAGCCTCAATCCTATAAGGAGGTTAGTACTAATCCTCTTTGGCAGAAAGCAATGGATAAAGAACTTCAGGCTCTAGCCAAAACTCATACTTGGGATATCGTGGATCTGCCTCTTGAGAAAACTCCTATTGGGTGTAAATGGGTGCCTAAGATCAAGACGCTTTCTGATGGCTCTATTGACTGATATAATGCCCGACTTGTTGCTAAGGGCTTCGCTCAGGAATATGACATTGACTATGAAGATACCTTTGCTCTAGTGACGAGGCTCACATCTGTTCGTACACTTCTTGTCGTTGTCGCCATTCGGAAGTGAACTCTTTTTCAAATGGATGTCAAAAATGCATTTCTCAATGGCGACTTACTTGAGGAAGTCTATATGTATCCACCTCCCGGCGTAACTACTTTTCGAAATAAAGTTTGCTGTCTTCGTCGTGCTCTGTATAGATTGAAACAAGCTCTACGTGCCTGATTTTCCAAATTTAGCACTATTATTCATCAGTTTGGGTTCACATTTAGTGATCATGATTCGGCTCTGTTTATTTGCCATACTGCCAACGGTATTATCCTTCTTTTACTGTACGTGGATGATATGGTTATTATTAGAGATGATCTATGTGGCATTTCTGAACTCAAACAGTTTCTTAGTGGCCAATTTGAGATGAAAGATCTTGGTGTACTCACCTATTTTTATGGCCTCTAAGTCTCATCCGGTTCAGATGGATATTTTCTCTCTCAGGCTAAATATGCTTCTGATATTCTTTCGAAGGCTGGGATCATTGACTCCACCACTGCGACTATTCCTCTCGAGCCAAACATCAGACTTACTCTACTCGATGGTTTACCTCTTCAGGAGGTCACTCTATATCGCAAATTGGTTGGAAGTCTTGTATACCTCACTGTCACTCGCCCCGACATTGCCTATACTGTTCACCAGGTCAGCCAATTCTTGTTCGCTCCTCGAACCACTTATTACTCGGTTTTCTTCGCATCCTTCGATATGTCAAGGGTACTATGTTTCATGGGTTTCATTTCTCAGCTCAGTCTTCTCCCATCTTAGAAGCTTATTCTGATGTCGATTGGGCTGGTGACCTCACCGACAGACGTTTAACCACTGGTTATTGTTTCTTCTTGGGTAACTCTTTCATTTTCTAACATAGTAAGAAACAAACTGTAGTTGCTCGCTCCAGCACTGAAGCTGAATATTGTGCCATGGCTGATGCAACTCAAGAACTTATTTGGTTTCGATGGTTACTAGCTGATATGGGTATCTCCTCTCCTATTGCCACTACACCATACTGTGACAATATGAGTGCTATTTAGATTGCCCAAAAATGATATCTTCCACGAGCATACAAAACACATTGAGACTGACTCTCACTTCATCCGCCATCACATTCATTAGAATACAGTTTGCCTTCAATCCGTCAGTTCAGTTAATCAAACTGTAGACATTTTCACTAAGGCTCATCTACTTGGACGTTTTCACTCTTTGGTTTCCAAATTCAAATTTACCTCCCACTTACCGCCTTGAGTTTGAGGGGGGATGTTAATGTAATAATGGACCTAGCTCACGTGGCCGATTATGACAAAACCCTAACCCCTATTTCCCCTATTATAAATATATGTGTATATCATTGTAGTCTTTATATATTTTTCTTATAATATCAATAGATGATTCATTCTCCTACGTTTCAATCATCTTAACAAGGTGCTTGTCTTGAAAATATCCTGGGTGGCGCTGCTGAAGTAATTTAATTGTACTCGTGGAAAAGATCAAGCCAAATCTCGATGAATCCATGCTTTGTTTCCAGGTGTAGAGGGAGTGTGGGGGATAGGAATTCCGACAGCGCTAGTGGTAGTTGGTACGTGTAGGGCATAGGTAGTTGCTGCTGAAATCCCAAAAAGGGGTTGTTGGTTTAGGGTGCTTTGAGTGCAGCGTAGTCTTGTTTTTGGGGAAGATTCTTGGGTAATGAGGAGATAAAGATGGGAGGCATATGTTCAACTCTTTCATCCTTCTTGTGTTTTCCAAAGATAGCTTTGGCGGGAGGGGTTGATTTGAGAGGCTGTTTGGTTGTTTGGCGTTGCCATAAGTGGAGCTATTGTAAGGTTTTGCCGGCGGGCGTGGGTGCAATCTAGTTGATGTCCTTTCTCCCGTATTGATTTCATCTCATTTCAAGATGGGGGATAGTTCTAAAGTGGTGTGTAGTGTGTTTCTTCTTGGGCGTTTTGGCATTGTATAATTCGAATCTTTCTATATTTAGGTGTGGGTCAGAGTGGCGGGTTGTTCTATGTTTTAGGACACCCTATGTGTAGTTCTGGATGGATCCTTTCGTGTTGTAATAGGTTCTACGTGTGTGTATTAAGTTGTACGTGGCGTTTTGGCGTGTTGTAAGGGAGACTCTCCCCCCCTTTTTGTTAATATACAATGATTACCAAATAAATAAATAAATTATATCAAATAGCACATAACACCATAAAGATTTGTAATAGAAATACAAATTACTTGTAATAGAAATACAATCAAGGGACAATTTTGTTCTATTTCTAAAAATTTGGGAGCAGAAGAACTAATAATTTTTTTTCCTAAAATTTCTGATAGAAAAATAATTTAAAAATATTTTTTTTATTTATTACATTACATTTTTAATTAAATTATTATTTTATAATAGTTATAATTATGTGTTCTAATTACATGCTTATTACACATTATTATTGTGATTAAATTATAAAATTTATTAAAATAAAATTCCATTATAAATATATATGTTACAATGTGATTATAATAATATTTATGTTTATAATTAGTGATTTTATTAATCGTAATTGGACAAATTATAAATTTGGTCTTCCCATTTGCAACGTATTTTTTATGTGACCTTCCAATTTATTTTTTCAATGTGGCCCTCGTTTTTGCAACCGATTTTTTATGTAACCATGCTGTCAAATATCGGTGTTAAGTTGGATGCAAATTGATCACGAGAGATGTATGTGACATAATTTAGGAGTAAAAAAGTAATTTTCCTTTTTTTCTTTCTTTTTTTCTTTCTTTCTTTCTTTTACTCACTTTCTTCTTCTTCTTCTCTCTCTCTCTCTTTGAGCAACCCACCGGCCATTGCTGCCACAGTTATAAAGCTGCCGCCGCTTGTTCTTTCTCCTCTGTCGATTTCCCTACTGCCCTCGTTAGTCCCTTCACCACCCTCGCTTGTTCCCCCTTCTGCTGATTGTTCCCCTGCCGTCTCCTCTACCCGTTGTTCCCTTATCACTGGTGGTTGTACTTTCGTTGTCTCCTCCACTGATTGTATCTTCACCACCTCCGATAATACCATCACCTCCATCACTTGTTGTGTCTTCTCCACCTCCACCATCACCTTATCCGCCTACTACCGCCGCTACCCTTTGTTTTATCTCCTCCACTGATGAGGTCAATGCTCGGATTAGGGATGGTGTCTTTAGGCTAGACAGTAGGTTCGGGAGGCAGACAAGGGTATAATTGAAAATGAGATTGCGGAAAGCGTTGTTAGGGATGAGAATCGGGGGTTTAGAGAGGGGTAATTTGGTAATTGGACAAGTTTGGTGGTCGTCGTCTAGCCATCATTTGATTGACGACCAATCAAAGGTGTGACCGGACGAGAGTATTACTGGGTCTGACATTATCTTTAGTGAAATGGGACATTTGAAGTCGTTGGGAAATTGGGTCACCATTGTTGAATCATCTTAATACTTAATATTATATTAAGAGTTACATAATTTACACACTATATATAGTTGTGTGAGGTGAAATGAAAAGATAGAGAGTTATAGAGAAAAATATGGGTGATCCTTGAGACCAAGAGTCGTGATCCTTGAGACCAAGGGGACACCCATTGGTCAAATAGATATGGTTCTTGAGATCAAAAGTCACATCTATTCATATGGTGGTTATTCATGAAACTTGGGACTCATATGAATGCTTCACAGGTCGATTCGACCCACTCCATCATTCAACGTAATTATTAATGTTATTTGTTATTTAATAGATTGACATTGCTGTTGATATTTATATATTATTTAATTTGTATCTTTATTATTATATGACCACTCCATCATTCAACATAATTATTAATGTTATTCGTTATTTAATAGATTAACATTGCATTTGATATTTATATATTATTTAATTTGTATTTATATAATTATATGAATTTTTTCTCAATAATTTTCGTATTATACCTTCAAAAATTGAGATAGTAACGCACACTAAAAAAGAGGCCTAAATATCCGAATTATAGTAATTCCTGAATGTTTTGATTTGTTTTACGGGTATAACCACATATCAAGAAGATAGAAAAGGAAAGAAACCTACCAAACTTGCTAAGCTGACTTAAACAAGTGTGGGTTGGCCAACCCTTGAAAGAGAAGGGCCATACTCTTATTCAGAAACCAACAAACCAAAACTGTTAAAATAAAAATAAAAATAGCACAATGAGAATTGAGAAGCCATTCTTTCTTGCTCATAATACCAAAACCTTTGGGGAGTCACACTCATAATAAAACCACCTAATATGTGGAAACTTAGAGAACTGGGCATGACTTTAAAATTCAAAATATGCCTCACTTTCTACACATTAATTCCTCTCTCTCTATATAAACAAACCATTGCCTTGATTTTTCTTCAAAAAAGAAAATATATTACCAGCAAATTAATTATAATCATTGATGAAGATGGAGATTCTGGCCCTCGCTCTAGCGTTTGTGGTGGTTGTTGCGGCGGCGGCACCACCACCACCAACTAAGCAACTAGTGACGTTCGTGTTTGGAGACTCCTTGACAGAAGTTGGGAACAACAACTACCTGCAGCTTTCCTTAGCAAAATCAAATTACCCTTATTATGGGATAGATTATAGTGGTGGAACAGCTACTGGGAGATTCACTAATGGGAGAACCATTGGTGATATAATATGTAATGTATTTTGGGTTACTTCAATGCCAATATTTCTCTTCTTGGTTATCACAACTGAGCAGTCTTTTGTGATGTAAAATTTTCAGCTGCAAGGCTAGGGATTGAACCGCCACCACCTTACCTATCTTTGGCGTCAAACGACGATGCATTCCTAAAAGGGGTTAACTATGCATCTGGTGGAGCTGGAATTCTAAACGACACTGGTCTCTATTTTGTAATACTCTCTCTCTCCCGCTCTCTCATATGTAAAAATATATGAGAGTAACGCCATCCTGGTCCTTACTAAAACTCTTTTTTTTTTTTTTTTTAAAGATTCAGAGGTTATCATTTGATGATCAGATAAAGTCCTTTGAGAAGACTAAGGAAGCGATCAAAGTTAAACTAGGAGTAGAGGCTGCCGAGAAGTTCTGTAATGATGCATTGTACTTCATCGGGATAGGTAATATTCCTGGTATCCTAAACATAACAAGGAATTAGAAATAAAAATCTTATTATAATGCTTAAAAGTAGAACACAAGCCTTTAAAATGAAGTATGACTTCTCTTCAATCTCCTTACTCTTATCAAATCAATAGTCAAGATCTTTTCTTCCTACTATCAATAACATTAAATGAATAGCAAACTAATTTCAATTCCAATTAATAACATTGAAAATGAAATTTTTTTTGTCTCCAATTCCAAATCTATGTGGTATTGAAAACAACATAATAAATATATTATTTTTTAAGTAATAATTATATTTATTTATTTTGTTTTGTTTTTATTATCAATTCGAAATTTTATTCTTTTTTTAAAAATTATATTCATAATATTGATTTTTTTTTTTTTAAAATTAAATTAATTTTCAAGTTTTTTTAATTAATAATTTTATTTATTTATTTATTTTTGTTTCGTTATTATTATCGATTCGAACTTTCATTAATTTTTTTTAAAAAAATTATTCATATAATATTGGATTTTTTTAAAAAATAATTAAATTAATTTTTATTCAAATAAAATTATTTTTTAATTAATAATTTTATTTATTTATTTATTTTTATTTTATTATTATTATTATCAATTCCAACTTCCATCGTTATTGGAGTACTCAACTTATATTTGGCCAGAAATAATGACATGTCATTGGGTGCATTGATAATAGGGCAGGCAGATCATGGCATTCTTGTAGATTCAAAATTGAAAACAGCGGCCATGCAAGATTGCTTTTACCAATAATGGCATTTTCAATGAATATAAAAATAGTGCGTTTGTGTGTGTGTTTGGTGGTGACTGTCAGGTAGCAACGACTACGTGAACAATTTTCTACAGCCATTTCTAGCAGATGGGGAACAGTACACCCACGACGAGTTTGTTGGTCTTCTCATCTCAACATTAGGCGAACAACTAACGGTGACATCATTATACTCTACCCTATTTCATTTCATTTCATGTCATTTTTCACTGCCATTGAATTTAAAATATTTTAATTGTTAATTACGCTGGTGGTGCCTAAAATTTGGGGCTAATTATACTGGCGGTCCTTTGTGATGACTATCACTATACTTCTTCATCTACCACAACAATCAATTCGAGATTGACATTTTAAAATATAAGTCTAATTGATGAAGTCGATTCCAGAAGTTGAAAAACATGCAAGGTCATAATTTCAGTGTGCCAACATTTATAAGTGTTTGTTAGACACATACATATCTACTTTAGATAATTTTAATTAAAACATGCTCAAATGATAGACTCTAATGGCCTGTCTGATAACACAATTCAACATTTAAAATTGAATACATTAAGTACTTATCAAATTAAATGTGTTTGATAAAAATGAAGTAACCACTTAAAATTATTCAAGATTTAACTGTTTAACATTTTACGTGATATGTGATTCACTTATTTTTGGAAATCAAACATCTATTTATCACAACTACTATTAACATCAATAATATTAAAGTTAGAAGGAAAAAAGGTCATATACAAACGACGGTAGGAAGAGACAGGAGTAAATTGAAAAAAATAAAAAAATAGAGAGAATGTATTAGAAAGAGGAAATTGTAAAGATTATTTCAGACACAAAAATTCATATAGATAAGTTATTTTAACATCAAAATAATAAAAAATAGTAATACAGTCAACCCTCAATAATTTTAACACTTATAAGTTTATCATTTAAAATTCAATATTTATAATTTTTCAAATTAAGTTTTATCAAACATACTCAAATACCTAGGAGACACATACATTTTCACTTTAAAGTCTCTAAACATGAGAAAAAAAGGAGTAAGTTTCTTAGACACCAACAATATAATTATCAATGTTTGCCGTATATACTGTTGACCAAAAACGCGACTCAATAGGGGATGAATTGGATAGTTACAAAATAAAATAACAATTAAACTCTTAAACACAAATAACCAATTTTCCTAAATCGATTATTATCTTGTTATGTAGCAGAAATGTGTTTATCTAGATGCACACTCAAATAATAAAAACTAAGACAATACAACATACAACAATATATCCTGGTTCGTTAAGTTACTCTTACCTACATCCAGTCTCCCAAGCTCTAAGGGAGATTCGCAATCCACTAAACCCTTGATTATTTTCCCACGTAGAACAAAACCCTTATAATCTCGATTCTTTTCATAGGCCCACAATCAACCTTTACAATTATCATTTTTATAGGCTCAGGAAGAACCTTATCTTTTTACTAGGCTCAAGACTAACCTAATTTTATTACAGGGAGAATTAAAACCTAATATTTTTTAACAGGCTAAAGATCAAACCTACCATTCCCTTACACTTTTATGCTTATCATTTTCTCAGTCTTAGGAAGAACCTTTACAATCGTTCAATTCTTTTTCAGGGAAAATTAAAATCTAATTCTTTTCAAGAGAAAAGAATAACCTAACCTTTTTGCAGGACAAATACCAAACCTTAATTTTTTTTATAGGGAAAAGATCAAAACCTAGCTACCTGACTAGATGCCGTCCCAAACGTGTATAATCCACTCAAACTCACAAATACAAAAAATATGAGTTTATTCTTACAAGGAGCTTCTACCACTCAATACAGATATACTCAATTAATGCCTCGAATAATTACTAGGTGATAGATAAAATGTGAGACAAACAAAATCTGATTAATATAATCAAGTAGATAACACAAATTTAACATGTAATTAGATAATCAAACAAAAATCGTTTAAATTTTTTTTCAGGCTTTCAAGTTCGAAACGATTTTCTAACAATTCTAAACCAAGCAATCAATATAAATGTAACTTTAGAAAGCAAATAATAAAGTTTAGATGGATCTCACTAGGAAACACTGAAAACAATGATAATATCACAATCAGAATTCAACACAGTGATGCCAAACAACTAGTACTTTAGATCAAGAACTTGAATATAATTTCTCCTAGAAGTATCAACAAAAATAACACTCTTATAATAACTCAAAACTAAAGTTCCTGATGTGTCTAACTCAATTTTCGCAGGTCTATATTAATAGAATAATAACTAGCCCTCCAACGACTAGTTTTTCAAAGATATGCCATAAAATGACAATCTAAGACCCCATATTTCATTATCTTTCATTTTAGGTATATTCTGCTTAAAAATAACTTTCAAATCTCTCATTTAAGTCCATAAAACTATTTCTAATTCAAAACCATAGAAATATGAAGTATTAAATCATTTAAATTAAAAGAGTCTTAAAACATATAAACCATATCAATAGGGATCACATAATATATTGTCATATTTGAAATATATTCAAATCTCCCAAATCCGACTATTGGAATCATAAAAAAGAGATAGTTTTTAACCAAGAGACCAAATCAGCCAAAATCCCTAACTAAAGCAGTCGGTTGACCAAGCTGCATCATTCGATTGACTGACCTATGCCAAGGCTGAAATGGCCATTGGCATTGCCTATAGTCGGTTGACCGACCCTCCATAGAAGTTGACCGACTCATCCAATACGCTCCCAATTTTCTCAATTTCATTTACTGACTCATTCGGTTGACTGACCCTCTTTATTCGGTTGACTGATTGGATCAGTGTGCTCATTTCTTTATCCATTTCAACTACTATTTCAAACGGTTGACCGATTTTTTTTCTCGGTTGACCGATTGGATCAGTAGAACTCAATTTTAACTCCCAAAACTTACTGTTTTAATTAGTCGATCGATTCTTTTTCTCGATTGACTGAATTGACCCGAAAATAAAACTTTTTATACTTCAAAACACATTTTTTTAATTAGAGCAATTATCAAAGTCATTTCACATAAAGAGCCCATACAATATCTCAATTTAGGATCTTAAAATTATCTCTTCTTATTATGACACACATAGAATTGACTCATTTTAAGTATCGTGAGTGATCCTAATTCGGGTTGTATTAAGAGTAAATAAGTAAAAAGTTGTTTCCACATACTTTTCTTCAGCGTCTTCAACACTCCTCATATCTTCGTTAGTCCATCTTGCACCCTTTATGTCTTCTTCATAAAATTTCTTTTTAATCAAATGCATGGAGCTATAAATCTGAAACACTCGATAAAATCATTAGTTCCATAAAAAATATCAATATTTAATTGTTCATAAAAACCTTGGGTTCAACATATACCATTGACCCTAGATGTCCTTCTGAGTTGTGTGTTTTTGTTTTTTTGATAGGCATATGATTATATATTAATTGGGCTCTGGTTAGATGAGTATGAGCTCTCGGACTCACGCTCGATAGCAATCCATAAAGGGTCTCCCTTACTACACAATAACAAGATACCATGTAATCTGCAAGATCCCGATAAAAAACAACACAAGAAGATCAAATAAGGCTACTAACCCCTACCACAGGCCCAATAGGTATCCTGGGACTCGACCCTACAAAAGCCAAAATAAACACTCAAAAATTTGTATATCACTGATACACTTACAAATAATAAAAAAGACCAATATATTCATCTCTCGATTAGCACAACCGAAAAAGAGAGTGAATTTTCAATACTTCATCAACTGACAAGCTCTGGAGACAATTTGTTGAGAGAAATCTAACAGGCAAGCTCTTGACTACATGACCTTGGGAACATTCGTCTGTTACACACTCATTTCAGATGCTTTTATAGCCTTCCAAACATAGTGACTGCCTTGGAGCAAATGATGAAACCCACACCAACACCTTTTAAGCATCAACTTTAAGCCCAAGATGACCCACCTTACTACCCAAAGATCAACTCAATCCAACTATATAAAAAACAATCAACAACTCCCCAAGAATCCACTTACACCAACTATACCCCTTTTCTTAAGAAGAAACAAAAGAATTAAAACTCCCCCTAATTACACCTAATCTTACTTTCCAAGGATCTGGATTCTTTTTCAAGAGAAAAGAGACTCTCTTAACCAACCACGATTAAAAAATTTATCTTAATATATTCAAACTGTCAATGAGTTATTTTTTCCTCTTATTTTAGGTAGTGAGACTAGCTTCTTTTTAAATTGCAAACAATTAATAATACAAATTTTGAAGAAAAACTCATCAATTTTATCCTTGGGTTCAGGGTCACAACTACTAAGCTTTATGTTGATCATAGATAAACCTCATCCAAGACTAAGAATCTTACTAATAATAAACATAATTTATGATAGACTATGACACTAAAGATGATGTCACACTTATTGGTGTTAAAATCAAGTGAAGCTTGTTGAAATAATTGAGAGGCGGAATATTGAGAGAGACTATGAGTCGATTGTATTGATATATGTGAAAAGTATATTTTATAAATATATACAAAAAGTCTATATATAGAGAGTGACTACAGTTTTTCAAGAAGAATTAGGGTTTGATTTTTCTAGTGGGCCAAGATTCATATATTAAGATCTTCTCAAACTCAAGGCAGTAAATCCGAATGGCTGAACTAAATGAAGGCGAACAATATTTTGGAGAATATGGTATCGGATGAAGTGACAATCAATCTTAATTTATTATGTGTGCTCGTGAAAAATATCATTATGAGCGATCTGAATAATATACCTATTGTCACAATTTAGAACAATGGCAGTAGAAGCAGAGATACCCATGTCAGCCGAGGAGGCAGTGAAGGCAAAATAGTTCGTGTATCGCATTAGTGATGACAAGGCATTCAACTTCACAACTGGAGCAGATAACTATGGTTTGTTTCTTAATGCACCAGGAAATGAGAGAGTTGTCCAAGAAGAAACAATAACTAGGGGAGAAAAGTTTATTGGTGGGATCTTCAGCCCAACCGACAATAGAAAAATCTTGTAAGGTGGGAGATGACTGGTCCTAAAATTTGACAACTACTTGAGCTCAGTAGTATGCACTTAGTTACCACCTCATTTATTTTAATACTTTGAAATTAAGGAGGACGTGTGAAATGACTAAAATATCCAAAATTAACGAATTCCATCCAATATTTTTAATAGAATTTTTGATTGGATCAAATTCAAACGAAATCGAAACACGTGGGACCAAATGTTTCGAGGACAAAAAATGTAATTTTCCGTAAAGAAAATTAAACAAAAATTAAGAAAGAAAAAAAGTTATACAAAAGAATAAAATGATAAGAAATAATGACAAGAATTGGCCAACAGTAATATATATTTGTTGAACCATATTCACTAAGGGTATAAATGTCCATGATCAATCTTTATTTATTAAAATTTGATTTTTCAAGTTTCATCAGTTAATTTTAGAAAAAAAAAAAATTAGAATATTTTATCATGGGCTTCAAGACCTACTACTAATTCATTTTTTTTTTTTAATTATTGTACTTTACCCAAACCACAAGAGGAAAGGATTACAAAAGTACCATACAAACTGCAATTCAGATAATAACATAGAATTAAAGTGTTATTTACCCTTAATTCTATATCTCACTTTACACCACACTTTGAAATTGTGTTCCTATAATTTGTATACTTAATTTGTTGTGCTTTTTTTTAAATTAATTAGTTTCCATTGTTGGACCACAGTTATCTGGTGCTGGAATCCCGCAATTGCACCATCACTAACCACTAGCTGCCATAAACAATGTCACTAAAAAGCAAGATTATTGTTTAGTTTTTGTTACAATCACCTAGAATCAGGATTCTAGTTGCAATTAATACAATAGGTCAATAACATAAAAAAAAATGACTACAAAATAATTGTTTAAAAACGTGGAATACAAGGGTAAACGTAATGTGAAACATGTTAGTTTTATCATGCATTAGCTGTGGAAGGGATTGGTGATTAAGTTATAAATGTGAGACAAAGTTCCACTTCATGAGCTACCTTTTGGGATAAAGAGATGATCAAGATCACCCTACACTGAAATCAAAGTCCAGTTTGCAACATCTCTAATCCAATTATGAAGGGCAAGAGTTAGTTGATCCCAAAGCCTAATTTGTAAGGAGCAGATTGTTTGTTTTATTCCACATAGAATGTGGAAAAGGTTGGTGCTCAAATTATAAGTTCCTGAGATAGGTTTCGTGGTTGATAGAGGCCCAAGACCACTACAAAACAAGACTGTTAAGCAAATTGCGATAATTTTTTTTAAGTAAATTTTTAAATCAGTATTACATGAAAAATAGTTTTAATAAAAATAAGAGGAAGAGGCTGATTAAATGTGTAATTGAATTACTGTTACGGAAGAGGCTGTATCAACTTGGAGCAAGGAAGATGGTGTTCCATGGCCTTGGGCCGCTGGGCTGCATTCCTTCTCAAAGGATTAAATCAAGGCGCGGCCAATGCCTAAACCAAGTCAACGAATGGGTGCTGCAGTTCAACTCCAGGGTAAACAACCTCCTCGCCTCTCTCAACCGCCACCTCCCGGCGGCGCAACTCTCGTTTGCAGACACTTATCAAGCTGTCCTGGACCTTATAACAAATCCCACTACCTATGGTGAGTTCAATTCCTTTTTGTTTGACAGCATGCAGTTAAGTCTTAAATTAAAATTAAAAAGGAATCAGTCTAAATTTATGCATGTTTATTTCTAATTTTGATGATGCTGCCCAGGTTTTAAGGTGTCCAACACCTCATGTTGCCATGTCGACACAAGCGTCGGAGGCCTATGTTTGCCCAACTCAAAGTTATGCCAAAACAGAAAGGATTATGTGTTTTGGGATGCTTTCCACCCATCGGATGCCGCAAATCAAGTTCTTGCGGACCACTTCTTCACAACCCTTTTTCCCGCCGGGTCACCTACCCCTACGCCATCACCTTCTACTTGACTCATCTCAAAAGGGGAAAAAAACACGAGAGTTTTTAAAATAGAGTTTAAAGATCCTAAAGCAGTACTCAAAAGGTCCAGTTTGACATGTGACGATCAAACTTATATGTGATTTTAACCAACTTAACAAATTTATTTATAATAGTTGCGTGCGTATGTTGGATTTACAGCATGAAAGCAATTTTATTAAATAGAGTTTCTTAATACATGTAACTTTCTTTTTAATGAGAAACAACAGGTCCGATCAAGGAAGAGTCGATGTTTAATCTTCGTAGAAATGAAACTAGAGGGAAAAATTGGAAAAACTAGTGGATTGTACTAGAAACTACGCGCTCAAATTATTTTAAATTATATATTTTTTATTTATCTTTTTTTATAAGCAATTTAGATTATATATTAATCAAAGGGAAATCATCTCCCTTGCTACAAATCTTACAGACTAACAACGTAGCCTACATGACCCAATAGTTTACTTTACAATTACTCAAAAAGGAGCATTAAAATCAACGTCAAATAAAATAAAAAGAGCATTACAAGATCTCCCAAAATATCTCTAAAATACTTGTAAGTCTAACCCAAAACACTACCGAATTTGACGGTAGACACTGTAAACTTTGGCAATAAGTAAACGGTTACACTTTGAGTTTCACAACATTGCGAAAATTGGCAAAAAACTAGAGAGATGAAGCATTGCCACTAGACGAGACTCACCATTCCCCACTTATTTTGATGTAGCTCCATGTGCTCACCCATTAGCCAAGGCGCCACTCCTCTAACTAAAGTGTAAATCCAAACAAAAGACAACATTTGATGTAATAAAATTTCATGGCATGAACCCCATATATCATGGAACCAAATCATATCTTCCTTTGACCAAACACACCCACACAATAGGAATCACAAAGTATTTCGGCACGAGTGAGGAATAATCACAATATTGATCCTACCAAAACACCAACCACCTGTTTAACAAGTCCAACCCTTGACGGAGTGCTCCCTAGGTCTGCAAAACACCTAAGTTTCGTCAACCAATTACTTAACTAATCAACAAAACAAAAACAACTATAACCCGACTTCACTCTAAAGGACCACAGGAATATGTGACTCATATGACTAAACATTCGGAAGTCATTTCATAGATTTTCATTCTTTGTACACCAGTTCAGATTATTTTTTATTTTTATTTTTTTTTTCTCGAAAATTCATTTCTTCAAGATTAATCTTTAGACCTAAAATTCTCCCAACCTCTAAAACTTTAAAAATTATCTTCGTGCACTCGATAATCCTCCCATCAAAAGAAGAGATATCACATATAAGATCGTTGAAACCAATGCATTTTCTCCCAACCTTTCTTGATAGCTTATTCTCTTAAGAGATTTTGGATGATCTTTTCATATTGTTAGAAATGATATTAGTCATATCTGACTGATCTGTAGGATAGAATATGCCAAATTCTATACGAGGAGATTTTAGAACACTGCAAATGTCCATCAACCCCAATTTCACTCTCTCCCTTTCAACCTCTACCAACGTTGTATTAACCTCATCAAGACCCTTAATTTAATTTCATAGTAGGTTCCTTCCACAAGAAGCGCTACCCCTTCTTCTCTTGTAGCCTCTACACTCAACTCATTATTAATAATTTGCCCTTGAATTTGAGCAAACGGTAAAGCTTTCTCAGGAGATTTGATTTCGAAATCACACGGATTATAGTTTTCTATTTTCCTCCAAATCATCTTACTCCTAATTACTTAGTTTTTGCAAAGAATTTTGGGGTCCTTGATAAGATAGTAGATGAAAAAGAACACCAACCCTTATGATTTTTAACGCTATTGCTACTTTTTAAACTAATATCTGCAAATTTTACTTTGATTCTATGTACACAGATAACAAAACCATTTAATGATCTAATAGTGGCCCTAGCTTCACTGATTGAAGCAAATCGAACAAATACATAAGAATAATGATATATGTCTGTTCTTCAAAACTTATTCAAATACTGCAAGCTTGATAAGAATCACAAGTTAAAAAAAAAAAAGATTAACAATCTAAAAAGTAAAAAGAAAACGTTGAATACATGAAACAGTAATTCTTCAAACATCGCAAGTTCACCCATTAAACAAAAGGAAAAAACAAACATTGCAATCTGAGAAAAACTTTACCTACATGAAATGCTACAATATTCTGTTAGAGTAAAATTAAATATATGGGCTTATATATTACATAAATGTGAATTATAGGCTATCAAGTAAAAGTAGGTCAATTAAAGTGATCAATTTAAGTTTTAGGACCTTAATTAATATATTATAAAGTGTGGGCATTAATGTGTAGAGATAAGCGTAATTTCTATTTTTATGATGGGTTAAAATAGAAAATACGAAAAAACGAATAAACGTGACTATTTACGAACAGAAGCGACTATTTACGAATAGACACGAATATTTATAAATAGGGGTCATGGTCCCCAGATCACATAACGTTATTTATTCTTCTTATCCCCATTGTCAGAGAAATTTATACAGAAAATAAGTGTAGATCTGGAAGATTATAAAGACTCAGAATCAGATATTTCAACTTTCATATTATGGATTCAGGTATGCTTCCGCAAATTCAATATTTTTATTTTTGATGATTTAATATGAATATTCCTATTTGTGTGATGGTTTTCATATATCGAAATTAAGTTTTACATGTGGTATCAGAGCCATCTCATGTTGAATTATTAAGAATAAGTTTGCAATGAATTTTTCTTATTAGGGCTGAAAATATTTTTTCCTAAAAGTTTAATATTTATGAAAAAAATTAATGTAGTAGAATTCTACATTTCATTACGAGTTTATCGATATAAATTTCATGAAATTTGGACTTGTGATTGAATTTATATGATTTTTCAAAGTTGTCGAATTTCTAATTAGTCTCTGTTTTTCTCTGGTTCTGGTTTTGGACAAGGGAGAAAGACAATGTAAAAGGACGTGGCAAATCATGAGACGCATATTCTCTCGTAAAGAAGTGCGCCGTTTGGCGCACAAGGTGCGGTGATCGAATCTTGGCAGCGTGTTAAAGGGGTTTTTCTTTTTATATACCTCATGTTTTAAGTATATTTTTTTTTTAAAAAAAAAAAGACTTTGCCTTATGAGATTCAACCACTGGACCTCTGGTGAAGAGGCTGCACACAACCACCATTAGGGCATGATCAACAATCTGGTTATTTTGTCATAATTTATATATATATATATATATATATATATATATATATATATATATATATATATATCAACCACTGGACCTTTGGTGAAGAGGCTGCACACAACCACCATTAGGGCATGATCAACAATCTGGTTATTTTGTCATAATTTATATACATACATATATATATATATATATGTTGACGTTACAATGTGTTTATACAATTTTAAATTCAAATATTGGTGTTTAAAAATATATATTTTGAGATAAATTAATTGAAACAACATGTCACCAAAGTGACATCTCTTGTGAAAATTAATTTTATTTTGAAATATAAAAAGATTATGTGTATGCAATTTATATGAATATTAGTTGGCCAGAAGGAAAATTAATATTTTACAGAATTATATACACACCTGTGGTAATAAACGCATGATGATTATTTTGTTTTACATATGAATAATAAATCAGCCCAATGGAAGATTTATTGTTCGATATGTTCTTATTATCAGTGTTTAATTACTACACCAAGATATCACTTACAAGTTAATATTTTTATCCAAAGATAAAATATTAATAGAGTGTTCGGTATCTTGAAATGAGGTTTGCCTTTATTTGAATTTATTTTTGTTTTAAAGACTTATGTGAGCTTGTTTTGTTTGTTTATTATTCTCTAGATTCAGCTATTAGTTCTGCTTCTAACATTACTGCCAGCATTAATTCTATTCCTATGCTAAATGACACAAACTTCAAAGCATGACACGATAACCTCCAAATAGTTCTCGGTGTCATGGATCTAGACCTTGAGTTAAGAATTCATTCTCCTGCACCTCTTACTGATAAAAGTTCATCTAATGAAAAGAGGGACATTGAAAGGTAGGAGAAGTCAAATCGCATATGTCTGATGATTATTAAGAAGGCCATTCCAGAAGCATTCAGGGGCACAATATCGGAAATGATAGAGACAGCCAAAGAGTTCCAGGAAGAAATTAAGAATAGATTTTCCAAGAATGAAAAGGCTGAAACAAGTATACTTTTGACAAATCTCATCTCAATGAGATGTAAAGGTAATGGGAACATTAGAGAGTACATTATAAAAATGTCTCATCTTGTTTCTAAGTTAAGAGCACATAAGCTTGCTCTTTCTGAGGATTGCTTGTGCATTTGGTTCTGATATCTCTTCCCACATAATTCAGTCAATTTAAGGTAAGCTACAATTGTAAAAAGGAGACTTGGTCTCTTAATGAGATCATCTCATATTGTGTGCAAGAAGAGGACAGATTGAAGCAAGAAAAGATAGAGAGTGCTCATTTGGCTGGTACTTCCAAAGATAAAGGGAAGAAAAGAAAGAAGGATAAAAAAGTTACAGAGGCTCCATATCAAAAGAAACAACATTAAGAAAATAATATTGATGGTTGTTTCTTCTGTAGAGCTGCGGGACATAAGAAGAAGCAATGTACCAACTATCATGCTTGGCGTGCAAAGAAAGGTACTCTTCTTAATCTAGTTTGTTCTGAGGTTAATTTAACTTTGATACCTAAAGAAATTTGGTGGATAGATTCTGGGGTAACCACTCACATTAATGTGTCTATGCAGGGCTGCCTGAGCTGCTAAAAGCCAAATAATGGTGAAAGATGCATCTTTGTAGGTAATGGCAAGAAGGTTGAAGTTGAGGCAATTGTGATGTTTATGTTATTATTAAAGTCTGATACTTATTTGGATTTGAATGAGACATTTGTTGTACCGTCATTTAGACGGAATTTGGTTTCTGTTTCTATATTGGACAAATTTGGTTATTCTTGTTCTTTTGGAAATAATAAATTTAGTCTTTTTCAGAATTCAAATATGGTTGGTACTGGTTCTTTATCTTATATAGATAACTTTTATATGCTTGATACGGTTGCTTCATATCATGAAACCTTACAATTAAATACTCGAGGTGTTAAAAGAAAATTAACCAATGATAATTCCGCATCTTTATGGCATAAAAGATTAGGTTATATCTCCAGAAGGAGAATTGAAAGACTTGTGTCAGATGGAATTCTAGATTCCCTTGAAATTTGAAATTTGCACAAATTGCATAAAGGGAAAACAAACAAACATAAGGAGATTTGGTGCCAACAGGGCTACATATGTCTTATAATTGATACATATAGATATTTGTGGGCCATTTCCTATGGTTTCATGGAATGATCAACAATATTTTATCACGTTCATAGATGATTTTTCACGTTAAGGTTACCTTTATCTCATTCATGAAAACTCCCAATCACTGGATGTGTTCAAATCGTTCAAAGCTGAAGTTGAAAATCAACTCAACAAAAGGATTAAAAGCGTCAGATCTGACCGTGGTGGTGAATACTATGGTAGGTATGACGGTTCAAGTGAACAACGTCCGGGCACATTTGCTAAATTCCTAGAGGAGTGCGGTATCGTCCTACAGTACACCATACCAGGTTCTCCTAGCATGAATGGTGTTGCTGAAAGGTGAAATAGAACGCTCAAAGACATGGTAAGGAGTATGATTAGTCATTCTAACTTGCCAGCATTACTCTGGGGTGAAGCATTAAAGACTGCAGCGTATATTCTTAACAGAGTACCAACTAAAGCAACTGTCAAAACTCCTTATAAACTTTGGACAGACAAGAAGCCTAGTTTGAAACACCTACACATTTGGGGATGTCCAGCTGAAGCAAGGCCTTACAGGCCACATGAAAATAAACTGGATTCAAGAACGGTTAGTTGCTATTTATTGGATAGTCTGAAAGATGTAGGGGTTACAAATTCTATGATCCTACTACTAGATCAATTTTTGAGACGGGAAATGCCTAGTTCTTTGAGGATGTTAAGTTTGAAGGGGGAAATAAGGTTAAGGATTTTGTTTTTGAAGAGGAATATGTTGATATTCCCACATCTGTTATTGGTATTGATCAGACTCTTATTCCTGACATTGTTCAAAAAACAGATTCAAATCAAAACAATATCCAAGAATCTCTCATTCCAGAAGAACAAACTCTACTACCTCTAGAACCTATTCCATTAAGGAGATCTACTAGGGAAATGAGAAGTGTAGTGCCAGATGATTACATTGTATTTCTCCAAGAACATGAGTTTGACATTGGTGCGGTAAAAGATGATCCAATCAACTTCCATCAAGCCATGGAAAATTCTAAATCTCAAAAGTGGATTGATGCCATGAATGAGGAAATAAAGTCCATGAAGGACAATAACGTTTGGGATATTGTCCCATTGCCTGAAGGTGCAAAACCCATTAGTTGTAAATGGATATTTAAAATCAAGAGGGATTCAAAAGGTGATGTGGAGAGATACAAAGCCCGTTTTGTCGCTAAAGGCTTTACACAGAAAGAAGGCATCAATTATAAAGAAACTTTTTCTTCGGTTTTATCAAAAGACTCTTTTAGGACAATAATGGCACTTGCGGCGCACTCTGACCTTGAGCTTCATTAGATGGATGTTAAGAGTGCGTTTCTTAATGGTGACATTGATGAAACAATCTATATAGTGCAACCAGAAAATTTTGTATCGGGAGATGCAAAGAAAATGGTTTGTAAGTTAAAGAAATCCATCTATGGGCTTAAGCAAGCTTCTTGTCAATGGTACTACAAGTTTCATCAAGTTATTATCTCGTTTGGTTTGGTTTTGAGATAAATTTGGTTGATGATTGTATATACTACAAGTTTAGTGGGAGTAAACATATTTACTTGGTTTTATATGTTGATGACATATTGCTTGCCACCAACGATATAGGCATGTTGCACGAAACCAACAGATTTTTGTCAAAGAAATTTGAGATAAAAGATCTTGGTGACACTTCTTTTGTGTTGGGTATACAGATACACTGGGATCGCTCTCGGGGCATGCTTGGTTTATCACAAAAGAACTATATTGAGAAAGTTATTAAAAGGTTTGGCATGCATGATTGTAAATCAAGTGACACCCTGGTGGCTAAGGGAGACAAATTTAGTTTCAGTCAATGTCCAAAGAATGATTTTGAGATTTAGGAGATGCAAAAGATTCCTTATGCGTCAGCAGTAGGGAGTCTGATGTATGCTCAAGTGTGTACGGGTCTGGATATTGCGTACATTGTTGGCATGTTGGGAAGATACTTAAGCAATCCTGAAAAGGATCACTGGATAGAAGCCAAGCGAGTTATGAGGTACTTACAAAGAACAAAATACTACATGCTCACATATTGGAAGTCAGATCAATTAGAGATCATCGGATATTCTGACTCTGATTTTGCTGGATGCCGAGATAGCATGAAATCTACTTCAGGCTATATTTACTTACTTGCTGGAGGTTCTATATCTTGGAAGAGTGTTAAACAGTCTATTATAGCCCCTTCCACCATGGCAGGTGAGTTTGTAGCTTGTTATGAGGTATCCAATCATGGAATATGGTTGCAGAATTTTGTCATGGGGTTTCGTATTCTGGATGGAATTGAAAGGCCACTTAAGTTATATTGTGACAATAAATCAACAATACTATATTCCAACAACAACAGAAGTTCTACGAAGTCAAAGTTTATAGACATCAAATTCCTAGTTGTGAAAGAAAGAGTTCAGAGGGACTTATATTTATAGAGCACATTGGGAAAAACTCCATGATTGTGGATCTACTGACTAAGGGATTACTACCCAAGGTCTTTCATGAGCACACTGCTCATATGTGTATGGTTTTTCTTCAGGATACGTCGTTTTAGTGAGAGTTTGTATTTTAGATGCTTTTATCTGTAGATATATTTGTTATGGATATTATGGATTTTATGGTTATTTACTGCAGTAAAGTATTCAGTTTTCATTTACTCTGATTTTATGTGATTTGATCTCATTAAGGTTTAAGAAGGACCAGTTGGAAATTGGCATGTTAAGATCACATTCCATGAAATTTCCATGCTACACATCCACACTTGATCTTTGTCATTGGTTGCATTGATGTATGTAATCATTGATGAGTCTAGTTACAATAAGTATAATTCACGTTTATAAAGTTACATATATAACTCAAGTGGGAGATTGTTAGAGTAAAATTAAATATATGGGCTTATATATTACATAAATGTAAATTATAGGTTATCAAATAAAAGTAGGTCAATTAAAATGATCAATTTAAGTTTTGGGGCCTTAACTAATGTATTATAAAGTGTGGGTATTAATGTGTAGAGACAAGCATAATTTCTATTTTTATGATGGGTTAAAATAGAAAATACGAAAATATGAATAGACGTGACTGTTTACGAATAGACGCGATTATTTACGAACAGACGCGACTGTTTATGAATAGACACGAATGTTTATAAATAGAGGTCGTGGTCTCCAGATCACATAACGTTTTCTATTCTTTTAATCCCCATTGTCAGAGAGAAATTTATACAGAAAATAAGTGTAGATGTGGAAGATCATAAAGACTCATAATCAGATATTTCAACTTTCATATTATGGATTCAGGTACGCTTCCGCAAATTCAGTATTTTTATTCTTGATGATTCAATATGAATATTCCTATTTGTGTGATGGTTTTCGAAATTAAGTTTTACATATTCTACCAAAAGACACAAAGAACCGAACAAAATCCTCTAGTTCTTGAAGAAACGACATGTAGAATAATATGCGCTGTAGTTTAGAAAAATGCATTATAAAATTTGAATTTGAAATTTAAACTAATTCAGAATTCTCTGCATTCGTTATTTAAGGTAATTGTTTTTTAATTTGAATATTGATTTCATAAGGAAAACTTTAATCAACTGCCAATTCCAAAAAATCAGTACACATTTTTGTCATAAATTTTTTGCCAAACTTAAAAATGGGATTATTTTGTTAAAGATCCAATTCATTGAGATTATTAGGTTTAATATATATTGTAAGGATAAATCAATATTTTTCTTCCTCATATGGGTCCAAACAGTTACTTTCCCTAATTTTTAATCTTTCAATTAACAGCTACATTGAATCTATCTAGTTAATACTAACTAGCCAAGATTTTTTTATTTTGATGTGGTTAGTAGTGGTGGTCGGTGGAAGTCTAATGAATGGTGGCAGAGGCCCTATGGCCGACCATGACTAGAGGGCAGACGTCTGATGACTGGATACGATGGACCTATTGTACACACAACATTTTATCCCGCTTGTTTTCCCATTCTGTAAAAGTGTCGGGGCAAATTTAGATAAACTTTAAACCATGTTTAAAGGGACAATTTTTTTACCTTAGATTCATGTGTTTAAATTTCATTTAATGTTTTGAAAGGAAAAGAAATAAAAAATTGACAATTTGATTGAATTAGGCCAAAAATAAAATAAAATAAAATGTTTTGGGCTAAAATAATTTTTTTTAAAAGTTAATTGGGTACCAAATTGGTTAAATTGAAAGTGTATTTTCATAGAATATCACTTTAAATATAACTAATTTCATTTTTCGCCCTTTAGTTTTAAGAAATTACACTAATTCCAACTATTTTTCATTTTAGCTCGAAAAACTATATTTTTGGCCCGTTTTGTCAAATTGATGGCCAACAATATTTTCTTTTTCAAAAATGAACTTTCTAATATTAATTTGGATAGTTGAATTTCACTTTTATCATTTCAATTTCAAGAAACAAAATCAAAGAACTCATATGTAATTGATAAAAAATGCCTAAATCACAAAAAACACTTAGGACATGTTTGATAATCATTTAACTTTTAAGTGCTGGAAATTAAGTGATTAAATTTTAAATAATGAAAATATCATAAGATTATTTGATAAATTAAAATTTCAAGTGCTGAAAATTTAAGTCCTCAATTTTTTTGTTTGTTTGATAAATACAAAATTTGAATGCTGAAAATTGTTTAATTTATATAACTACCCTTAAATCAACATATTACAATAAAAAGAATTGAAAATAAAATAATAAAATAAAAATACTAACAACATAATAAAAAATTCAAATATATAAATTATCACACATCGACAGTAACATAGAATTCAACAAAAAATAAAATTAAATTATTATAGTGTGTATATTGTATGGGCTACAATTTTAATTTCGTAGATTATTCATCAAAAGTTTCTTAATTAAATTATATATTTGAGAAAAATAGTACTAAATGTATAGTGCAATTGGATATAACTTGAGTGTAAATAGTATTTATTATTTTTTAGAATTTTTTTATTCGAATATAAATCAAATTGTTGGGTTGTTTTAATTTTATGAATTAAATAGAAAGAACCCAAATTTCAAGAAAAATAATATTTTATGAAAATAATTTTAAACAATCAATTAATTATATTTCAAAAATACCTTTGGCCTTGTTATAAATTCAAAACATCAAATATAATTAATAAGATTTTTTAAATTATTTTTTTATAAATGTGTTTTTTTAATTTGACGTGGGTTTAATGTTGAAAGTATATTGGCAATTAATTCAAATCTCAGTGGCAATTTCACTTTAATATTTGTATATTCAAATTTGAATGGATTAAAACGTGCAGAGAGAGAAAGAAGAGAAACATTGACAGAGAAAAATGGAGAGAAAGAAGAGAGACATTGATAGAGAAAAGTGGCTGAACCCTTTCTGCATAATAAAATAAGTATTTTTTTTTTTAATTTTTACCTCAATTTTTTACTTAATTTTTAAGTTAACTTAATTAATTAAATAATTTTAGTTACATTTATCAAACACACTTAATTAATTAAATGTTTAATATAATCAATTTTAAGTGTTTAATTTAGTTATCAAACATGCCCTTAATGAGCACCCCATGGGAATAAGACTTTGCATTCCAAAATTGGAGCCCCTTCTTCCCCCCCTCCCCCCCAAAAAAACCCATTTCCTAAAATGGTATGACCAATGAATGTCAAATCAAGCAAGGTTTACACTCAATGTCTTAATTAAGAGGGCTAAAATGTAAAAATCATGCAATGGGGGCTAGGCCTCATGATTAGGGTAACATGGGCTAAAAAAAGAACATTCGCGAACTCCTCAGGGCACACACCCCAGGGAGTACATAGATGGCCTCCTCTGTAAATAGATGAGGTCTCATTTCTATTTCACTTGCTAATTTACTTCCAAAGGCTTGCATATTGGTAGCGGAATATTACGTCGCTACTTTCACCGTAAGTATACAGGTCAAGTTTTATAGAATAGTGAATGAGAAGGATTGTCGTATCCACAAAGATTGGATTAGATGGTCTTTGAGTACCGTGATTATCATAACAAACCTTTATTTAGGTGATAAAAATTTGATTTTCGTGTTTATAAATAATACACTAAACTAATTAACTAATTAAACTAATTAACCTAATATACTAATATTGACGTTTAAGGGAGAAAATTGTCTAGGGATTGACTTCGTTCATTTAAATGCGTTCAATTCAATCTAATTTATATTAATGGCATTCACATTATCCGACAATCTAGGTATCGAAATCTCACTCACTACCTCTCCTGAGTATAAAGTTAATGAATATGTGACTTCGTGTCAATGCCGAAGTCCCTCTCGGGCATCTATATAACACTTGGACACATGAGTCTCGCCCCAACCTCATGGATTGCATACTTTCTAACGTTCTCCCGAGTCATTAGATCGTCACGTTGTGTTTAAACCCTAGTCCGAATCCGGGATTGCCTCTCTCGAGTGTCAAATCCCGTATTCTCAAAATCAATCCTAATACCATAACAATCATGTCAAGATTGTAATAAAATGATAAACACAATCAGATAAAGATAAACAACCGATAACGAAACAAAGATTCAACCAAACAACGTTTTTATAAACAAATCGCTCCCTAGACAATATACGTTTAGTTTCTCATGGACATAACCACATATATAACAATATACAAGCTAAATATATACAAAACTGTCAACCAAAACTAAGAAATAAAGAGAGAAACAAGAAGACTAGCCGTTATCCGAAGAACCAATGCTAAAACTGCTCCAAGAACGTTTCCTCTTCTTGGCTTTATGATCTTCTCTTGGTTGGTAGGGTTTGGAGCTCCATTTTTAGTCCAAAAAACGTCTTTTTTGTTTGGGGAGAAGAGGTGTATATTTATAGGATCCAAAATATCTCAAAAGATCCTAAAATATCTAAACTGTTTGGCGCATGACTGTTGCAGCGGTGGAGCTCTCTGCATATTGACCGCTACAACGGTGGAAATGCAGCAACTCTCTATACTTTGATTGTTGCAGCGGTGGGCTGCAGGTTTTGAACTTTTATCTTTTGCTTGTTTTCCTACCGTTCTTCCACCGACTTGCTCGTTTATGGACCGTTTTCGTCCATTTTCTCCCCAAACACCTGGTTTATAACAAAATAAATAAAAACGTATGAAAAAAATATTAAAATGCTATAAAAATACTCAAAAACTACCAAAATTGGATTAAGAATAAATAGATAAATTACACCTATCACATGTACTCTCTCTAGAACACAAGACCAATTTCTCTCTTAAAAAAAACATTTCTAAAATTTAAATTTTAGTTTTACAAATCTTAGATTCTCTACACAAAAAGATCCAAGAAGAAGAAAAATAAGAACAAGAAGAAGAAGCAAATAAAAGAGAAGAAGAACCATCCTTCCAAAAGGTAACGTATTTTCAAAACCTCCGAATATCTTAAAATACTTGTCTAGAACGAAGACATAAAGAAAACAAAACACAAAAAATAGTAAAAACCTGATAGAAAATACAAGCCGTTCTCTGAGAACACACTTTGTTTTCCTTGCATTTACTTTTCCGTCATTTACTTTCCCACACTTTACTTTTTCGCATTTACTTCCTAAGGAATGGATTGCCAATCCAGATATGCTAACTTTTTCCTAGAATGTTTACGCTAGGTGCCTTTTGCTATTAGCCTTCTCCCCTATTTTTTCTATATCGTTTCTAATACAGAAAGCTGACCGGTGCTTCTTGAGAGGCTTCCTGCTCTTTTGCTTTTTCTTGCATTGTAACTAGAATTCTGATCAGGATTTTCCTTCGAAAAATTTATGGGTTTTGGTGGCAAGATGGAAAGGTTCGGATGGGAATAGTGAATGGTTACTTTAGGTCTCGCTTGGTTAATATCGACATTTCATAAAAGGGGAATATTTTTCTCGAAATTGAGATCACTGTTGATTTCGCCCGAATTTTAAATGACTTTTTGGATGAGTATTAGGAGAGGGTTCGAATGAATGAATTATTTTACAAGGATTCTTATCTTCCTTTCCTATATTTTCCTAAGTTCATTTATAATGCTCTAAGCATTAGCCTATACACCTTGTATATTTCACTTTTCACTTTATGCAAGATCATTTTGTCTGGAGTATACTCAGGTAATCATATTCAAACATTCAATCATCTTAATGATTGTCGTAATTTTTGCATCAGATTAATCTAAATTATGATGAAGATAAGTTCAATAGTAATTTAGACCAAATATCCTTAATTATTAGTTAATAAGGTTGTCTAGTTTCAATTCCATCAAGTTCTGATATTGATATTTTCTAAGATTGTTATCGAGATTACCTAGGCCTTATATGTTGTCCGAGGATTCATTGATGGCTCTACTTCACTTATTCCGTCTTGGACTGAGGGTAGGTCGGATGGGCCTTCCCGAGATGACTCAAAGAAGGGATAATAGAAGTGATGGAGAAACAAGTGTTAGCTACTGACAACTAACAAATGTTATTATGTCCTGCTAGTATTAAGATACCATTTTTATTCTGTTTTCTTTCACTCTAGCAAGTAGGGACTCACACTTCCTATATAATCCATGTAGCGAGCTTTAGGTAGTGATCCAAGTCTAGTTAGCCCGAGTCACTAGGTGTTGAGACACCCCTAAGACTTAATACTCGGATCCTATAGAGAGCATGATTCACCTAATGGCTTTCGCGTGACCACTCAATATTTAGAAACTTTCTGAGACCGATCATTCTCATTTCTCTTAACAATTACTTTCAAAATTTAATATTTTCAGAAGATTAAGGTAATTTGAGTCGGTCTCGAGGTCTTTGTTGGTTCTACACTTATCCTGACTACTTTACGCTTTTGTCCGATATGACTTATCGTTCTCTTGTTATTTTAAATGTCTTTAGTTATGCGAGGTTCTTCTTGTTTTTGTTTTTAAGTAGTTTTTTTTTTTACTGCGTCTATGAATTGGTTATGTCTAGATAAAGTCTTAGCTTATATTAGTCAGTCTTCATTTGTTCAGCTACCTAATCTTTCAAGAGTTTTTCTAAGACAGGCTCGAGCTCTAAGACTTTATCTATCATTCTTCTTGTCACAAATCTTCAAAATATTTTTCCTTCATTCTGGTTGAGGAAGTCTTCTGTATTTCTTCAAGGTTACTTGGATATTCCCAAGTCGGAACATGTGTAGCGATTCCATAATCAGGGTTCCTATATTTTCTTTATAACGTTCTTAGATTTTTTGTCAGTATCTCACCATCGTTTGATTGAATCAAGACATTTCTTTTAACACTTTTTCTTTAGATAATGGTCAAATTTAGTATTGAAATTATGTTATCATTATTTTTGATTGTTCGCGGTATGTGAGTTACGATAAGTAGATTAATTTATGAAAGTTAGAGTATGAAAACCTGAGTCAACCTTAGATAAAATAAGCTTGCATTTGGTAATTTGTAGATCTAATACATAGGCATACAATATAATACTTAATTCATTACAAGGGACTTCAAGAAATCAAAGGAAAGGTTGAGATAAACATGGTCTTCTTTCTTCTTTTCTCAGAATAGTGAAGATGGGTTCGTCTGGCTCAATATTTGTTTTAGGGAGGTAATATCTTCTGGCATCTTCGAGATTTCGGTGTCGTTTTGGGTACTTCCACCAGAGGGAGGGATCGATTCCATCTTATGATCTTGCAAGCAGCTCCCAGACGGATTTTAGCAAAAGTTACCTAAAGTAGATTTCCTAAGTTTATTAAGTGACTAAACAACCTAGACCTCCACTGATGAACTTTTTTAGGAAGCAAATTACCCTACATTTATGCGTGGTTATATTCTTGACTATTCGTGAGTATGTCTATAAAGATGATGATGTTCGTGTTGTGCATATGCAATCTTAAGAAAACGTAGTTCTAGCAGGCAATTCTCAAATTTGTTCTGGACAGATCTCGGTTCGGACTTGGCTTCGTAGGATCAAGGTAACTTTCGAATTTTGGTTCATCCTCAAGTTTTAAAGTTACAGTCATCCAAAGGTTATGACAAGATTGACCTTTTATCCTCGAGGTATAAATCCTCCTTCCTAAGATTCTAGGGCACGATTGTCATTTTCGTCTTCATGACATGGACCAGGGCTCCTAGGAATTACTAACAGAAATATCCTTTCTTTTTTCTTTTCAAAGTAGGGATATTTTTCCCTAGAAATTGGTGATAGACTTATCTTTTCCTTACAGATTGATCACAGTTTTTGGGTCCTAGTGACAGAATCATCCTAGATTCTTCCTATGGATTACTTTTCTTAGGACTCCATGATAGGATTGTCCTATTTTCTCCTCAAGCATAGATTGTGGATCCTAGGACTTGATAACCGGATTATCCCCCCCCCCCCCCCCTTTTTTTTTTCAAAGTAGGGATAATGGCTCATAGGACTTGATGATAGACACGTCTTTCTTCCTCAGAAACATGTTACTGTTCTTAGGACCTAATGACAACATTATCCTATATTTGCCCTCAAAACATGGATAATTTTACCTAGGACCTGATGGTAGCGCTATCATTTTTTTCCCTTTAGGGATAGATTATTATTCTTAGGACTTGAGGAAGAGTCTAAGATGCTTTTGATTTCACGATGTCCACTAAGGGTGAATTTATTTTGACGGTCTGACTGGTAAATACTTGGTGGCCTCTTATCAGAATTGATTAAGTAGCTTGAGGTGCTTTAAACCTAAACAAAATGTCTTCCTAATGGTGCACAATTCCTATTGTATAGGGTTTATGAGAAAGGACACTATACTTAGGATATGATATGCTTCTCCTAGGGAACTGTGACCCGGGATATGTTTATGATTTGGATCACACAGTCCTAACTTGACTAGGTGACGACACTTTCTCTTGTTTAGGTAGTTTAACGTGATTTTGCACGATCGAGGTAGATTCTTCCACGTTGTCTTAGCGGATGAACTTTAGACAAACTTGTTTAGCGAATCTATGAATATTTGTTTATACAGAGCTTGACTTTTTTTTTTTCTTTTTTCTTTTTTTATTTAAAAGTAAAGATACTGATGATTTTGCTAAGGTTGTTTTAAGTGAAATATTATGGAGGCAACAGACATTATTAGTTTGATGTTTTATGTTTGATGGTTTATTGGGTTAGGTGAAGTAAGGATTCTTGTTCTTTCTTGCAGCTTGCTCCGTATTCAAATTTTTATAAATGTTTTTGGTGCCGAGAAATCTAGCAATGCATGGGATAGAACAAGAATTCTCACACGGATTATTATCCTGACACCTTAGTACAACAGTAACGTAAATAATTGTACATAAATTAAAAAAAAAAAGAACATCTCTCTGCAAAATAAGTGTCCTAAGTAGAACAAGGTTTTGGTTATCCTCTATCCTGGCTCACTATATATGGTTTTGGCTTTTCTTCTAGTATATCCTAAAAACAACTCGGTTCGCAGACCTTCAAAACTTTGGTGTCCTCCCCAGGGGAACTTCTATATTTGGTTGGTGGTCCGAGCGAGAAGAGGTTCATAGTCGGATCCCGGGAAATGCAACCCCCGACCTTACTTCTACTAACTTATCTTTATAACCTAAGGGTTTTCAGGGCTTAGATCGGTGCGATGAAACCATCGACGAAAGCCCCTACTGCTGGCCTTTCTATCCCTAGGATTGGGTTTTCATCATGATATGTAATGTAAAGTAAGTGCTCGTGCGTTGGAGAGAGTATATAATAATGTAAATGCAAAAATGTAAAAACAATATTTAAATGCGATAATGTAAACACAATAAATATAAATGGAAAAAATAAATACAGTAGATATGTATGCATGGTCATATATACACATAAAATGATATGCTTAGTATTGTTTTGTTATTTATTATTGTTATGGTTGTTATTGTTTTGTTTTTGGTAGAGAATTGTTTGTGCTTGAAATAAATGATGTAATGCTTGGATGTTATTAAACAGTGAATATGAATTTAGACTCCAACTAGGCCTGACTCTCTAAAAGTCCCAAGTGGAGTTTCCAGTTGACGCGCCCCGGATTTCGATAGCAGAAGAAGTAGAGAATCGAGAACAGGATGAAAACAAGTTTCATCCCTTCTTCTCTAATTCCTCCAAATCCATTCATTTTGAAAATGGTTTTTCAAGGGCTTTTCTAGGCGTCAGTTTTGAAAAACTTATTGGGTTGAGATTTTTTGTTAAAGTTGCCACCTAGCATGGGGTTAAATGGTATGCTAAGTCACCGAGATTTTGGAAATTAATTTTTCCTTTTGAAATGTCCCATGTTTGACTTCCATAGGTCTATGTAACAGAGATATTATTTAATTTCGGGAGTCGATTATGCTTGGGGAAGATGTTAGGCGCCCCAAGACACCCGTTCGAAGATAGTACCTTAGTCTTAGTAGATATTCATTGTTAAACAATATCCAAACAGTTTTATTTAATTTACTTAAACAAGAATAATTCCCATTTTTTTTTAAAGTTTTTGTTCTTTTTATGTATTTTTGACATGATTTAATGGAAAACAGGTAAATACTAGAGTTGCTTCTAGTCAATGACACCCAATAACAGCTTATATATAAACAAATATGTAAATATGCAATCTATACTACATGAAATACAAACTAAGACTAAATGGTTTGGATATGTGACTAAACCCGCACATGGATTTCTTACGTATCTCGAATGAGAATCAAGTCATCACATTAAAAGATGGATTCATTATTAAAGGTGTGACCTTACCCTTATGTGCTGCCTACGTACTTTGGGTAGTTACCAAATATCAGGTCTAACGTAGTTCAGCTTTGTTTTGTCTGAAAAAGCTGGGTTGGTTTTGGTTAGGCTTGAGTTAGTTTAGTTAAGGTTTGGCTGATTATTAGTTAGTTTTGATTGAACAAACCTAAATCACAACCT
Organism: Eucommia ulmoides; assembly: GCA_016647705.1. Lineage (NCBI taxonomy): Eukaryota > Viridiplantae > Streptophyta > Magnoliopsida > Garryales > Eucommiaceae > Eucommia > Eucommia ulmoides. The sequence continues at coordinate 50,215,082 of CM028339.1, read as the reverse complement.
TGAAACAAACCTTTGATTTTGTCATGAACCTCAAACAAACTCCTTTGCTTTGGTTACTTTAGTGCTTGTGTGTAAGTTGTAAGCTAAAAAATTGAAAATAAATAACATATATTTATGTCAGTCCTACTCGTAACTAAGGAAAATGGGAAGGTTTTTGAAAAAGAATCACATATATCCCCGAAGGAATATAGGCCCTCCCATTATCCCGAGTTCTTAGCACAAGGGTTTGTCGGTGTAGTATATAAGTATATATGTGTTTATATATATATATATATGTGTGTGTGTGTGTGTGTGTGTGTGTGTGTTTATTTAGCTAAAAAAGGAAAATAAATACGATGTTCTTGGGGAGAATCGTATAGACTATGTATAACTCATGGTGTGAATGGTCGTTTTGCTCAAGTCTGCACACGTTTTTACCGCATGGTTGGATGTGTTGATGTACTATTTACAAGATCCTACTATCTACAAAACAATATACACAAAATCAACCAAGAATCATAGGGGGTTTGGTAGAAACATACCTACTTACAGGATGTGGTCTTCCTAACTGTTTACCTCATTCTCTTTCATCAAGGTTGGCCAGTGGTTGATCAATAGTCGCGGTTCTTTTAGTTCCTAGCCAAGAACCTAATAACAACAACCTACTTAGGGGATGTTGTGGTCCTTAAGTAGCCTACCTCTTTTTCTCCTTGGCTCGGTGTTGATCGATGATCGTCGATCCTTGAAGTTCTTGTTCTAAGAATTTCAAGAATTTCTTCCACAACTAAATTTTGATAGAACAACGACGTGTTTTTTGAGAAATCCGCTTGAGAGGCCTAGGACCCAAGAGAGTTGTTCGAGTTTACAGAGAGAAGTTAGGCCTTCAAATCTTGAGAAAATGAGAACCCCAACACCCTTATTTATAGGTTGGGGGCCTATGCATTGGGCAATGCGCATGCAATACTAGCCTCTTCCTTTGGGGGTTTTTGACCTAGAGGACTTTCTATCTTGTCTTGGTTTGATTTGGCTTGGAATGAATTTAGGGAAGAAGGCTAGATTCTCACAGATTTGGTAATAATTGACAATCATTACCAATCATTACCTCTCCATTAATGGAATTCCTTGCACATGGGTGAATTTATGACTTGATGGGATGGATCCATTTCGGTTTAGGGGCTAAACATCGGTTAGATCCACTATTTCGGTTCGGTTGGCATAAATGCTCCCAAAGTGCATTGAACCTAGTCCTGAGGTTTTACTTTGCATTTAATGGAAAGTGATGAGTCATGACTTGGAGGCCATACATTTGGTTCATTTCATATGGAATCGGATGAACTTTCCTTGTAACCGTTGGTTGGTTTCCAAGTTACCTAGTTACCCTAGATATTTTTGTGAAAATATCTAGATCCTTTGAACCTAGCCATTCCATGTCATCCCAAGCATTTAATTCTTGATGAGATGTGTGTTAAATGCTTTTCTTGGAGGCTACTCATTTGGTTTGGTTTTGGTAACGAATCATCACGATTTAAGGCTTTCGGTTGGTTGGTTTCGAAGATATTTTGCTTAAAATATCTAGATACCTTGAATGTGGTCCTAAAATGTCATCCCAAACATTCAATTCTTGATGGTATGGCATTCAATGATCATTGAATCCCTTACTTAAGTGGCAAACTGAATCTGTTTAGTTTTGATAATGGTTGGTTGCGCCCTAAGTGTCTTGTCCTCTTCCTTTGCCATTTGGTAGGCAACATCTAGGAAGGCTCCTTGGTCATTATAATGCTTTGTTTATGGACCTTAAATGATGACTAGGCCCCTTGATTGTTTGGACCTAAGATGGTTGATGAATGGTTTATTTACCAACAAATCAAGTATTTTTAGGTTCAGATATTTGTGTGTTTTCATACTTTTTTGTTAGTTTAATATGTTTTTTGTGTTATTTTATAAGTTTTTGAATAAATGGGTAACAAGGTGCAAAGTATATGAAAATGCTGTAACTTGAAGGCCATTTTTTTACAATGATTCAATCCGATTTTGGAAAATATAAAAACATGAAAGTTGTAGATATATGTCTTATATTTCCATAGGTTTTTGAATCACCTCAATTGGATTTCGGAAGGGAAAGTGACGTCCAAAAGAAGAATTTGGTGTCGACACTGCTTGGACCATCGCTGCAGTGATGATCCGATAGTGAATTTATTACCCTTTGATCACTGCAGCGATGCCCTCTATTATTGCAGCAACCCGGCACCAGTTGGCAAGATATTTTCTTTATATTTTTGAGATATTTTGCACCCCTATTGATAACCACTCATTCTCACTCCAAGTAAACACGTTTTTGGGCATATTTTAGAGCTCTAAGAACATACCAACCAAAAGGATCATTATTTTGGAGAATAGAAAACACAATTGGAGTGGATTTAACGGACGTAGAATCGTCTATTCTTCAGATTTGGCTATTTTCCTTTGTTTCTCTCTTTTATTCTTAGCTTTGGTTAGTTGTTTTGTTGATGTTTAGCTCATTTGTTGTTAAATATTTGGTTATGGACATGTGTAGATAAACATCTATTGTCTAGGGAGTGATTTGTTTATGAATATATCGTTTGAGTAAATCAATGTTTCGTTAACTGTTGTTCATCCCAATTCGATTGTGTTTGCCATTTTATTACTTCCATTATATGCTTGTTATGATATATTAGTTGATTTGAGAATACGGGGTTTGACACTCAGGAGAGGTAACCTCATATTCGGACTAGGGTTTAAACACAACGCAACATTCTAATGTTTCGGGAGATTATTAGAAAGTGTGCAATCCATGAGGTTGGGGTGAGACTCATATGATCGTTTAGATGCTAGATAGGGATATTGGTGTTGACACGAGTCGCATATTCATTTACTTTATACTCGAGAGAGGTAGTGAATGGGTTTTCGATACCTAGATTGTCGGATAGTTTGAATACCGTTAATGTAAACTGTTGGCCCAGTAAGCTACCCAAGAGGGGGAGGGGGGGTGAATTGGGTAGTATTAAAAATTATTAGAATATGACACTTAAAATGTCAAACAATTAATATTATCCTAAAATTAATTATTGTCTTTTATAGCAGCGGATTATGTGTTATCAATTAGGTGCACACCCAAATAACAAAATATAAACAATATAAATAATGCAGCACACAAAAAATTTATACTGGTTCACCAAGTCACTCTTGGCTAATCTAGTCCCCCGAGCCCCATGAAGAGTTGCACCCACTAAACTCAAGATCCCTTTAAAGGTAGGAACCAAACCCTCACAATGATTATTTTCACAGGCTCAGAATCAACCTTTACAATTCCTTTTCACAGGCTAAGGAATAACCTCGATTATTTTACCAAGCAGAAGATTAACCTAATTATATTACAGGGAGAATCACGATATAATTTTTTTTATACCTTAGACTCAAGAATTAAACCTCACACAAACACGCTCCAAATATCCTTTTACGCTGTAAGGATTGAACCATTACAATTTACTCATAATTCTATAAAGGAAGAATTAAAACCTAATCTTTTTATACTCTAGGCGAAGAGCAAAATCTCAATCTCTTTACCGGAAGAGATTAAAACCAACTACTCCCGATTAGACACTCCCAATAGTATCTAATCCACACACAACTCACCAATTACAAAAATTGATAAGTTCTTCCAACTCGGAGCTTCTACCACATCAAATTAATTAATACTCAATTAATGTCCCGAAACTAGTGATAGAAATAAAGTGAGAAAATTCAAAATCTGATTTTAAACACAAAAAAAATAAAAAATAAAAAATAAAATAAAAAAAAATGTGTAGCAAACAATTTAACACGTAATCAGATTTTTTAAAGAAGTTGTTTCAAAAAATAATTTTCAATAAAAATTCGGAAAACAATTCAAAGATCAACTTCCAAGAAAATAATAATAATAGCAAATAAGCAAATAACTTGGAACAATCTCATCAGGAATCCACCGAAAGAATAATGATTAGAATAGTAATGATACTTCAGATCGGTAGTAGCAATAATCCACAATAAATGTCTTTCAAGAACAAATCTCAAGAAAACTTAGGAATTGAATAGCTCTTGAATTTTGATTGATTTTGATTATTGGATTTTTTAAACCTAAAAAGTGCAGGTTTATTTATAGGAGTTTATAACAAGCCCTCTAACGGCTAGTTACTATATATCATGACAAATAATTACTCTATAAGCCCTATTATATCATTAGGACTCAATCCTAGTATAATTCACTCAAATATTTCTTTTAAAACATTCAATTTAGTCCCTCAAACTTTTACTAAATCTCAATTAGATAAGATAGAAATAATTACATGTACCAAATTGAAAGATATCTAAAATACTTGAACCATATCTATTGGAATATTTAAATAGGAGTATCATATCTTAAATATATCCATGTCCCTAAGATATCTCAATCAAGTAAACAAATAATGGCTAATTAATGGCTAGTTTTTGAATAAAATCCAAAATTCCTCAAAACCAGAAATAGGCTATCGGTTGACTGACCAACACCCACTAGTCGACCGCCCAATTCAAGACGTAGCCCAAGCAAAAAATTATTCACGCATTGGTCGATCGCCCAACCTTTATCTATCGACCGAATGATATAGAGACTTTCACAAGTTGACCTAACGATCCAGAGATTTCATCCTTTAAGCATAGGTTGACTTAGCTGTCAACCGAACAATTCAGAGAGTTCCATAAGTTGACTCACGTGTCGACCGTATGATCCAGAGAGTTAGCCTTATAACCTTAGGTCAACTTATCAATCGACTGACCATTGCTGGAACACTTCTCTTAATTCGATTTTAATTCATTTTCTTTGACGTTTTCGCCCCTTTAATCGATTTCTTTTCTTGGTTAGCTCCACTAAATTCTTAAATCCAATTTTAATTAATTATCAATGTTTCTTTTTCAATTCCACATAGGAGAAAATAATTTAACTAATTAGGATCCTATAAAAAACACACATATTTGTAAAAAAGATTTTGTGTCGTGTGTGATCCTAATCGGGAATCATTAAGAGTAAAAATTTAACCTGAGTTATTTTTTCTAGATTCTTTAATTTCTTCAAACTCTTAGTATCCATCATATTTGTCAGTCTCTTTAGTATTTAGCACCCATTTCTACTTCTTCATGATAATATCTTCATTGGAACTTATAAACTGAAACACTCAATAAAATCGTTAGTTCCACAAAAAACATTAATATTTAATTGTTCATCAAAATCTTAGGATCAACATAAACTAGACTAAATCAAACATATTTAAGTGAAAGAAGTTAATCCCTAGATAATCTATTCCGATAAACGTCATTATTAGTATTGTAGTTTAATTAGTTATAATTTTAGTTTAGTTTATTTTATAACAAAAACCCTAAATATTCTATAGCCTAGATAAAGTTCAGTTACGATAATCGTGATACTTAACGACAATTTAATCCAATCTCTGTGTATACGACAACCCCACTTATTACTATTCTATTAAAACTTGACCCGTACACTTGCGATAAAAGTACCAACAAATAATTTCTCTACCAAAGGTTTATCAAGACTACTTAGATTTGGTGAAAATCCAAGTCAAGCCCACACATGAAATCATCTTGTGATTTTGGGCTTTGTCATGACCTTTCCAAGCCTTGATTAAGGTTTCTTGGATTATTTCTTGGTAGTGTTTGATGTGATATGCATGAGAGAAAGAATTGTTTTTGGTCTTAAATTTGACAAGATTTAGTGAAAAGTAAATGTTTCAAAGTAGGGGTGGGGTAACCGAGTTAATTGTTCGAAATGTCATATGATTTAAGAGTAGAGACTAAGATTTACATATACTAAAGATGATTTGATGAAAATAAAACCTTAGTAAAGTCATTTTAGACCTCCTTCAATCACAAGAATTTTGATTTTGACCTGAAACTTTAACTTAGCTGTATTTTGTCAAATTCAACATTTTTACAGTATTGTCATGTTTTTGGTTGTTTTTGTATATTGCATAGTGTGATCTCCAGTAGATATTCATTCTCTTTAAACCTGAGTCTGAACTTGTACTTGATCTGACATTGATTGGGCAGGACAAAATACGGTGTCTACATTATGCATATGACTAATGACAAGATAATTGACTATATTAGCAAACCAAGGTACTTGGGATATGAACATGAGTTGTTCATCAGGAAAAGTTTCTTTAATGGGAAAATTTTCATCGTTAGACTCCACTACTGATAGGTGTAAATTACCTATATATTTTCAAACCGAAATTGTTAGTTTTTGAGTACGTTTATTATGTTTTAATATATTTTAATGTGTTTTTATTCTTTTTGTACTAAATCAGGTGTGTGGGGGTAAAACGGTATGAAAATAGATACTAAATGATGATATTGGATCAAGAACGGTGGAAAACAAGCTCGAGGGCAATATTTTGAAAAGAAGCCCATCGCCGCGGTGTCCAGACCTCCGCCGCGATGGTGAAAATGCAGAGAAGACCCTATCTTGCTGAACGTCCACCGCCGCAGTGGTAAAAATGTAGGATGGTCACCAATTCCACTGCCTCCTCCACCGCTGCGGCTATCACTAACCGACATACCCACCGCCGTGGCGGTGAACGGTCATCTCTGCACATACTTTAGACATTTTGTGATATTTTTAGCCCTATAAATACCCTCATCTCCTCTGTTTTTATCACCCCCTAAGCTACTTAGAATATATTTAAGATGATTTTGAGAGATTTTTGACGGAGAGCTCACAACCAGAGGTGGAAGAAGAAGGAAGAAGTGATCGTTTAACGGTTTTAGCGCTAAATCTTCGGATATCGGCTAAGTCCTTTCATTTCTTTTCTTTGTTTTATTCATTTAGGTAGTTGTTGGGCATGTTTATCCCATTTTATATTGTATATATGGTTATGGCCATTGGCTGAATATAGGTTGTTTAGGGATTAACGCTATATTTATGAATTCGTTGTTTGTTTGAGTTTATGTTTCGTTAGCGGTTGTTCTTCGTAATTTTGATTGTGTTTATCGTATTGTTTGTTTATTATGCGTAGATAGATATATCGAGAATTTGAGGTTTGACACATGGAAGAGGTAACCCCGGATTTGGACTAGGGTAAACAACGCGATGATCCAATAGCCCATGAGGGAGTTGGATTGTGGGCAATCGATGACGTTGGGGTAAGACTCACGTGACCTAAGGTCGTTAAGACGTTGAGGGGGACTTCTTCATTGACATGAAGTCATGTATTCCCCCGTCTTACACTCGGGAGAGATGGCAGGGAAGTTTACGAACTGAGATTGTTGGATAAGTTGAACGCCGTTAACGTGAACTAAAACGTGATCGAACACGTATTCGTAAACGAAGTTAATCCCTAGATAATATATTCTCTCAAAACTATCTCAATATAGTATTAATATAGTTAAATTAGTATTTTAGTATTAGTATTTAATTTTATTCAATTTATTTTTGCCTAGATAAAATTAGGTTATGATAATCGCGGTAATTGATAATAATAACAACTAGTCTCTGTGGATACAATACCCCTACTCTCCCCATCTTTACTAAAACTTGACCTTATATACTTTTGAGTGAAAGTAGTGACGTATTTACGCGTTACCAATTACCATCCTAGACAAGTGATCAACAACGATATTTTTTAGACCCTTGCTTATCACGAAATTCTAAATTAAATTCCTGTAGCAACAAAATTCATCTAATCAAACAAGATTTAGAATATTTCTTGGAAAGAAGGAATTTTAATGCAGCATCATCAGAATAAACAATGATTTTGGAACCAATCAAATAGGAGTGAAACTTGTCTAAAGCAAACATAACAACAAGTATTTGCTTTTCAGTAGTTGAGTAATTCAGTTGTGCATCAATGAGAGTTTTACTTGCATAATAGATTACATACGATAACCTATTCACACGTTGGCTCAAAAGAGTACCTATAGCATAATCAGATACATCACACATGATTTTGAAAGAGAGATTCCAATCAGGAGGTCGAATGATAAGAGCAAAGGTCAACAAGTGTTTCACTCTCTCAAAGACTTGAATATAGGAATCATTAAAGACAAAAAGGCTATCTTTTGCAAGTAAACTACACAAAGGTCGAGAAACCTTACTAAAATCTTTGATGAACCTTCTATAAAACCCAACATGACCAAAAAATGATCGAATTACTTTCACTGTTCATGCAGGTGGAAGATTGGAAATTAAATCTGTTAGCCCAGTGAGATACCCAAGAGGGTGTGTGTGTGTGAATTGGGTAGTATTAAAAATTATTAGAATATAACACTTTAAAAATCAAATAATTAATTTTATCCTAAAATTAAGTATTATCTTTATAGCAGTGGATATGTGTTATCAACTAAGTGCACACCCAAATAACAAAATATAAACAATATAAAGAAACAAAGTAGAACACCATGATATATCCTGATTCAATAAGTTACTCTTTGCTAATCCAGTCCTCCGAGCCCCACTGAGATTCGCACAAACTAAACTCAAGATTCCTTTAACAGGTAAGAACTAAACCTTTACACAATGATTCTTTTCACAGGCTCAGAATCAACATTTACAAATTCCTTTTCGTGGCTCAGGAATCACCTATTCTTTTTCCCAAGCTCAAGAATAACCTTATCTTTTCATAGGCTAAAGATTAACCTAATTATATTACAAGGAGAATCACAACCTAATTCTTTTTATACCTGAGGCTCAAGAATTAAACCTTCCAAATACTCCAAGTATCCTTTTCCCAAGTAAGGATGAAACCTTTACAATTCACTCAGAATTGATCCTAATAAGGAAGAATCACACCTAAGCTCTTTTCAAGGGAAAAGAGTAACCTAACCTTTTTGTACTCTAGGCAAAGATCAAACCTAAATCTCTTTACAAGAAGAGATCGAAACCCAAAGCTACCCCTGATTAGATATTCCCAATAATATCTAATCCGCACACAACTCACCAATTACAGAATTGATAAGCTTATTCCTACATAGAGCTTCTACTACCACAGATTAATTAATACTCAATTAACGTACCGATACTAGTGATCGAAATAAAGCGAGGAAACAAAATCTGATTATAATAAAGAATGCAGGTAACATAATTAAGCACGTAATTAGATTAACACATAAATCTTTTTTAAAATATTTTTATACTTTTAAAGTTTAAAAACGATTTCTCAAAAAGATCAATTCACCAAGCAAATAATAATAATAATAAAATATTCAATTAAAGAATAAGCTTGGAACGATCTCACTAGGAAAACACCGAATAGATTACACGTAGTATCACAAGACAACTTAGATCGGTGACGCTAACTCAAATAGCGCTTTAAGTCCAGAACTTCTCAATAATCGATCTCACAATTGATCTCTCAAAATAATATCAGAAAGATGACTCTTAGAAAATCTTAGGAACAGAATAGTTCTTGATATTATGTGTATCTTATGTGAAATCCGCAGGTCTCTTTTAATAGCCCTCAAACTAGACCTCCAACGGCTAGTTTTTAAATGTTATGTCAATAAATAACACATATGGACCTCATATATCATATAGATTTATAACAGCTATATTTAACCAACAATATAACTTCTAAGACTCTCAATTTAGTTCCAAAAATAATTTGATCTTAATCAATGAAAGTATAGAAAGAATTATATTTAAGTATATGGACTAAATAGTAAGGTGAAAATAAAATCCCTTAAATCTCTCCCATATCTTTGTCCCAAAATATTCTCCACCAAAATAACAATAATTAAACTCAAATTTCACAGGTTTAAATATAGGGATTTCAAATATATCTTATAACGGCTACTTTTCAAATACTATGTCATTAAATGACACCCCAAGATCCCATACATCATATATGTTCAAAATAGATATTTTTCATTTAAAAATATTATTGGGAGATCTCATTTTGGTCCTTAAACATTTTTAAATCGAAATTCATCGAAATAGAAAGTATTAAAATACTTTAATTAAAATAACATTTAATTAAATAGACCAAATTAATAGGGATAATAGAATAGATAGATCATATCTCAATTAAGTCTAGATCCCTAAGATATCTCTCATATCCTAACCATAAAACGGCTAGTATTTGAATAAATCCCGAAATTCCACAAATCCTGAAACTGACCATCGGTTGACCAGATAACACCCATCGGTTGACCGCCCAATTCAAGACGTAGCCCAAACCAAAATTGCTTCATCATCGGTCGACTTACCTGTCGACCAGACGATCCAGAGACTTTCACAAGTCAATCCACCTGTTGACCGGAAGATCTAGAGAGTTCATCCTCTAAGCACAAATCGACTTACCTGTCGACTGGACGATTTAGAGAGTTCCATAAGCCGACTTACTTGTCGACCGAATAATCCAGAGAGTTCGCCTTTTAACTACAGGTCAACTTACCTATCGACCGACCATTGCTAGAACACCTCTCCTTAATTCATTTTCATTCAATTTCTTCGACGTTTTTGCCCTTTTAACCGATTTGTTTTCTCGGTTAGCTCCATTAAATTCTTAAATTCAATTTAAATCAATTATCAATGTTTTTTCTTCAATTACACATAGGAGAAAATAATTTAACTAGTTAGGATCTTATAAAAACACACATAATTATAAAAAATATTGTGCCGTGTGTGATCCTAATCGGGATACATTCAGAGGAAAAATTTAACCTGAGTTGTTTTTCCTAGGTTCTTCAATTTCTTTGGTCTCTTAACGTCCATCATCTTTGTCAATCTCTTCAGCATTTATTTTCTTCATGATAATATCTTCACTGGAACTTATGAACTGAAACACTCAATAAATCCATTAGTTCCACAAAAAATATCAATATTTAATTGTCCATCAAAATCTTAGGATCAACAATCTCCCCCTTTTTTGATGATGACAATTAATTTTGATATTTTCTTCAAAACAATATGTAACCACACTCCCCCTGAATCCGATGACAAGTTCTTTAACTCATTAAAGTAAAGTAATATAGATAATCAAAAGATTTTCAACGAAGAACAAATTTCAATATATAATAAACGCCCCCTTAATATATTCAACAAAATAATTCAAGCTTCCCTTTAAGATATTCAATAAAACATCAACAAATTCTCCCCTTTTGCCGTCTAAAAAAAATGGGGAAGGGGAACCAAAAACATCACTACTCTAGGCAAATGTCATGAACTTTTATTTTCCGCTAGAGATTTAGTGAGTATAACAAATTAATCAAAAGTTTCAAAATCTTCAATCTCATCGTTTTCAATTTATGCATAACACATTATTGCCCCACTTATAAAAACTTCTTCCCCTAAATAATTGTAAATAAGCAAATTCATGCAAAAGAGAATAGTCCCGGGCAATCAAAATATTTCAATAATATCGCATGCAATCATATAATTTCAGTTAAATTCGCATGCCTTACTAATGATACCAAATAATGTCTTCCCTTTATAGAAACAAAACATGTGATCTTCAACACACTAGAATATGAATCATATCCCAATGAAAATTTACCAATATAAATCTAGTGCATGCATAAATATGGATAAGTGCATATTTTTCTCATAAAATTTCAACTCTCTTTTAGAATAATAATTGTTTTACAGAACAAGAGATATTAGTTGTATGCCAAACACTTAATGCCTATATATCCACATGTAACAGATTAAAATGTCATATATATTCTGGTAATCGTATATATGATATCAAAAGTAGATTAATACGATCTCATAAAATGACACCAATCATGTAAGCTTAAATTCATATGACATGCTGACTAGTAAGATCATGATTAATACTGATTTTATCAAGCTTTTCTTAGTGATAAATATTTCATCAATAAACTAGTATTAGCTAACAATATAATTCAATGTAGGTATATAATTAGAGCATAATTAGTCCAGATCAAATAAATCATTATACACTATCATGCATTTTAATAATTCAAGGTGAGCTCAATTCAACTTAAGTCATTTTCTAAATCACGTAACATGTTTCAAAATCAAACACATGATAACTATTCGATACAAGCACATTATAAAAACATATTAATATACTTTAACTAAGTATGATTCCCATAATCACCATATAATGTTTTTAAGACAACAAATAAACACATCATTTAAAATAAGTTTTAGAAACCATTACCAACTTACCTATTTGGCAAGTCGAGAATTTTCTTCTTTAACAAATTTAATAAATTTAAATTGCGAGGGATTAGTTGTACCTTTTATATATTTTGGGGCGACTTTAGTTTTTACCTCATTTCTACTCATGATTGATTTGGGTGTATCATTCTTCTTGACTTGTCCGTATCTTCTCAGCCTTTGAATTTTTCTATTTTATTCACTGATACTTTCATTTGCTCGTGTTACTTGTGACTTCCTAGTGATATCCCATCTTAGCTTTGACAAACCTTTTCTAATTGCATGTTTCGCTTGTGGCTTCTTTGTGATTTTACATTCTGTCTTTGGTGCATCTTTTTGCTTTGCACGGGTCGCTTGTGGATCTTTGGTGACTTCTTATTTTAGCTTTGATATAACTTCTTTGTTCTCTCCTTCAGATCCACTTTCGACATTATATAATTCTGCACAAGACATTTCAATAGTTCTCTTCGGTGTTCATTTCATTTTGGATTCGTCCTTGTTAGACATAAACTTAGGGTTCTGAACGGATATGATACTTTAAAATGCCCAACCCTATTACAATAATAACATATAAAATTCAATTTATCATAGAAAGCACGAGATGTAAAATAAGAATCATTTCTAACAATAGCCATATAATTATCATTGGCTCGTGATGAAGGATGAGACGATGAAGCATATCCACTTCGCCTAGAAAAATCATTCTCAAAATATCTTGAAACAGTTTTAAGGTCGGATTTTGATTTTTCAAAAATTTTCTTAAGTAAATCGATTTTAGAAACAAGATCTGACATTTACCTGGAAATCATGTCAAAATTATTTTTAAAACTCTATTTTTATTTTCAAGAGAATCCACTTTAGAAAGCAAATTATTAATTTAAAAAACAACGTCCGAAAACTCTTTTGTGTCACAATCATCCAAATGCACTTTAGATTTTCAAACACTTTTTCTACCATTTTCAAAAGAATCAATTTTTCTTTTTAAACTCAAGCTATCTTTAGCAAAAAGTAGTATGAAATAAAGTAATTTTTCCATAACAATATGAACATTTTTATTAACATCATCTCCATCACTTCCACAAGAATCATAAACCACATTTTCATATACGACTTTGCCACTATTAAAAGAGGATACACAAAACACATCATCTATGGTGTGTGCACGTGACTGGTTTAGCTAGGATGTTAAGTCTAATCGAGCTAAAACCAGCTTTGATGACAATTGTTGGCCCAGGGAGCTACCCAAGAGGGGGGGTAAATTAGGTAGTATTAAAAATTATCAGAATATAACACTTCAAAAATCAAACAATTAGTTTTATCCTAAAATTAATTATTATCTTCATAGCAGCGGATATGTGCTATCAATTAGGTGCACACCTAAACAACAAAATATAAATAATATAAATAAAAAGTAAAACACCACGATATATCCTGGTCACCAACCTACTCTTGATCAATCTAGTCCTCTGAGTCTCATGGAGATTCACACTCACTAAACTCAAGATTCCTTTAACAGGTAGGAATCAAACCTTTACACAATGATTTTTTTCGCAGGCTCAGAATCAACCTTTACAAATTCTTTTTCCCAGCCTCAGGAATAACCTTTTCTTTTTACCAAGCTCAAGAATAACATTATCTTTTCAAAGGCTAAAGATTAACCTAATTCTATTATAGGGAGAATCACGACCAAATGTTTTTTTATACCTAAGGCTCAAGAATTAAAACTCACAAACACTCTAAGTATCCTTTTCCCAAGTAAGGATGAAACCTTTACAATTCACTCAAAATTGATCCTAATCAGGAAGAATCATACCTAAGCTCTTTTCAAGGAATAAAAGTAACCTAAACTTTTTGTACTCTAGGCAAAGATCAAACCTCAATCTCTTTACAAGAAGAGATCGAAATCCAAAGCTACCCTAGATTAGATATTCCCAATAATATCTAATCCGCACACAACTCACCAATTATAGAATTGATCCACTCAGAGCTTCTACCACCACAGATTAATTCATACTCAATTAATGTACTGGTACTAGTGATAGAAATAAAGTGAGGAAACAAAATCTGATTATAAAAAAGAATGCAGTTAGTACAATTAAGCACGTAATCAGATTAACGCACAAATTATTTTTAAAATATTTTTATACTTTTCAAGTTCAAAAACGATTTCTCAAAAAGATCAATTCACCAAACAATTATTAATAATAAAATACTCAATTGAAGAATAAGCTTGGAACGATCTCACCAGGAAAACATCGAATAAATTACATGTAGTATCACAAGACAACTTAGATCGGTGACGCTACCTCAAATAGCGCTTTAACTCAAGAACTTCTCAATAATCGATCTCATAATTGATCTTTCAAAATAATATTAAAATGATGACTCTTATAAAAACTTAGGAACTGAATAATACTTGATATTGTGTGTATTGTATTTGAAATCTGCAAGTATCTTTTAATAGCCTTCAAACTAGACCTCCAACGACTAGTTTTTAAATGTTTTGTCAATAAATGACACATATGAACCTCATATATCATATAAATTTATAACGACGATATTTAACCAATGATATAACTTCTAAAACTCTCAATTTAGTACACAAAATAAATTGATCTTAATCAATGAAAGTATAGAAAGAATTATATTTATGTATATGGACTAAATAGTAAGGTAAAAATAAAATCCCTTAAATCTCTCCCATATCTTTGACCCAAAATATTCTCCACCAAAATAGCAATAATTAAACTCAAAATTCGCAGGTTTAAATATAGGGATTTCAAATATATCTTATAACAGCTACTTTTCAAATACTATATCATTAAATGACGCCCCAAGACCCCATACATCATATATGTTCAAAATAGATATTTTTCATTTAAAAATATTCATGGGTAATCTCATTTTGGCCCTTAAACATTTTTAAATCGAAATTCATCAAAATAGAAAATATTAAAGCACTTTAATTAAAATAACATTTAATTAAATAGACCAAATTAATAACGATAATAGAATAGATAAATCATATCTCTATTAAGTTTAGATCCCTAAGATATCTCTCATATCCTAACCATAAAACGGCTAGTATTTGAATAAATCTTGAAATTCCACAAATCCTGAAATTGACCATCGGTTAACCGACTAACACCCATCGGTCGACTGCCCAATTCAAGATGTAGCTCAAACCAAAATTGCTTCGCCATCGGTCGACTTACCTATCGACCAGACGATCCAGAGACTTTCACAAGTCGACCTACTTATCGACCAGAAGATCTAGAGAGTTTATCCTCTAAGCACAGGTCGACTTACCTATTGACCGGATGATTCAGAGAGTTCCATAAGTCGATTTACCTATCGACTGAATGATCTAGAGAGTTTGCCTTATAACCACAGGTCGACTTATCTGTCGACTGATCATTGCTGTAACACCTCTCCTTAATTCATTTTCATTCAATTTCTTCGATGTTTTCACCCCTTTAACCGATTTGTTTTATTGGTTAGCTGCACTAAATTCTTAAATTCATTTTAAATCAATTATCAATGTTTCTTATTCAATTACACATAAGAGAAAATAATTTAACTAATTAGGATCCTATAAAAACACATAATTATAAAAAACATTTTGTGTCGTGTGTGATTATAATCGGGATACATTAAGAGAAAAAAATTTAACCTGAGTTATTTTCCTTAGGTTCTTCAATTTCTTTGGTCTATTAACGTCCATCATCTTTGTCAATCTCTTCAACATTCATTCTTTTCATGATAATATCTTCACTAAAACTTATAAAATGAAACACTCAATAAATCCATTAGTTCCGCAAAAAACATCAACATTTAGTTGTCCATCAAAATGTTAGGATCAACAAAGTCAATGTTTAACTTATCAACCTCAATTTCCTTTTTGGAAACAATATGACCTAGAACAATCCCTTTCTTAACCATGAATTGATATTTTTCCCAATTTAACACAAGATTTTTCTCTTTACATCTAACCAATACTAATTGCAAATGGTGCAAACACTCATCAAAACTAAACCCAAACACAAAACAATCATCCATGAAATTTGTAGAAAACACTCTACCATATCAAAGAAAATTCTCAAAATGGATCGTTGAAAAGTACCAAGAGCATTACATAATCCAAAGGGCATACGTCGGTATGCAAAGGTTCCAAAATGACAAGTGAAAGTGATTTTTCTTGGTCTTCAGGGGAAATAGAAATTTAGTTATAACTGGAATAATCATCAAGAAAATAGTAATAAGAATAACTTGCCATTCTCTCAAGCATTTGACCAATGAAGGGAAGTGGAAAATAATATTTTCTAGTGACAACATTCAGTTTCCTGTAGTAAATAAAAACAAGCTACCCTATTTGTACTCGGGTAGGAACTAATTCATTTTCATCATTTTGTTTACTGTTATGTCAGATTTCTTAGTAGGAACTAATTCATTTTCATCATTTAACTATTGTTAGGCCAAATTTCTTAGGAACTACCTAAACATGACTAACCCATAAGCTATAAAAAATAGGCTAAATGATACCTACATCTAAAAGTTTAATTACTTCAGCTTTAATAAACTTTTTCATGTTTGTATTTAATCGTCTTTGGAACTCAAGACTATGCCTGACATTATTTTCCAAATGAATTCTATGCATGCACACTAATGGACTAAAACTTTAATGTCTCCAATTGTCCACCCTATGGTTTCTTTATGATATTTGAGGACATTGATAAATTTATCTTCCTGTTCGTTATCTAAGTTTGATACTATGATAAGAAACAAGGTTTTTTACTCCTAAAAATGCATTTTTTAGGGTCTCAGGTAAGGCCTTAAGGTCCAACTATGGTGACTCAGAAATTGAATGGGAAGACTTAGTGGGTAGAAAAGGTTCAATTTTGGCTTTCCATTTTTCATTATCCATTACTAGAGTAGATTCTAACAACGAATTTTTATCACTAATTCAACTTTCAACATCTACGTTTATGCCAAACTGAGGTAAACACTTTTAAAAATGGTCATTTCCATTCATTTGCAAGAAGAAATCATGGGTTGCAATATCAATCATATTGACGTCACACAAATCATCAATTTCCACATATTTATTAGCAACATTAAATACATTCAATTCAACAGTCATATTTCCAAATGAAAATTTGAAGACACCATTACGACAATTAATGATTACATTAGAAGTAGGTAAGAATGGTCTACCTAGGAAGATAAGAATTTGAGTATTCAAGTTTTCAGCAGGTTGGGTATCAAGAACAACGAAGTCTATAGGAAAGTAGAATTTATCAACTCTGATTAAAGCATCTTGTATGACACCTCTTTGAACTTTGACAGACCTATCAGCTAATTGGAGTGTCATAGATATGGGTTTTAACTCTCCTAGACCAAGTTGCTAATAGTCTGAATATGATAACGAATTCACATTTGCACCCAAATCAAGTAAAACACAATTAATCTCTTGATCACCAATTACACAAGAATTTGTTGGATAACTAGGATCTTTGTATTTGGCAAATGTTTTGTGCTAGATTACAGAGCTTACTTGTTCACTCAAGAATGCATTTTTTTGGAACAATAGTTTTTCTTTTCACAGTGCAAAGATCTTTCAAGAATTTCAAATAGGCAGGTACATGTTTTATAGCATCAAGGAAGGGGATGTTAATGTGAACTTACTTAAACACCTCTAAAATGTAGTTCTATTGTGTACCTTTCCCTTTTTGAACAAGTTTTTATGGAAATGAAACTTTTGGAACATAGGTCAATGGTTGATTTTCAGTTGAGTCTTTGGATTTAGAATTTTCGGGTTGGCTTTTTGTAGACACCGCATTTTTTTTCCGCTCAATTAGTGTCGAATTGAAAGTACAAGTTCAGATAAACTTTAAACTTAGGTTTAAATCCTTTACTGCTTCCAAAGAATAGATGCAACAATGTTCAAGTACACTCCAAAACTTTGCTTAAAGTAAAATTTAAATTTCCCTTTTTTAAATTTCATGTCTAGTGGAACAAAATATGTATGTATCCTTCTTTGTCATTATGAGTAAACTCGCATGACAAAAAGGGATAGTTGTAGATACTGCATTTTGTCCCGCCCAATTAGTATCGAATTGAAAGTACAAGTTCAAATAAACCTTACACTTAGGTTTAAAATGATTGAATTTATACTTTGGATTACATGCTATAATATATATATATATATATATATATATATATATATATATATGTATATATATATATATATGTATATATATAAACAATAAAAACACAAGAAAACATAAAAACTGTTAAATTGGATTGAATTCAACCAAGTAAAAGTTTCGGGTCAACCTAAAAAATTCTAAAATTTATGGGGTCTAAAATGACAGTATTCAAGGTTGATTTTCATTAAATCACCTTATACGAATAAAAATAAGTTACTACCCTTCATTTATAGGATATTTCACCAATTTACCTCGATTTACTATCACTAGTTTCATTTATTTAATGCCAAAAATATTGTTTCATTTGTTCATAATACAATAAATACCGTCAAGAAATAATTCAAAAGACCTTGATCAAGGCATGGAAATATCATGACAAATCCAAAGTTACACAACGTAACTAAGGATTAAGACTCGGTTGGAAATAGACCAAATTAAAGCCATCTTGACTAACCATCAAAGCCCATTGAATCAAGGGCCCAACACACCATTTAATGAATCATAAAAGAGAATTTAAATGACTAATATACCCCCAGGATATTCTCTACAAAAATATCTAGGGGAGGAGCTAAGTCACTTTGAAAGTCACAAACCGCTATCGAAACTAAACTGATCCGGTTTGCACTTTGCATACACTTAATATAGACATTAAGTGTCCATACCATCAATCATTTAATGATTCAGATGACATGGATAGGCTAGGTTCAAAGTATCAATATATTTTGCAAAATATCTTAGGGTTAACTAAAAACCTTGAAATGTAACTACCGATAGCCGATTCGATTCCAATCCAACCGAATTAGGGCCCATCACATCAAGGGTAACCATAAAGAATTAAATGCAAAGTGACACCTCAAGACCATATTCATTGAATCTTCAAAGCATTAATGGCAATCAAACCGAAATAGTGAAACTAATCGGTACTTATCCCATAAACCGAACCGAAAGTGTGACTTCATGCCATAAATGCACCCATGTGCAACCAATCACATTGGAGATTGTATAATGATTTCTAATGACTACCGATGATTGCAAGGGTCTTTCAAAAATTTGGTAATCATTACAATTTTTTTAGAGAATCTTCTACAATCTTTAAAATTTGTTCAAACCAATTCAACATCAAGACAAGAGTACATGACCCCTAAGACAAACAGACCCTAAGGAAGAGCCTGGATTGGCCTGCGCATGGGCCAATGCGTAGGCCCATGGGCCTATAAATACTGGGGACTGTTTTCATAATTTCAAGAGTTAGAGCCTTTACTTTTTCTCTCTAGGCTTGGGCAGTGCTCTCAAGTCTCTAGGGTTTCCAACCATTTCCTTCAATAAACATCTCAAAATTCTATTGAAATATTTCCTGGAAAGAGCTCTTGAGGATCTGGGAAGATGATCTCATGAGGTTGACGCCACACGATCAAGGACAACGAATAAGATCCAAATAAGGAGAGAAATGTAATCACTTAGGGAAGAGTACTTCCCCTAAGTTAGGTATGTCTTCTTGAACCTCATTTAATTCTATCTTAAATATGCGTATTATACTTGTACACAACATGTTCATTTAGTATTTATACTTAAATATCATGTATATAACATATATAATACATAATTAAGTAAAAAAGGGTAAAATTATGTCATATTCATCAAACCATATTAAAATTGTTCAAGATCATGTCAAGAACATCAATAACGTCCGAGAACTTATTAAAAACATGTGAGGACCAAAAATATCCGTTGACACAAAACATCTATCACACCGTGAGCTGTGCATAGTCTGTACGATTTTGTCATGGCCACATGAAATAGAATTCTATTAACTATTAATCTAATGATATACTGTTACTAACTGACTTACTTTATGCCATAACCTGGCACTAAGTCCTCAGGCTAGTGGGTTGACACTATATATATATATATATGCCAGTCCTACTTATAACTAAGAAAGACATGAAGGTTTCTGAAGAAGGTTTACACGTATCCCTGAAGGAATAGAGGTCCTCCCTATATCTTTATTTTTAGCCACAAGGGTCTCGATGGTGTTGTGTGTGTGTGTGTATATATATTGTATCTTCTTTTCTTTTAACTTACAACTAAAAAATAAATACTAACTTGTCGAAACAAATGAGTTCAGTTGCGGTGTTCCTGACAAAATCAAAGAAATTATTCACATATCGTAATATGATTAATGTCATGTTTGATAACTAAAATCAAATAAAATCAGTTTTTACCTTGTTGTCCTTAGCGGTTTCAATCATAGGACCTTCGAAAAATGTGATTTTGAAGATAACGCCTCATTTGATGTTTTAAATGAATTAACATTGTTTTTAAGTATAGATCATCCATACATTATGGAAATACATTATGGAGATGAATTCAAGTCAGAAGGTATGATTTAAATAATGCAATTTTTCATTTCGACAACATTACTCAAGATATTAAACTCGGAAATCTATAAGTTTCACACATACACCGAGGGTGTATACATTTGTGATATTTTGTTTCTAAAATGTCCAATATACCTAAATATCATAATTTGTATTATATGTTTTATCATATCATGCAAATTGAAAAATTCACATCTTGATGACAAGTGTGCTTAATATGCTTAAACTTGGATTTAATGTGATAAAATAGTACATTACATGATCCTAATGTGAAAACACTTCAACTAACATTGTTATAATATTTTGAGTATGACCATATAATTATTATATTATGATCCATGTAATAAGATTATTCATACCTTGCCCAATTAAAAATTTCATATTTTGATCACAAAAATGCTGAATTTTTTTAAACTCGATTTCTATGTGATCATAAGGTACATTGTATATTTGGATCATCAAAACACTTTGAATATCACTGAAATAATGTTTTTGAGGTGTTTTCCTAAAAACTGATCATAGACATCGACCAAAACTAAAAACGGGCGATGAAAAATAGAATTGTGTTGAAAACACTGTAGCAATCAACTATTGCTGTCCAAAAAATCAAAATGGACCTTCTATAGTAAATTGGTCGTATCTCTCTTATTACTTTTCCAAATATGATGAATCTTATATGGTTGGAACACTAATTCAAATATCTTTAAAACTATATAAAATTCATATCAATCCAAGTTGGTTTCGTTGTTGAAACTTCAACATTTCAGCAGAAGTCAGTCGCTGATTTTTACAGAAAATCCTGTCTAGACCTTCGCTCACTCATTTGATCATATCTCACTCATTTGAAGTTCAAATGAGGTGATTCTTTTTGATATGGAAACCTAACTCAATAAAAATGATTTTTGTGTATGGTAGGAAAAATTTGGATATGTTTTTCTTATAAAACAGTAACTGTTTATAAAAATGTCAGTAGACTTTCTCTCTCCTACCCTGTTTTCGCTTTGTTTTCGGCTTCATGTTTTGGTATCGTATGTTTATTCTAATTGATGTACGATGATTCATATTCCTTATAATTATTATAAATATGCAGAATTTTGTCATGAACTCAAATTTGAATTTGCATATCATATCTTGTTAGGAACGTTCAAATCTTGTTATAGGATGTTATTTTAACATGTATTTATGATATATGCGTGATTAATTGATATGTTTATCATTACATATATGATTAATTAAAAAATTAGCTCAAAGGATATGAAAATTTTATTTTCATCATGGTAAATGAATTCTAAGTGTTCAAATGCTTGAAATGCTTGTACGTGCATAATTGGATTGTATACATGTATAATATGCTTTATACATATGATAAAATACATAATCATATATAAATATAAGTATTAGATTTGAATTTGTCAAGATAATCAAGTGGGAATGAAAAAATAGTATTTTAACTTAGTAGTAGGATAGCTTATTAAATGCTAGCCCATGCCTTATCTTCCACAATGTGAATGACATCTTATCTTGAACATCTTACTGCATATTTCAAAGTTGACGAGCCTTACATTTAATGATTCCTACCCAACTTTAAATATCTCTATCTTGATTTGTCTACATTTATTAAATGTCAACCATACTCAATTATATACGTTGAATATCTTGAACAATTTGCTATATTTTTCTACTACCTCAAATACAAATTGGACAATGGGTCCTTTGTAAATAATTAGACATATCTAGCATTTATGAGGTTGGAAAAAATAGATGGAATGTTGACAAATCTGCAGAGATAATTGAGAAGAGCTTCATATGTCTTGACATTTGAAGAGATCACATGCAACGATCACTTTATCTCTCTATACTCCAATTGTAATACCCTATCTACACTTCTCTACATCCATAAAAGGAGGAAGATAGCTGGAAGTTCAATAATCACCAACTAAAAATCTGACCAAGTATCAATCACTCAATCTTGAGCTACAAAAATCAAAGAGTTACTACCAAAAGACTTCTAAGCAAAAATCTGTCCAACAACACTTATACTCTTTGTTGATTCATATTTTTGAGTGTTTTTTGTATTTGATTCATACACATAAATTCTTGAGTTCTACATCTTGTGAGTACTGAAGCTCTATTTTGTGAGACGGTGAGATTTTCATTATAAATCTTGAGTAAGGGTTTTACTCAAGAGAGATTTGTGAGTGGAATATGTTCACTCTAGATTGTAAAGTCTTGAGATACGTACTTCTCAAGTAGCGACTTAACCGATTTGTTCTTCGCTCGTAAGAAGATCAAATATAGTGAAATCCTTGAAGGAGCTTTGGAGAATAGATTAGGCAAAGGGTGTTTGCCGATCTACTATAAATACCTGTATCAATCTCTCTAACTCTACTCTTTATATTTCAGTATATATTTGCGTTTGTGATTATTACTCTTGTTTGAATATCCGCTGTGCACTTGACACAAATCACATAAACATTTAGTTTATATTGAGTAGATTATAACTAATGAATTATTATTATCAAAACCCAATTCACCCCCCTCTTGGGTAATTCTTGGGCTATAAATTGGCATAAGATCTATACTTGCTTAATAGGCTTAAAATCTTAGTAAATCGATCATGACAAATTTTGTTGCAACTATCCTTCCCGAAGGTCAATCCATGCATAAACATCCTTTGTTTAATGGTAACAATTATATATTTTGGAAGGATAGAATAACAACGTTTTTACAAGCTACAAATTTTGAAGGTTGGAAAGTTATTAAAAATGGTCCACATACTCCTATCAAAACTAATCTTGATGGATCTACTACACTTAAGGTAGAATTAGAATTTGATGATAGGGACACCAAATGAATCTCTATAAATGCCCAAGCTATTAACATTATTTATTGTGGTTTAGATGTTCATGAATATAATGGGATTTCAGGATGCTTATCGGCTAAGGAGATTTGGGATACTTTTATGGTTACTCGTGAGGGTACAAACCAAGTCAAGGAATCCAAGATTGGCATTCTCGTGCACCAATATGAACTATTCAAGATAGAGGATGGAAAATCAATAATAGAGATGTATACTCGCTTTACAAATATTTGTAACAGCTTGAATGCACTCGAAAAACCATACTCAATGCCCCACCGAGTACGAAAGATCCTTAGAGCTCTTCCCAAGGTTTGGGAACTAAAGGCGACGTCCATCTAGGAATCCAACGATCTAAACAAATATTCAATTGATGAACTCATTGATAACTTGACCACTCATGAGCCGTCACTCAAAAGCTCCGAAGAAGAAGGTAGAAACAAAAAGAAATGAATAACCTTAAAAGCTATTTATGATGATGATGATGAAAGCATTGAGAGCGAACCCGAAAGCAAAATGGCTATCTTAGAGAGACGATTTAATCAGCTCAACCGGAGATTCTTCAAAAAGAAAAAAATCAACAAAACCGACATAAGCAAAGTTGAATGCTATAAACGTCACAAGCTCAGTCACTACAAAACTGAATGTCCTCAACTCAAGGAGGATCACAAAAAGCCAAAGAAACATTATTACAAAAGTAAGAATAGAGCTTTCAAGGAAACTTGGGATGACACTGACACAAGTGACTCGGAAAGTGAAAGTAGTGGCGAGGAGGCTAACTTACTTGCACTCATGGCAAAAGAAGATGAGGTAACTTCTACTTCCGAAACTTGTTCATTAGATGAATATGATGAATTACTTGATGCATATGAAGAATTAAAAGATGAGCTTAAAAATTATTTTTCAAAAATGATAAATCTTAACAAAACAATAGCTACTCTTTCAAAAGATATGGAAACAACAAAATTTGAAATTGTTTCTTTAAACAAGAAAATGATTCTTTAAAGAAATGTGATCTTGAAAAGGAAAATATTTCTTTGAAAAATCAAATTGATGATTTAACCAAAACAGTCCACAAGTTTACTAATGGTGAAAATAACTTTAAATGTTTCTTAGGAAGTCAAAAGGGTGTTTTCGGCAAAGCTAGTTTGGGTTTTCATCAACATAAGAAATAAAAGAAATTTCAGATATTTTTCTCAAAGACCCAAAAGTTTATAAAATATTTTTACTGTACCAAAGTTGGTCATGCTATTGATGTTTGTAATGAAAGAAAACTGAAAAAAAACTAATAAAAAGGTAAGAAAGATTTGGGTACCAAAGGGAACCTTGGTTCAAAAGACTAACCCTCCCGGACCCAAGTAAAACAGGTACCGTCATTTGAGGTGCTTCTTTTAGATTAGTTTTAAAGAAAATATATGCAAGGATAAATGGCTCCTAGATAGCGGTTACTCACGGCACATGACGGGCGATAAAAATTAATTTACATCTTTGACACCTAACGATGGTGGTCATGTGACGTTTGGAGACAACTCTAAGGGTAAAATCATTAGTATTAGTAAAGTTGATAAAAAATGATTTTATTATTGAATTTTTTTTAATTGTTGAAGGTTTAAATTTAATCTTCTAAGCATAAGCCAGCTATGTGATAACGGTTTTAAAAGTAATTTTTCTTGAAAATCAATATGTCGTCAAAGAAGATGATGATCACAAAGTTTTATTTGTTGCATTACGTTTTGAAAATATTTATACATGTTCATTTGATGATTTATCGTCTCAAATTGTTTCATGCCTAAATGCATTAACCAAAAATAGTTGGTTGTGGCATAGACATTTAGGACATGCTAGCATAGAACTTATTTCGAACTTATCTAAGAATAATCTTGTACGTGGATTACCGAATGCTAAACTTGTGACTATTGATGATTATTCTAGATATACATGGGTTCTACTACTTGCTAAGAAAAGTGATGTTTCTTACGTGTTTGTTAAGTTTTGTAAGCGTGTCGAAAGTGAAAAAGGTTTTAACATTAACAATATCCGAAACGATAGAGGAAGAGAATTCTGAAATAATGAGAATGAAAACTTTTGTGATGAATAAGGTTACATACACAATTTTTCATCCCCTAGAACACCTCAACAAAATAACGTTGTTGAGAGGAAAAATCGCTCTTTAGAAGAAATTACTCGGACTATGTTAAACGAGCATTATTCACCACAATACTTTTGGGCGAAAGTTGTAAGTATGGCATGTTACGTATTGAACCATGTTTCAATCCGTAGAGGTTTAAATAAAACTTCATATGAGTTATGGAATGGTAAAATCCCTATTATCTCTTACTTTAAAGTTTTCGGTTGCAAATGTTTTATTCTTATTGATAAAGAAAATCTTTCAAAGTTTGATGCTAAATCCGATTAAAGTATTTTTCTTGGTTATTCAACTAATAGCAAAGCTTATAGAGTATATAACAAACATACACTTATAGTTGAAGAATCAATGCATGTTGTTTTTGAGGAATCTAACCTCTTTTCACCAAGAAAGAATATAGATGAAAAAAAATTCAAATTTGATAGAAAAATCAACGGAACAAGCTGAAAACGCTGATTTGAGGCCCGGTAATGACTCAATGGAAGGACAACCTTCTGAGAACACGTTACTTAAGGCATGGAAAATGGTTAACATTTATCCATCTGATCAAATCATTGGTGACATTGAGTGCGGGGTAAGTACTAGATATTCTTTGAGAAATTATGTTAACAATTTTGCTTCCCTATCTCAAGTTGAACCTAAAAATGTTTTTTAAGCTATTGATGATGAATCTTGGATTCTTGCAATGCAAGATGAGTTAAATCAATTTGAGAGGAATAATGTTGGTCTCTAGTACCAAGACCTAATGACCATCCCGTAATTGGAACAAAATGGATTTTTCAAAAGAAAAAGGATGAGTCGGGTGTTGTTATTTGAAATAAAGCAAAATTTGGTAGCACAAAGTTTTAATCAAGAAGAAGGGATACATTATGATGAAACATATGCACCGGTAGCTAGATTAAAAGCTATATGTATGTTACTTGATTTTGCTTGTGCTAATGATTTCAGACTTTTTCAAATGGATGTTAAAAGCGCACTTTTGAATGGTTTCATTTCCGAAGAAGTTTATGTTGAACAATCTCCCGGTTTTAAAGACGAAACGTTTTCAAATCATGTTTTCAAACTATCCAAAGCACTTTATGGTCTCAAACAAACACCTTGAGCTTGGTATGAGAGGTTAAGTGGATTTATATTAGAAAAATATTTTAAATGTGGTTTAACCAATATAACTTTATTTATTAAAGAATCTAAAAATAATATCTTATTAGTGCAAATCTATATTAACGATATCATTTTCGGTGCTACTAATGAGATCTTGTGCCAAGAGTTTTCTAAGCTTTTGCAAGAAGAATTCAAGATGAATATGATGGGAGAATTAACATTCTTTCTCGAATTGCAAATTAAGTAAACAATGGATGAAATATTTATAAATCAAGCAAAGTATACAAAAGACTTAATCAAAAAATACGGAATGAAAAACTCAAAGATATATAATACACCAATGAGTACTTCGACCAAATTGGACGTTGATAAAAAAGGTAAGAAGGTAAATGAGAAGAAGTACTGAGATATGATTGGTAGTATCCTTTATCTTACGGCAAGTAGACCGGATATCATGTTTAATATTTGTCTATGTGCTCGTTTTTAATCTTGTCCTAAGGAATTGCATATAACCGCCGTTAAACATATTTTTTGATATTTGCTTGGTACAAGTGATTTAGGCTTGTGGTATCCTAAAAATGATTGTTTTGACATGTTTACCTATTCCAACGTTGATTTTTCCGGTTGCAAAGTCAAGCCTAAAAGTACTAGTGATACTTGTCATTTTCTAGGACAGGCATTGGTTTCTTGGTCAAGCAAGAAATTAAAACATGGTTGCATTATCCACGGCTGAAGCGAAATATATCGCGGCTAGAAATTGTTGTGTACAAGTGCTATATATGAAACAACAATTGGGAGATTTCGGTATTGATGTTGGTTGTGTTCCAATCTTATATAATAACACTAGCGCCATTTGTTTGAGTAAGAATCCTACTCAACATTCACGAACTAAGCACATTGAAATAAGACATCATTTTATTCGTGACCATATTTAAAAGGGCAATATCACATTGGAATTTATTGATAGAAATAATCAACTAGCCGATATCTTTACTAAGCATTATGGGGAAGAATAATTTTCAAAAAATTTACGTGGCTTAGGTATGATGAGAGAAAGAGATGCTTTGAAATAATTTTGAAAAATGAAATTTTCAAAAATTCCTACTTTAAGAGTGAAAATGATATGTTTTGCAAAAGTTGTCTTAATTGTCAAAATTCAATTCAATTTTGATTTATAATATTGAAAATGGCTTTCACTGATATTTATGCATATATGTTATGTTTAAAATATTTTTAAAAAGATTTCAAAACTATGTTCTTCCTAGTGATAAAAAATCTAATTTTGATAGACTTGAATCATTGAGACAATAATAAAATTTGGTTATATGTAATATTGATCAATCCTAAGTGATATTGGGTTGATAAATTCATATACAAACCAGGAATTTGTTATAAATTAAGTTTATGAATAGATGAGCGGTTTCAAATGGTCATAGGATCATTCTTGCAATTCACGCATAACTTTTACACGCACTTTCCACTACCACCACCTCAAAACTAAATCTAACTCTACTTTTTGATGTGACAAATGGGGAGAAAGACCTAGATTTGATGTTTATCTTCTCATTATACTTGTATTTTTCATATTGTAAGATAATCTATGTTATGTGGTGTGTTATTTATGTTTGTATGATTCATATGATCTTAATTATATAGTTTTGTCGTTATGAAAATTATAAGAATTTTACTTGCCTAAGAAAATGAAAAATGAGCTTTCTTAGATAAATATTTTCTTAAACCGATCTCATTCCCAAGGGGAGCTAGTAAAATTTATTATAATTCATAAAATATCAAATGAGTTGTCATCATAAAAAATGAGGAGATTGTTAGTCTAAGCGATTGCAATCATATGATCTTCGAAAAATGTGATTTTGAAGATAACGTCTCATTTGACGTTTTAAATGAACTAACATTTTTTTTAAGTATAGATCATACATACATTATGGAAATACATCATGGAGATACATTCAAGTCAGAAGGTATGATTTAAATAATGTAATTTTTCATTTTGATAACATTACTCAAAATATTGAACTCGGAACTCTATAGGTGGCACACATACACACCGAGGGTGCATACATTTGTGATGTTTTGTTTCTAACATGTTCAATATATCTAAATATCACAATGTATATTATATGTTTAATCATATCATGGAAATTCGGAAAATTCACATCTTGATGACAAATGTGCTTAATATGCTTAAAATTGTATTTAATGTGATCAAATAGTACATTGTATGATTCTAATGTGAAAACATTTCAAATATCATTGATATAATATTTTGAGCATGATCATATAATTATTATATTATGATCCATGCAATAATATTGTTCATACCTTGCTCAATTAAAAATTTCATATTTTGATCACAAAAATGCTCAAATTGCTTAAACTCGGTTTCTATCATAAGGTACATTGTATATTTGGATCATCAAAACACTTTAAACATCAATGAAATAATGTTTTTAAGTTGTTTGCCTAAAAAATGATTATAGACATCAACCAAAACCAAGAACGGGCAATGAAAAATACAATTGTGTTGAAAACACTGAAGTAATCAACTGTTACTGTCCAAAAAATCAAAATGGACCTTCTATAGTAAATTGGCCGTATCTTTCTTATTACATGTCCAAATATGATGAATATTATATGGTTGAAACTCTAATTCAAATATATTTAAAACCATATAAATTTCATATTAATACAAGTTGGTTTGGTTGTTCAAATTTCAACATTTCGGCAGAAATCAGTTGTTGATTTTTACAAAAAATCCTGTCTAGACCTTTGCTCACTCATTTGATCTCATCTCATTCATTTGGAGCCCAAATGAGATGATTATTTTTTCTATGGAAATAACTCAAAACAATTTTTGTTTTTTGTTTTGTGCATAGTAGGTAAAATTTAGATATGTTTTTCCTATAAAACAGAAGCTGTTTATAAAAATGTTAGTAGCCTTTCTCTTTCATGCCCTATTTTCACTCTGTTTTCGGCTTCATGTTTTGGCATCGTATGTTTGTTCTAATTTCTTTATGTTGATTCATATTCCTTATAATGATTATCTAACATATTTGTATCATTCAATTTTATCAATACAATGTTGAATTGAAGAAAAATTGATCAAAACATCTTGAAACATTTTAGAACTCAACATGCAAAATTTTATCATGAACTCAAATTTAGATTTGCATATCATATTTTCTTCGTAAAGTTCAAATCATGTTATAGGATGTTATTTTAACATGTCTACATGATATATGCATGATAAATTGATATATTATCATTACATATATGATTAATTGATAAATTGGCTCAAAGAGTATGAATATTCTGTTTTATCATGCTAAATGAATTCTAAGTGTTCAAATGCTTGAACTACTTGTATGTGCTTAATTGTATTGTATACATGTATAATATGCTTTATACATATTGTATACACATGCTCAAATACATAATCATATATGAATACGTGTATTAGATTTGAATTTGTCAAGATAATCAAGTGGGAATAAGAAGATATTATTTTGACTTAGTAGTAGGATAGCTCATTAAATGTTAGCCCATGTCTTGTCTCCCACAATGTGAATGACATCTTATCTTGAATAACTTGCTGCATATTTCAAAGTTGAGGAGCCTTACATTTAATGATTCCTAGCCAACTTTGAATATCTCTATCTTGATTTGTCAACAGTCATTAAATGTCAACCATACTCAATTATATTCATTAAATATCTTAAACAATTTGCTATATTTTCCTACTACCTTAAAGATAAATTGGATAATGGGTCATTTGTAATTAATTAGACATATCTGGCATTTATGAGGTTGGAAAAAGTAGATGGAATGTTGACAAATCTACAGAGATAATAGAGAGGAGCCTCATATGTCTTGACATTTGAAGAGATCACATGCAAGGATTACTTGATCTCTCTAT
The DNA here is from genome assembly GCA_016647705.1 of Eucommia ulmoides. Classification (NCBI taxonomy): domain Eukaryota; kingdom Viridiplantae; phylum Streptophyta; class Magnoliopsida; order Garryales; family Eucommiaceae; genus Eucommia; species Eucommia ulmoides. The sequence continues at coordinate 50,184,303 of CM028339.1, read as the reverse complement.
ACTCCAATTGTAATACCCTACCTACACTTTTCTACATCTATAAAAGGAGGAAGATAGCTGGAAGTTCAATAATCACCAACTAAGAAACTCACCAACTATCAATTACTCAATCTTGAGGTACAAAGATCAAAGAGATACTACCAAAGGCTTCCAAGCAAAAATCTGTCCAACAACACTTATACTCTTTGTTGATTCATATTTCTTGGGTGTTTGTTTTATTTGATTTACACACTTACATTCTTGAGTTCTACATCTTGTGAGTGTTGAAGCTCCATTTTGTGAGACGGTGAGATTTTTATTACAAATCTTTAGTAAGGGTTTTACTCAAAAGAGATTTGTGAGTGGAATATATTCACTCTAGATTTTAAAGTCTTGAGATACTTACTTCTCAAGCGGTGACTTAACCCATTTGTTCTTCACTGATAAGAAGATCAATGATAGTGAAATGCTCGAAGGAGCTCAGTGGAGTAGACTAGGCAAAGGGTGTTTGTTGAACTACTATAAATACCGGTGTCAATCTCTCTAATTCTACTCTTTACATATTCGCATATATTTGTGTTTGTGATTATTACTCTTGTTTGAATATCCGTTGTGCATTTAACCCAAATCACATAAACACTTAGTTTATATTGAGTAGATTTTAATTAACGAATTATTTGCCAAAATCCAATTCACCCCATCTCTTTGGTAATTCTTGGGCCATCACACCTTAAATAAATGAACTACGTGATGACCTGATCTCGGTTACTCGCCAAAGTACATAGGCAACCCACATAAGAATTCGGTCACCTTTAATAAATAAAAACATATCATTTAAAAAAAATGAACTACGTGCTGACTTAATCCTTGGTTATTCGCCAAGGTACATAGGCAACCCACATCTATATATTAAAAATCAGCTCATCTTTGAACAATGAGACTACATGTCGACCTGATTCCCTGTGGTTACCTGGATATATTAGCAATCTTTATAAGGTTCGGTCGATTAAAAAATATAAAAATATTTTCATATCATATTTCTTGCATGTTGGAACAACTTGTTGACTTGATTCCCTATGAAAACAAAGATATGTAGGCAACCTTTATAAGGTTCTGTCGTTAGGAAAATACAAAAATATTTCTATTTCTTATATACTATTATTGGGTTGTCGTTTCTAGTTTTGTTGTAGTATTTACCTGCTTTTCATTACATCATACAAAAAATGAATAAAAAAGGGTAAAAACCTTTAAGAAGGGAATTATTTTGTTAACCAAAACCAAAGAAAATTACTTGAATTTTGTTTAAAAGTGAATATTTATTTAGATTGAGGTAACATTTTCGGACGGGTGTCTTGGGGTGCATAAAACCTTCCCCGAGCATAATCGACCCCTGAACTTAAATAAATCTCTGTACAAAACCTTTACGAGTCAAAACACGAGCCATTTCAAAATAAAAATTGAATTTCTGAAATCCCGATGACCTAGCACACCATTTAACCCATGCTAGGTAGAGACTCCATTTTTAAATCAAAATCTGAGCCCAAAGAAGTTTTGAAAATCGACGCCTTGAAAATCCCTTGAAAACCATTTTAAAAAAATGAACGAATTTGGGGGACCTAGAGAGGGAAGAAGGAAAACTTGTTTTCCTCTTTTTCTCGATCTCTACTTCCTCTTACTTTCAAATAAAATTTGAGGTGCGTTAGCTGGCGACTCCGCTGGGGACTTTAAAAGGTCAAGCCTAGTTGGAATTTAAACCTATATTCATAGTTAAATAAAATCTAGGAAATATGTCTTTGGTTTTCAAACATAAAACAATTCCCTAAAAAAAATAATAAATACTTCATTTCATATGTATATACTAGCATGCATCTATTTACTGTCTTTACATTACTGTATTTACCTTACAATATTTCAATATCTACATTCAATTTACAATCTTTAAATTCCTGCTTTTACTTACTGTATACTCTTTCCAACGTATGAGCAGCACTTTTGCATTGCATATCATTATGAAAAGCCCAGGCCGTAACCCTCTTAGGGATAGAGAGGCCGACAGTAGAGGCTGAAGTCGGTGATTTCATCATGCTGATCTAAGCTCCAAAACCCTTAGGATAGAAAAAGGAGTGAATAGAAGCAAGGTCTGGTGGGTTTCTCCCCTTGGGATCCGGCTAAGAAACTCACTTAACTCGAACCACCACCCAACAATGGATGTTCTCCCAGGGAAGACTCCGGAGGTTTGAAGGTCTGGGAACCAAAACTTTCTAAGATGCGTTAGAAGAAAATTCGTGAACCACATATAGTGAGCCCATGATAGAGGATATCCAAAAACTATGTTTTACGTAGGACACTATCTTGGAAAAAGATTTTATTTTTATCTTATGTATAGCTATTTATGTAATTGTTATTCTAAGTAGGTAGAACAAAATTTCTAGGATAAATGGGGGCGTAAGAAATTATGAAAGAATTATTGTTCTATCCTATCCTATGCATTGCTATCTTGCTCAATGTAAAAAAACGTTTGAAAAAAATCGAAATACTGAGCAAGCTGCAGGAAAGAACAAAAATCCTTGTTTTACCTAATACAATAAATCCTCAAATACAAAAATCAAATCATTAATTCCCATTTCATCCATGATAATGCAATTAAAATGTACTCTAATAAAATCATAAATACGTTCGCCTTTAAATAAAAAATCCCATCTGGAATAAAAGTAAAAAATAAAAGCCTTTACAAAACAAAGCTGTCTAAAATTCATCTGCTAAGACAGCATGAAAGAATCTACTTCAATAGTGCAAAAGCATGCCAAACTTACCAAGACATGAGAAAGTGTCGTCATACAGTTGAATCAAGACTTTGCGATCCAAATAATAAACATACCTTGAGTCACATTTCCCTAGGAGATGCATGTCGTGTCCTAAGCATAGTGTCCTTCTCATAAAGCCTATACAGTAGGAATTATGCACCATAAGAAAGACGTTATGGTTTAGGTTCAAAACTCCTTAAGTAGGTCAGAACCATTTCTGATAAGAAGTCACCCAAGGTTTACCTATCAGATTATCAAAATAGGCTCACCCTTAGAGAGAAATCATGAACCCAACGGTGTTTTAGACCCTTTCTCAAGCTCTAGGAATGATGATCCATCTTTTGAGGAAGAAAAATGATAGTTCTGCCCCTGGGGAAAATGATCCAAGTTTTGAGGGGAAAATACAGGACAATTTTGTCATTAGGTCATAAGAACAATGATCTACTTTTCTAGGAAGAAAAGAACAAGTCTGTCATTTAGTTCTAGGAGCAACAATCCTTACTTTAAAAAGAAAAAAAGAGAGGATAATTCTGTCATTAAGTTCTAAGAGCCATAATCCATGTCTTGAGGAAAAAAATGAGGACGTCTTAGGGTCCTAGGCAGAATGATCCATATCTTGAGGATAAAAAGTCAATCATGCCATAGTCCTAATATGACTGTAACTCTTAAATTTGAGGATAAACTAAAAGTTGCAAGTTACCCTAGTCCTACAAACCAAGTCCAAGCGAAGGTTTGTCCAGAACATATCAGAGAGTTACCTACTAGAGCTACGTCTTCCTAAGATTGCATACATACAACACGAACATAATCATCCATGTAGACATACTCACGCGTAGTCAAGAATATAACCATGTATAAAGATAGGATTATTTTCATCCTTAAAAGTTCATTATTAGAGGTCTACGTTGTTAATCACTTAATAAATCTAGAAAATCTACTTTAGGTGACTTTTGATAAAAGCCATCCGAAATCTGTTCTCCAAGATCGTAAAATGGACTCGATCCCTCCCTCTGTTGGAAATACACAGAATAACTCCAAGATTTCGATAATGCAAGAGGACATTACCTCCTTGAAACAAATGCTGAGCTAGAAGAACCTAACCTCGCTATTCCAAGAAAAGAGAAAAGAGGACCAACCACCATCACCTGGAGATACCTTTAGCATGATAAAGCGTTAGGATGAAATACGAATCCATAAGCTTCCTCATGAAAAATTGATCTCCACGGAAGATTACATAAGCCTTGATAGACAAGAGGATAACACTCTTACCACTGCAACAAGCCAAAAATTGCCTAGTTGGGAGAAGCACATTGAAACTAAGGAAACCTCAGTCCAAGAATAAATTTCCAAAATATAGAAGCTGATAGACTACATGGGCCAGTCTATCAAAGAAATTAAATAAGCCAAACCAGCCTATCAAGAAATAAGCCTACCTACAACCCCAATAACAAGGACCCCTACCTCCTCAGAACACCCATCTTTTATCACTTCTCCATGTTTAGATAATACAAATAGCCCTTCTCAAATTCCTATGTTAACTCGAGCACACAAAATAATGGAAGCAATTTACTCTACTTCCTAAGCCACTTTTCGAAATCTTCCACGATTGCTTAAAGAAGGGATCTAAAACAGTTCCCACTCATTGAGAAAACCCCCAAACTCTGAGGTTTAACCCTCATGATTTTTGTTAATACCACTCTCGAGGAGATGGTCATCTACAGACCAATGCTATCATCTCAGGCACCGTATTGAAGATCTCATCCAAGTGGGGGCCATAAGTTTCTCAAAAGACTAAGAATGTTAAGGAGGCGATGACTATCTCTACTTTTCCTTTAGTATCTTAAGAACATTCTAATGAACCAGGTATTATACTATATACCTATGTACTAGACCTATGTAGCACTAAATGCGGGTTTATTTTAGCTAAGGTCAACTAAGCTCTTTATACACTAACTTTCGTAAATCAATTTGCTAGTCATAATTCACACACCACAAACAATAAAAATAAGGATAACATAAGTTCAATAATTAATTAAAACATTATCCAAAGAAAAATATTAAAAAAAAAAGTATTGGTTCAAACGATGGTGAGATATTGACAATAAAATCATAGAAAGTTAGAAAGAAAATCTTGGAACCCTGATGTGGAATCATTACATATCTTATAACCCAGGAGTGACCAAGTAACCACAAAAAACTATAAAAGACCTCAACCAGAATAAAACAAGGAAACATCTAGACAATTCATGATGTGAAGGATGAATGTATAAAGTTCAAGAACCTGAACCCGCCAAAGAAAAGTTCTTAAAAGATCGGACAGATTAGCGAAAGAAGATAATCGAATATAGACTAGGATTTTACCCCAGCAATACCTAATCCGGAAGCACGTGATACCTACTTAAATAAAAAAAAATAGAATGAACCTTGTAAGATTGAATACAATCAAGATTAGAAGAAGACAATGAGACTTTACTAAGATAGCATCCGATAATGGAAGTAGCCAGGATAAGGGTAAAATCAATGAAGACCTCGAGACTGACTCAAACTACCATAATTCTCTAAAAATGTAGAAATCATGAAATACATGGTAAGAGAAAACAATTAAATCAAGACCGGTCTCAGAAAGTTTTAAACACTGAGTGATCATATGAAAGCAATTAGGTGAATCACGCTCTCTATACAATCTAAGTATTAAGTCGTAGGGGTGTCTCAACACCTAGTGACTTGGGCCAACTGGACCAGGATCACTACCCAAAACTTGCTACATGGATTATGAAGCCTCTCAAAAGTACCGATCAGCTTTTCGTATCATAAACAACATGAAAATAACTATTGGAGATTTCTAATAGCAAAAGGTACCTACTGCAAACATTCTAAGAAAAGACTGACATCTCTAGATGGATGATACATTCCCTCGAAAAGCATTCTAGATTTAGGCATCATAAAATCATACAATATATAAGTCAGTATCAAAATACTACATAAGCACTATGCATCACATCTCACTTAGGCATACATAACCTTCACACACATGAGGAAAATTAGGCATCATACTTCAAATAGGAACCTGTGACATCTAGCACATCAATTTGTATCAATAGGCCATCATTGACATAACACTTGCATCCATACACTTTATTTGGAAGCTCTAGTAGGCTAACAGGCAATCCTCAGACATGTAATCTGTTCAAGTGACCTCGCTATGTCACCGTATCATTGTCCATCACTGAAAGTGGTTCCAACTAAATCATAGGTTAGATAAGGAGTCAACCTCATAAGAATTGCATATTGATAATAGACCTTACCCGTTCCAACGATGCACTGGGGTGTAGTAGAATGTCCTTAGATGTTTCACCTTAGTAAGATCCAATAGGATCTTCTTAGAGCAAAGTAACTTTTAGCATTGTTCAAGTACTCTAAATACTAAGCCTTCAATAACCCAAAAACAAAACAACGTCATTCAAAAGACTTAAACAAATTACCAATCAGGACAACGATCGATTTTACCAAGCTAATGCTTAAACAAACAAACAAAAAAGTTAACTCTAGCGAGATGAACTGACTTCGCTTCTCATGCCAGTAGTTAATTACTCTCCTCCCCAGCCTGTAGGCTGGGGCATACTTTACACTGTCAGTAATCACAAATCGCATGATATGAAGTATCGAATTAGATTCCGAATGGAACTTATCTAATCACTGCTCTAGTCAAAGACTGGGGCACATTTTATCCTTTCATATTTCCCGAATGGACAACATTAACTTAGTCTCACGACGTAAAATAAAATACCCAAATCATAATAAACTCAATTAAATTCATCAATCAACAATGAACCACGTGCTGACCTGATTCTCAACAATCTGAGATACGTAAGCAACCTACATACAGGTTCGGTCGCCAGAAAAAAAAAATCATCAATCAACAATGAACTACGTTTCAACCTGATTCTATGTGAAAATAGAGATATGTAGAAAATCTTTGTACGGTTCAGTCGTCCACATTAAACACCTTTCATCCAAAGATGAACTATGTGCTGACTGGATTCTTGGTGAATACCAAGATATGTAGGCAACCCACATACGGGTTTGATCGCAATTAAACAAAAAAATAAAAAATAAAAAAAAATCCTCTGTTGGTCTAGTGAGCTACCAAAGAGAGAGGTGAATTGGGTAGTATTAAAAATTATCAGAATATAACACTTCAAAAATCAAACAATGAATTTTATCCTAAAATAAATTATTATATTTTATAACAGTGGATATGTGTTATCAACTAGGTGCACACCTAAATAACAAAATATAAATACTGCAGCACATAGAAATTTATACTGGTTCACCAAACTACTCTTGGTTAATCCAATTCATCGTGCTCCGCTGAGAGTCACACCCACTAAACTCAAGATTCGATTCTTTTAAAGGTAGGAACCAAATCCTCAGAAAGATTCTTTTCGCAGGCTCAGAATTAACTTTTACAATTTTTTTTTTACAGGCTAAGGAATAACATCTATCTTTTTAACAGGAGAAAGATTAACCTAATTCTATTATAGGGAGAATAAAAACCTAATTCTTTTTATACCTTAGACTCAAGAATTAAACCTTACACAAACAAGCTCCTAATATCCTTTTACTCGGTAAGGATTGAATCGTTACAATTCACTCACAATTCTATAAAGGAAGAATTAAAACCTTATCTTTTTATACTCTAGGCAAATATCAAAACCTCAATCTTTTACCGGAAGAAATTGAAACCAACTACCCTTGATTAGACACTCCTGGTAGTATCTAATCCAACACTTAACTCACCAATTACAAACAATTGATAAGTGATTTTACCATTCGGAATTTCTACCACACCAAATAAATTCAAACTCAATTAATGTCTCGATACTAGTGATAGAAAAGTGAGAATTTCAAAATCTGATAAATAAAGATGGGTAGCAAGCAGTTAAGCACGTAATCAGATTTTTTAAAGAAATTGTTTCAAAAATAATTTTCAAAAAAAACAAAATCCCGAAAACATTTTCAAATATCAAATTCCAAATAATAAATAATAGAATCAAGCAACAATTAATAATAAGTAATTTGTAATGATCTCACTAGGATTCCACCAAAAGAATAATGATTAGAATAGTAATGACACTTTAGATCGGTAGTAGCAGTAATCTACAACAAATATTTCTCAAGAACAATTCTCAAGAAAGATCTCACAATGCACTCAGTATGATTACTCTTAGAAACACGAGAGCTGAATAACTCTGAATGATTGGGATTATCTTAATTAAATTAAAACCTCAAAAACGCAGGTTTACTTATAGGGGGATTATGACAAGCCCTCTAACGGCTAATTCTCACATATCAAGACAAATAATTACTCCATAAGCCCCCTTATATCATTATGACTCAATCCTGGTATAATTCTATTAAATATATCTTTTAAAACATTCAATTTAGTCCCTCAAACTTTTACTCAATCTTAATTAGATAAGATAGAAAGAATTACATTTACCAAATTGAGAAATATAAAAACTACTTGAACCATATCAATAGGTATATTTAAATATTCATTAAATAGCTCAAAATATATCATATCCCTAAGTTATCTCTCATATATTAACCATAAACGGCTAGTAATGACTTATGTTTGAATAAAACCTGAAATTCCATAAATCCTGAAATTGATCCATCTGTTGACCGACCAAGACCCATCAGTCGACTACCCATCGGTCGACCGCCCATACTTCATCTATCGACCAAACAATTCAGCATGTTTCATAGGTCGACTCACCTATCGACCGGAAGATTCAGAGACTTTTTCTTTAGGCTATAGGTCGACCTACCTGTCGACCGAGAGATTCAACAACTTCACTTATCTTTCATAAGTCGACCTATAAGTCAACTGATCAATGCTGAATTTTTTTCCTAAATCCAATTTTAGTTTATTTTCTTCAACGGTTTCACCCCTTTAACCAATTTCTTTTCTCGGTTAGCTCCACTAAAATCTAATCAATTATCTCTATTTATTTTTCAATTACACATAGGAGCAAATAATTTAATTAATTAGAATCCTATAGAAACACACATAATTTTGAAAAATATTTTGTGTCGTGTGTGATACTAACCGGGATACATTAAGAGTTAAAATTTAACTTGAGTTGTTTTCCCTAGATTCTTCGATTTCTTCAAACTCTTAATCTTCCATCATTTTTAGCATTGTCACAATATCTTCATGATCATTTTTATCACTAGAACTAATAAATTGAAACACTCAATAAAATTATTAGTTCCACAAAAAACATCAACATTTAATTATTTATCAAAATCTTATGATCAACGATCTCCCATTTTTTATGATGACAATTAACTTTGATATTTTCTTTAAAACAAAAATTTAACCACACTCCCCCTAAATTCGAGGACGGATTCTTCAACTCGTTAAAACAAAGTAAAGAAGATAATCATAGGATTTTCAACAAAGAACAAATTTCAATATTTAATAAACCCCCCTTTAAGATATTCAACAAAAAAATTTCAAGCTTCCCCTTAAGATATTCATTAAAATATCAATTAATTCTCCCCCTTTGTTATCTAAAAAAAAATTGGGGAGGAGAACTACAAAGAAACACTACTCTAGGCATACATCATTATACCTAGGCATACCCAAATCGCGAATGATTTTCACAAGCTGATCCTCCGCTAATGGTTTGGTAAAAATATCAGCTAGCTGGTCGGAGGTATCAATATATTCAATAACAATATCCCTTTTCTGAATGTGATCACGAATAAAGTGATGTCTAATCTCTATATGCTTAGTTCGTGAGTGCTGTGTAAGATTTTTACTTAAACAAATAACACTTTTATTATCACAATAAATCGGGACCTCCTCTATACATATTCAAAAATCATTTAACTGTTGCTTAATATATAAAATTTGAGCATAACAGTTACTAGCTGCCATATACTTAGCCTCAGTAGTAGATAAGGCTATCGAATTCTGTTTCTTGCTTGACCAAGAAACCAAGGCATGTCCTAACAAATGACATGACCCACTTGTACTTTTTCGCTCAACTTTGCAACCGGCATAATCAGCGTTGGAGTAACTTATTAATTTAAAATCACTCCCCCTAGGATATCATAATCCTAGGTTAGTCGTCCTCTTTAAATATCGAAAAATTTGCTTAACTGCAGTCAAGTGTGATTCTGTAGGACAAAACTGAAATCTAGCACATCAACAAACACTATACATGATATCAGGTCTACTAGCAGTTAAGTATAACAGACTACCAATCATACCTCGATACATTTTTTTTAACACTTTTGCCCATATCATCTTTGTTTATCTTTTTAGCCGTTGCCATGGGAGTTTTGTATTCTTTAGCACCATCCAATCCATATTTCTTTAACAACTCCTTAGTGTATTTAGCTTGGTTTATGAATATCCCCTATTTGGTTTGCTTAATTTGCAACCCAAGAAAAAAATTCAGCTCTCCCATCATGCTCATTTCAAATTCAACCTGTATTATCTTAGCAAACTCTTGGAAAAGATCATCATTAGTAGATCCAAAAATAATGTCATCAACATAAACTTGTACTAATAGGATATCAGAGTCAATTTGCTTAACAAATAGTATTATATCACAAATACCCCTTTGAAAACGTTTTTGATCAAATATCAGCTAAGTCTCTAATACCAAGCTCTGGGAGCTTGTTTGAGCCTATACAATACCTTACGAAGTTTAAATACGTGATTGAAAAATTTATCACTTTCAGATCCCGGGGGCTTTTCCACATAAACTTCTTCATCTAGAAATCCATTTAGAAATGCACTCTTAACATCCATTTGATATAGATTAAAATTACGTGAGTATGCAAAGCGAGTATTATTCTAATAGCTTTTAATCTAGCCACAAGAGCATAGGTTTCATCATAATTAATTCATTCCTCTTGATTATAGCCATGTGCTACTAATCTTGCTTTATTTCTAATTACTATACCAGACTCATCCTTTTTCTTTTGAAAAACCCATTTAGTACCAATAACAAAAAGAAAATCTGGTCTCGGAATAAGACACCATACTTTGTTCCGCTCACATTGAACTAACTCATCTTGTATTACAGAAATCCAAGATTCACCAGTTAATGCATCATTTACATTTTTAGGCTCAATTTGAGATAAGAAAGCAAAATTAATTTTATTTCTAATAGAGGAACGAGTACTAACACCTCTTTCGAAATTACCAATAATTTCTTTTACCGAATGTCCCGGTACTGTCTTTATAACTTGTGGTAACGTCAAATCTTCTTCCTTAGCCTCCTCATCTTTTTGAGACTCCTTATCCGCATTTTCACTTTGGTTTTGGTTATTTGAAATACCTGCATCATCATCATCCAAAATCTTTCTCGACAAAAATTGGTCAGCTTCCTCAAATACAATATGCATAGATTCTTCTACTACTAACATACGTTTATTGTAAACCCTATAAGATTTACTATTAGTAGCATATTCAAGGAAAATCCCATAATCAGATTTAGCATCACATTTACCTAGAGTATCCTTGTAATTCAGAATGAAGCATTTACGCCCAAATACTTTAAAATAGCAAATGTTAGGAGCCTTACCATTCTAGATTTCATATGGGGTTTTGTTAAACCCTCTACGAATCGATACCTGATTTACCACATGGTAAGCTGTACTTACTGCTTCGGCTCAGAAGTAGGTTGGTAAGCGATTTTCATTAAGCATTGTTCTGGCCATTTCTTGAAGCGTTATATTCTTCCTTTCCACTACACCATTTTGTTGTGGTGATCTTGGTGCAGAAAAGTTATGAGCATAACCATGCTCATCATAGTAACTGATAACATCATCATTCTTAAACTCTCTTCCTCTGTCATTATGAATATTAATAATAGAATGTTACTTCTCATTTTGAACACGTTTACAAAATTAGCAAATACAGAGGCAACTTCACTTTTTTTAGCAAGGAAAAATACCCAGGTAAGTTTAGAATAATCATCAGCTATTACAAAGACATCAAACTTACCACCAAGACTAGCAAACAAAATTTGGTCCAAATAAATCAAGATGCAATAATTCAAGACATCTAGAAGTAGACTCATGCATCTTTTCCTTAAATGATGATTTAGACTACTTGCCTAATTGACATGCAGCACATACTTTATCTTTCACAAATTGCAAATTAGATAGGCCATGTACGAGACTCTTCTTAGATAATTTAGAAAATCGCTCCATACTGGGATGCCCAAGTCTCCTATGCCATAACCAACTATTTTCAGATAAAGCATTCAAACATGATAAATTTTGAGAAGTAAAATCATCAAATAAGTAGGTATAAACATTCTTAAAATGTGATGCAACTAATAAGATACTACTATCATGACCATTTTTAATAATGCACTTATCATGTAAAATATCACATTATAGCCCTTGTCACATAGTTGACTAATACTAAGAAAATTATGTTAGAGTCCATCAACTACTAACACATCTTTAATAATAGCAGTACCACATCTTTAATAATAGCAGTACCATTACCGATATTACCTATACTGATAATTTTACCCTTTGCGTTGTCTTCAAAAGTCACATGACCTCCATCCTTAGGTGTCAAAGATGTGAATTTTGATTTATCTCCCATCATGTGTCGAGAACAACCGTTGTCTAGGAACCATTTGTCCTTACTTATTGATAATTTTTAGAATAACCTTCAAGGATCACCTCAAATAGTTCCTAAGTGGTACCCAGTTTACGTGGGTCCGATCTTGTTAGTCGGGACAATTTTAGTTTCTTTTGGAACCCAAACTTGTTTACATTTAGATATTTTAGTAAAACATTTATGAATAGTATGCCCTACAACATTATATTTAAAACATCTAACAAGATCATTGGTTTCAGAAAAGAAGTTTTGAAAACGTTTTTGTTTAAGGTTTTTCTGAAATCCAATATCAGCTTTATCAAAAGTTCCATGTGCACTTCCTAAAAGCATTTTTCAAGTTATTCTCACCACCAGTGAATTTGAGAACAATTGAATGTAAATTCGACATCTTAGATTTCAATTCATTCTTTTCAGATTCGTAATCCAATACTTGCTTATTTAATGTATTAATTGTACTTTGAAGGACATTTATTTTAGAACACTAATTTTTATAATCATGCAAAAGTTTTTGATAAACATCAAATAATTCATCAAAATCTAAAGGACAAGAACTTGAACATTTTGTTACCTTACAACCAGTGGCCATCAATACAAATATGGACATTTATTCACTTTCTGATTTTTTAGAGCTACTTGATTCGGTATCATCCTAAGTAGCCTTCATAGAATTATTCTTGATCTTCTTTCTTTTTTTCTTCTTCTCATTTTCTTTATCCTTCTTCGGTTCGAGACAATCAGTTTGAAAGTGATCGATTTTGTGACGGTTGTAGCATTCCACAGTATTCATGTTGAAGTTTCTTCTCCCGCAGAATGTGCACTGAGTCATTCTTCTAAATTTCTTTGTGAGAAGCGCCACGTCTTTCTCTTGCCTACTGTCAAGACTTTCATAATCACTATCATGATATTCTTCAATTTTCTGAGCTTTTAGCACCAAGGATTTTCTCTTGCTATTTCCGGTATCATCCTCATATCTTTTAATCGCCGTTTCATGAGTCATCAAGTTTCCTATGAGATCATCAATTTTGTATTTGCCAAGATCCTTAGCTTCCTCAATTATAGTCACCTTCGACTTCCATACTTTTGTTAAAGATCTTAGGATCTTTCGAACTCTATCCTCCATGGAGTATGGATTTCCAAGTTGACTCAAATGATTGCAAATGTTCTTGAAATGAGTATACCTCTCTTGAATCGATTCAGTTTCTTCTATTCTGAACAATTCAAAATTCCTTATAAGAGCGTTGATTTTTGATTGATTCACTTGACTTGTCCCTTCATGAATAACTTGTAGCTTGTCCCACATCTCATTCGTTGATTTACAACCTGAAACTCTCGAGTATTCATTAGCATCCAAAGAACAAAATAAAATATTAATAGCTTGAGAGTTCATAGAAAGTTTCTGGTTATCAGAGGTAGTCAACTGCTCTTTCGTCTTCTCGACTTTGTTTTCCATTGGAACAAACAGACCATCCTCAATTATTAGCCACACATTGTAATTTGTAGCCTGAAGGATGGCTATCATTCTGTATTTCCAGAACGAATAACTTTCACCTGCAAACAATGGTGGTCGGTGCATAGACTACCCCTCAGTTAGTGTGCCTATTATGTACGCAATGTGATCTTTGTTAGCTAAGTGTGTCGAGCTAAACCAACTGTGATGCTAATTGTTGGCCTAGTGAGCTACCCAAAAGGGAGAGTAAATTGGGTAGTATTAAAAATTATCAGAATATAACACTTTAAAAATCAAACAATTAATTTTATCATAATATTAATTATTATCTTTTATAGCAGTGGATATTTGTTATCAACTAGGTGCACACCCAAACAACAAAATATAAATAATACAACATACATAAATCTATACTGGTTAACTAAGTTACTCTTGGCTATTCCCGTCTCCCGAGCTCCACGGAGTGTCACACCCACTAAACTCAAGATTCCTTTAAAGGTAGGAATCAAACCCTCACAAAGATTCTTTTTGCAGACTCAGAATCATCATTTACAATTTCTTTTCACAGACTAAGGAATAACCTCTATTTTTTTACCAAACGAAAGATTAAACTAATTCTATTACAGGGAGAATCACAACCTAATCATTTTTATATCTTAGGCTTAAGAATTAAACCTCACACAAACACAATCCAAATATCCTTTTACCCGATAAGGATTGAACCGTCACAATCCACTCACAATTCTAGAAATGAAGAATTATGACCTAATCTTTTTATACTCTAGGCAAAGATCAAAATCTCAAACTCTTTACCAAAAGAGATTGAAACCAGCTACCCTTGATTAGACACTCTTAGTAGTATCTAATGCGACACTCAACTCACCAATTACAAATAATTGCAAATTAATTTTTTCACTCGGAGGATCTACCGTCCCAGATAAATTCAAACTCAATTAATGTCCCGATACTAGTGATAGAAAAGTGAGAATTTCAAAATCTGATAAATAAAGATTGGTAGCAAGCAATTAAGCACGTAATCAGATTTTCTCAAGAAACTATTTCAAAAATAATTTTCAACAAAAAATTCCAAAAACAATTTCAAATATCAAATTCCAAACAATAAATAATAGAATCAAACAACAATTAATAGTAAGTAATTTAGAATGATCTCACTAGGATTCCACCAAAAGAATAATTATTAGAATAACAATGACACTTCAGATCGGTAGTAGCAATAATCTACAACAAATATTTCTCAAGAACAAATCTCAAGAAAGATATCACAATGCACTCAGTATGATTACCCTTAGAAAGCACGAGAGTTGAATAACTCTGAATGATTGGGATTATCTTAATTAAATTAAAACCTAAAAAACGCAGGTTTGCTTATAAGGGATTATAACAAGCCCTCTAACGGCTAGTTCTCACATATCAAGATAAATAATTACTCCATAAGCCCCCTTATATCATTATGACTCAATCCTGGTATAATTCACTTAAATATAACTTTTAAAACATTCAATTTAGTCCTTCAAACTTTTACTCAATCTCAATTAGATAAGATAGAAAGAATTACATTTATCAAATTGAGAAATATAAAAACTACTTGAACCATATCTATAGGGATATTTAAATATTCATTAAATAGCTCAAAATATATCATGTCTACAAGATATCTCACAAATCTTAACAATAAACGGCTTGTAACGGCCACTGTTTGAATAAAATCCGAAATTCCATAAATCTTAAAAGTGATCTATCTGTTGACCGGCTAAGACCCATCAATCAACCGCCCAATTTAGGATGTAGCCAAGCCAAAGATCCTTTGCCCATCGGTTGATCGTCCATACTTCATCTGTCGATCAGATGATTCAGGATGTTTCACAGGTCGACTCACCTGTCGACCAGAAGATTCAGAGACTTCCTCTCTAGGCCATAGGTCGACCTACCTGTCGATGGAGAGATTCAAAAACTTCACTTATCTTTCATAGGTCGACTGATCAATGCTGGAATCCTCTCCTTAATCCGATTTTAATTTATTTTCTTCGAATTTTTTACCCCTTTAACCGATTTCTTTTCTCGGTTAGCTCCACTAAAATCTAATCAATTATATTTATTTATTTTTCAATTAAACATTGGAGCAAATAATTTAACTAACTAGGATCCTATAAAAACACACATAATTTTGAAAAATATTTTGTGTCATGTGTGATCCTAACCGAGATACATTAAGAGTTAAAATTTAACCTGAGTTGTTTTCCCTAAATTCTTCAATTTCTTCAAATTCTTCATCTTCCATCATCTTTGTCATCATCCTTAACATTGTCACAATATCTTCATAATTATTTTCATCACTGGAACTAATAAACTGAAACACTCAATAAAATCGTTAGTTCTACAAAAAACATCAACATTTAATTATCAATTAAAATCTTAGAATCAACATCCTCCATCAATCGGGATTTAAACTAAGTCAACTAAAAAAAGTCCTCCATTAATCAGGATTAAATTATGTCAACTTTAAAATCAATCCCCCAATCAAGGATAAACTAAGTGTTAATCTAAATCTTGGTAATTACTAGGATACATAATACCTTTACAGGTTTGGTTGTCACTTTAAATGAAATTCCTTTATCCCCAGTGGACTATCTTCGACTTGTCTTTGAAGATCAGCACGGTACACAAGAAACCCAAGAGGGTCAGGTTAAAGTCAGAGAGGTGTTAGCCTTCTGACATTCTCTCTGCCCTATATCGGGGCACATCTTTGAGAATTTCCTAGACTACCCTAAGAAGTTATTGTTAATTCTCTTGTTAGGTAGAACAACAAAGGATATATGTGCATGAACTATGCTTGGACTTGATCCTTGGTAATTAACCAAGGTATGTAGGAAACCCTTGTCGGTGTGGTCGATAATCTGAAATCAGCATAGGGAGGGCCGAACTACATTTTGACTTGATTCTTGACCTAAGAAATCAGTGTATGTAGATAACCCATGTGGGTTTTGGCCACCTGATGATCATTGTCTAAAACAAATGACTACGCAATAAATTGTAAAATCAAAATGCATAAATGACCTAACAAGGTCCCCAGTCTCAAATGGACATGAAAAGTCACATGCTCAGTTTAGGATATTTGGGCAACCCATGTGGGCTCTGTCGCACTCTCCGAATGCTCAAGAAATAATCTGGCGCCCTAGCGAGAGTTGGGGCACATTATATCCGATTTTTCCGTTGAGATACTATGATAGGATTCGCCCCAACTAGAGCTGGGACACATTACATCAGATTTTCCCATTGAGATTTCTTAATAATTCACCAGTTACGACTGAATGAAAAATCCAAAAAAGCTAAGAATAAAATCCATAATCCCTAAAATAAACAAGCGTTATCAAGCCCCAGTCTATGATTAAGACATATTTTATCCGAGGTTAAATTTCCCCCATGAAGTTTTCTAGTCCTCGTTAGGCAAGCCCAAGTGGGGTGTGGCTAAAAAACACCACTAAATATTGAGTTTCCCCGAGAGTTTTCCTTGGTGAGAATTCTCTCATTCATTTTCAATCATGTATTGATATGACGACCTAGGAATTAGTTTTTCTAACCAAGAACATTTTCTACCAAATATCAATTGAAATTATATGTTCGAACTACACTTGACCTGATTGTCAGTTAAGTCTGAGATATGTCGGCACCTTAATGAGGTTTGGTCAAGCCAGCTCTAAATATAACGTTGACCTCAATCTCAAATTAACAAGACACCTCAAATTGGTTTCTCTAACCTAGAACTATTCCTCTCAATCTTGATTTACTTCAACTATTAGAACTACATTTGGCCTGATTCTTAGTTAAGTCTGAGATATATAGGAAAGCTCCTAAATGGGCGTGGTCATAACTAGAAACGACAATAAGTCATCAAAGATGGCAAAAAGTCATCAAATGGAAATAAGTCATTAGAGGTGGAAATAAGTCATTAGAGGTGACAATAAGTCATCAAAACTACAGTGATTCTCTAGGACAGGTCATTTGGCCTCCTTTAGTATCCTCAAGGATGGTCATTCAGCCGCCTTTGCGAAAGTCCGTAGTAATTCTCAAGGACGGTCATTTAGCCTCTTTTGAGAATATCCCACGCCATTTAGGAAGGATTGCGGTAATCTCTGAGGATGGTCATTCAGCCTCCATTGAAGAGATCCCATAGATATTCAAAGTTAGGTCATTTAACCTCTTTTGACTTCCTCAACTACCAGTCATTCAGCCTCATTTGAGGAGATTCCTCACCCTTCGGTGGGGAATGCTTTTCTATAATAATACAACGATAAACATGGAACCTGTTGATCCTAAGATTTTGATGGACAATTAAAGGTTGATATTTTGGTGAAACAAACGGTTTGATTAAGTGTTTCAGTTTATTATTTCCAAATGATTAAGATATGATGATAAAGATGATAAAGGATTAAGAGGTTGAAGAATTTGAAGAACCTAGGAAAAACAACTCAGCTTAAATTTCAACTCTTAATATCCCAATTAAGATTACACATGACACAACAAGATTTTTAAATGATTTTTATAAATATGTGTGTTTTTATTAGGATTCCAATTAGATAAATTATTTACTCCTATGTATAATTTTAAAAAAAATATTTATAATTAATTAAAATTAAATTTAAGTATTTAGTGGAGCTAACCAAGAAAAGAAATTGGTTAAAGGGGCGAAAATGTCAATAAGAATGAATTAAAAACGAGTTTAGAAAAGTGATCCAGCATCCATAAGTTGACAGGTAAGTCGACCAAATAAAGAAGAAAAACTTTTTGTATCTCTCGGTCGACAGGTTGGTCGACATGTACTTAAAAAATGAACTCTCTGTATCTATAAGTCGACAGAGTGGTCGATATGTGAGGAGAAATAGAACTCTCTAAATCTCTAGGTCGATAGATAGGTCGACCGATGGGCACAGAATATTTGGCTTTGGCTACATCTTGAATCGAGCGGTCGATTGCTGATCTTGGTCGGTCGACTTGTGTGTCTGTTTTAGGATATTATGGAATTCCATATTTCGATCTAAAAGTAGCCGTTACTAGCCATTTTGTTTTGTTAGAATTCATGAGAGATTTTAGGGATTTAATATTATTTGAGATATGCTACACATATTAGGTTATCCCTATTGATTTGGTTCATTAAATTTTAATATTTCTCAAGTTGGTACATACAATTGTTTCTATTCTATTTAATTGTGATTGAGAAATATTTGGGGGACTTAATTGAGAAATTTAAAAGCTATAATTAAGTGACTTGAACAAGAATGAAGTCTCAATGATATAAGGGGTCTAAAAGAGCAATTAAGTGTCATAACAAATGAGAACTAGCCGTTAGAGAGCTGATTTTAATCCTATTTATATCGACCTGCGTTTTTCATATCATTAAGGGAGATTAAGAGAAATCAAGAGATCATATTGAGCTTTTCTAAGATAAATCATATTGAGTTTTTATGAGAGCTTTCGAAAAGACATTCTTGAGAATCATTTGCTGAGAATCATTACTGCTACCGAATCTGAAGTAATATCGCTCTAATTATTTTTGTTTTTGATAGATTCCGAGTGAGATCTTTCCAAATTACTTTCTATATAGTATTGTTTGATTAATTTTTGGAATTTGATCTTTAGAATTTTTTTTCTAATTTTTTATTGAAATATATTTTTTAAACAATTTCTTGAATTAATCTGATTACGTGCTACCTATTTTTTTTTTTTAAATCAAATTTTGAGTCTCTCACTTTTCTATCACTCGTTTTGGGATATTAATTGAGTTTTAATTTATTTGAGGTGGTAGAAGCTCCGAGTGAGAAAAATCACTTGTTAATTTTTTAATTGGTTAGTTGAGTGGCGGATTAAATATTGTTGGGGGTATTTAATCAAAGGGTAGCTGGTTTCAGTCTCTTCCTGTAAAGAGATTGAGGTAGTAATTCTTCCTGAATTGAATTATTTTGTGTGAATTTTGTAATGGTTCAATCCTTACCGAGTAAAAGGATATTTAGATTATTTTGTGAGGTTTTGATTTTTTAGCATTTGTTTTAAAAAGAATTAGGCTATTCTTGAGCCTGTAAAAAGTAGAGGTTAATCCTTAGCCTATGAAAATGAAATTTTGTAAAGGTTGATTCTGAGCCTGTAAAATAATCTTTGTGAAGATTTGGTTTCTACCTTTAGAAGAATCTTGAGTTTTGTGGGTGCGACTCTCCGTGGGGCTCGGAGAATTGGATGGTAGTGTGTGAATACGCCGCTACTTTTACTCGCAAGTATACGAGGTCAAGTTTTAGTATAGATCGGGAGAGTAGGGGTATTGTGTCCACAGGGATTGATTGTGATTATTATTGATTACCGCGTTTATCATGACCTAACTTTATCTAGGCGAAAATAAATGTCAATAAAATTTATATTAAACTAAACTAATTAACTAAATTATCTATACTAATATAATGATATATTTTCGGGAAAAGAAATGTCTAGGGATTAACGTTGTTTACAAATACGTGTTCGATCTCGTTTTAGTTTATGTTAATGGCGTTCGGGTATCCGACAATCTCGATTTGTAAACTCACTTGCCACCTCTCTTGAGTGTAAGATGAGTGAATACATGATTTTGCATCAACAAAAAAGTCCCCCTCAATGTCTTAATGACACTAGGTCATGTGAGTCTCGCTCCAACGTCATTGATTATACACTTTATTGTTTTGGATGTAACTTCTTTGTCCGAACTCTGATTGAGGTAATTCAAAAACCAATGGAAAATTAAGAGAACGATATACAATTTACACCTTTTGCATTTTTCGAAAATCGGATTTCATCATAGTAAAAAATAGCCTTGAAGTTACAACACATGTACTAACTTTGCACATTTTCACCCTTTTTCCACCGTTCTTAATCCGATTTGATCGTTTTTTATCCCTTTACATATTTTTTCACCTCAAACACCTGATTTAGACAAAAACATTTAAAAAAAATTAAAACGTACTAAACATACTCGAAAATTAACAACGTTCGGATTGAAAATAGATAGGTAATTTACACCTATCAAATACCCCCAAACTCAGAATTTTGCTAGTTCTCGAGCAAAACACACATGCAATAAAAGAAAATATAACAACTAAAAACTAAAAATGAAAAACATGATAAACAAATATGTGCAAGTTTTAAGTATCATCTATTGGCCAAACGAAATATCCCTCATCGGCTCCCAATCCTATCAAGTTCAGGCATAAAACACACCAGGTAATGTTCTAGAATTTAAACATTTATAATAGTAAATTCCATTATAGATCCTGCTAAAAAGTGTGTATGTGGGTTTAAAACTCCAATATATAACTGTCCGTTAATCGGATTGGATTATCCACCATATAAGCGCATGACAAAAAAAAACCCCCGAAGGTATAGGGAATCCATAGGCTTGACCCGGGATCTATTCTCCACTAATGTAGGCTTGGAAGTTCAAAAAGATCAATAGGTCTTAGTTCAGTTTAGGACAAATGGCCAAGGGTAATTTTGAAAGAGAAAACGGGTTAACGTCGTTAACTTGACGTTACCCAAGGCATATCGCTTGACACTCTCACATTCAAAATCCCATAGATAAATTTGAAACAACCCTGAACATATATTAAGAATGACGTACTCACTTGTTAAAAAGAAACAAAAATAAAAGTCGTATTTACATTTAATTTTTTTTTCTTTTCTATTTTTTTTTTCCAACTAACACACCCCCAAACTTATTTGATTTTTACAATTGAAGGGGTGTGTGAAATACAAACGAAAAATGGCAAGTGAGTACTCGAATACCGAACCAATTAATAGTTCGCCCAAAACCTAACCGCTTACATCAAGTTGTATTTGCAATCTACTACCTTGATTCTCTAAGATTGTGCCTTCAGTTTAGCGATGTAGTTTGGAAAGAAGTTTTATCGGTTAAATGATATTTGTGAAGTGTTCAGAATTGAAATAGTGTTTAGGCTTTGACAAGGTAACGAGGGATAATAATATATTAGGGTAAGCTTAAAAGGCTCAAGCGAGAAAATAAATGCCTAAATCATATCTTCTGAACTACCTCGCCAAGGATTTCACCTCGAATTTTCCCCGAATCAAGTTCTAGAAACCCTAATGTCATGAATTTAGGTGACAGATAATTGTTTTCAAATCAATTAAACGTTTATATAATGAGTTTTCGTGCTCGTGCAAGTAAGATCTATAATAACTATTACTAAAACATAACATTGAGCACACAGAACATACATGCATGAGTTTTACGCTCGACCTCAATAAACAATCAAGGGACAGACTCATCATCGGGTAATGGCCCAGATAACGTCAAAACTCAGCACATAACACAACAACTATCCTAAACAGACATGCACACGTAGAAACAATAAAACATACTAACTAAAACATATACTAAAAACATACTACACATCACACCCGACTCAAATAGGAAATGCCTATAATAACCTAGTCAGCGATCCCAATGACATGATAAAGCATTATAATGAAGATTAGGGTTTAGAACACATACCTGAGAGGCGAGAGAATCTCGCCTCTAAATCAAATTGGTTGCGACAGATCTAACTTATTTTTTTTCTTGGGTTGTCTCCCAAGAAGTGCTTGGTTTAAGGTCATCAGCCCGACACGCCGAAGTGCTCGTCAAAGAGCAGCTTCCACCCGTAGTAAGTGTTGTACAACACCACATACGGGTGTTAATTGTCAACGCCCTCAAGATTGGCGAGATATGGTAATGTGTAGCTCGAGCTTTCAACAGCATGCCTCACCGGCTCATGTACTTGGTAGGCATGAAAGAACATTGCTAATGGCAGCGATGGACAAGTGAACCACATCGGATCCTCGTAGATATGATCGTCTGGAATCGATGGTGGCATCACAATTTGGATCTCCAATGGTGACGAATCACAATCGTCGATCCATGCTTGGGTTCCCATCTCATTCGGATAAGTATAGTTGAACTCTCCCAAGCTCATTCCGCTCGTTTTTCAGCTTCTTGTGGTGACTTTCACTGAATGTGGCTTGTGAATCTCCAAGTGCCACCACGTCTGACTCGGCCTCAATCCAGCAGATAAGCTAACCGATTTACGTCTGAAGAGACGTTATGGTCATATCGATTTCAGTGCAAATCATATCAATGTTGTCGAGACAATCCTCGTGCTCATTTAGCCGGTCATTAATCTCCCTCCAAAATGTTTGAGTTTCCCAAATAAAATCAGCGAGTATTTCCTCTAGGCCGGGGAAAGACTCAACGTACTGGTCTGGGGTGTCAATCCATGGCGCCGTAGAATTGAAACTCTGATAATTAAAGGCCGCCACGTCTTCCAACAACCAAGAGGCCTCATCCGCGGTAAGGTAGTAAAGAGAGGGGGTACCATTTCCTCCTTCCACCCATATTTTGGTTGCAGCTTATAACCCATTGAGGAAATGAAAAAGTTAACACTCCGTCGGGAGGCTATAGTTCGGAAACCGGAGTAGCAATTCTTTGTATCGATTTCAAGCACTATAAAACGGCTCAAAATCTCGTTGAAAGAACCAAAAGAGCACCTGTTGATCTAGTATCTTCAAGCACCCTACGGAAAACAAAAACAAAAACTACAAAGAAAAAATTATACACAAAAGAAAAGCCTAAAGTAAAATTGGATCATTTACTCACAATATCTATAATAACCAACAAACCAATCCGCGACAACGACGCTAAAAACTTGGTAGCGCGTGAATACGCCGCTACTTTCACTCACAAGTATACAAGGTCAAGTTTTAGTATAGATCGGGAGAGTAGGGGTATCGTGTCCACAGGGATTGATTGTGATTATTATTGATTACTGCGTTTATCATGACCTAACTTTATCTAGGCGAAAATAAATGTGAATAAAATTTATATTAAACTAAACTAATTAACTAAATTATCTATACAAATATAATGAGATGTTTTTGGGGAAAGAATTGTCTAGGGATTAACGTTGTTTACAAATACGTGTTCGATCTTGTTTTAGTTTATGTTAATGGTGTTCGGGTATCCGACAATCTTGATTCGTAAACTCACTTGCCATCTCTCCCGAGTGTAAGACGAGTGGATACATGACTTCGCATCAATGAATAAGTCCCCCTCAATGTTTTAACAACACTAGGTTACGTGAATCTCGCCCCAACGTCATTGATTACACACTTTATTGTTTTGGCTGTAACTTCTTCTTCCGAGCTTCGATTGAGGTGATTCAAACACCAATGGAAAGGTAAGAGAAATATATACAATTTACAAGTTTTGAATGTTTCAAAAATAGGATTGAATCATAGTCAAAAATAGCCTTGAAGTTACAGTACATGTACCGGCTTTGTACATTTTCACCCTTTTTCCACCGTTCTTGATCCGATTTGATCGTTTTTTTTATCCGTTTACATACTTTTTCACCTCAAACATCTGATTTAGATAAAAACAAATAAAAATATATTAAAACGTACCAAACATACTCGAAAACTAACAACGTGCGGATTGGAAATAGATAGGCAATTTACACCTATTACTGGATTAGCCAAGAGTAGCTTAGTAAACCAGTATAATTTTTTGGTGTGCTGCAATTTTTACTTTATTTGTTTTTGTTGTTTGGTGTGCACCTAGTTGATTTTATATTTCCACTGTGATATAAAGATAATAATTAATTTAGGATTAAAATTAATTATTTGAGTTATTAAAATATATTTTCTCTGATATTTTTTAATTACTCAATTCACCCCCCTCGTGGGTATTTCACTGGGCCAACAATTGGTATCGGAGCTAGTTTTAGCTCATCAGGCTTAACATCCTAGCTAAATCGATCACATGCACACACCATGGAGAATATTTTTTGTGTATCTTCTCTTGATGGTGATAGATTCTTACATGACAATATGGTTTATGATTCTTGTGATTCGTGTGGTAGTGATGGAAATGATGATAATGAAAATGTTCATATTGTTATGGAAAAATTACTTTCTTTCACACTACTTTTTGCTAAAGAGAGCTTGAATTTAAAAAGAAAAATTGATTCATTTGAAAATGGTGGAAAAAGTGTCCAAAAATTTAAAGTGCATTTGGATGATTATTGTGGTACAAAGGAATTTTTGGATTTTTTTTTTAAATTAATAATTTGTTCTCTAAAGTGGATTCTCTTGAAAATGAAAACAAAGTTTTAAAAAATAATCTTGAGATGATTTCTATCCAAAGGTCAGATCTTGATTCAAAAATCGATTTACTTAAGAAACATTTTGAAAAATCAAAATCCTACCTTAAGACTATTTCAAGAGATTTTGAGAATGATTTTTCTAAGTAAAGTGGATATGCTTCATTGTCTCATCCTTTATCACAAGCCAGTGATAATTATGTGGATATTATTAGAAATGCTTATTACTTTACATCTCGTGCTTTATTTGATAAATTGGATTTGAGATGTTATTATTGCAATAGGGTTAGGCATTTTAAAATATCATGTCATTCAGGAACCCTAAGTTTATGTCTAATAAGGATGAATCCAAAATGAAATGGATACCGAAAAGAACTATTGAAATGTCTTGTGCATAATTACATAATGTCAGAAGTGGACCTGGAGGAGCAAACAAAGAAGTTATATTAAAGCTAAAATAGGAAGTTACCAAAGATCCACAAGCGACGCATACAAAGCGAAAAGATGCACCAAAGATAGAATGTGAAATTACTAAGAAGTCACATGAGAAATGCGTAAAGAGAAAAGTTGTACAAAAGCCAAGATAAGATATCACCAGGAAGCCACAAGCGATACATGCAAAGGGAATCATCAATGAATCAAATGGCAAAAATCAAAAGTTGAGAGGATACAGACAGGCCAAGAGGAATTATGCACCCAAAGCAATCATGAGTACAAATGAGGTAAAAAGTAAAGTTGCCCCGAAAGACATAAAAGGTACTCCTAACCCTCCACATTTTAAATTTATTAAATTTGTTAAAGAAGGAGAGTTCCGACTTGCCAAATAGGTAAGTTGGTAATGGTTTCTAAGACTTATTTTTAAATAATATGTTCACTTGTTGTCTTAGAAACATTATATAGCGATTATCAAAATCACATTTAGTTAAAGTGTATTTACATATTTTTATAATGTGCTTATCTCGAGTAGTAATCATGTGTTTAATTTTAAAACATGTTACAAGATTTAGAAATTGAATTAAGTGAATTGAGTTTTTATTTTATACATCTTGATTTATTAAACTGCATAATATTTTACATTGAGATGAATTTAATGACTTAATTTGATTATGATAATACTTGCATGGTTAATATTAATATAAAAGCATGAGAATTGTTTTTGATTCCATATATGATCATTTAAATACATGACATATTAATCTACGCTTAATGTTTCAAGTTGATATTTTATGAGTGAAATATGCATTTATCCATGTTTAAAACATATATTAGATATATGTTGGTTAATCCAAAGTTATTCTAGAGATATGATTCCTATTATAGTGCATTAAATATTCCATGACTTGATTTTATCTAATAGAAAGACATTATTTAGTATCATGAGTAAGATATGAGAACTTAACTAAAATTATGTGATTACATGCTATATTGTTGAAACATTTTGATTGCCTCAGGTTTAATCTCTTAAGCATGAATTGACTTATTCACAATTATATATGGGGGAGAAGTGTTTATAAGAGGGGTAATATTATGTCATGCTTATATTGAAATATGAATTTTGTTAAAAATCAAAAGAGTTAATTTGCTTGTGAAAAATTAAATATCATGCTACATTACTAAGATGTTTTGATTACCTTAGGGAGAGATTACATTTCTAAGTGATGTTTTTGGTTGCCCCTCCCCAATTTTTTTTTTTGAGATGACAAAGGGGGAAAATTAGTTGATGTTTTATTGAATATCTTAAGGGGGAGTTTATTTTTTTATATTTGTGATTTATTTTTGTGCTTTATTGATTATTTTTTTAATAGCTTCATTACTATACTTTAACGAGTTAAAGAACCCGTCCTCGGATTGAGGTGGAGCGTGGTTATATTATTGTTTTGAAGAAAACATCAAAGTTAATTGTCATCATAAAAAATTGGGAGATTCTTGATCCTAAGATTTTGATGGACAATTAAAAGTTGATGTTTTTTCTGGGACTAACGGTTTGACTAAGTGTTTCAGTTTATTAGTTCCAAATGATGAAGATATGATGATAAAGATGATGAAGGATTAAGAGGTTGAAGAATTTGAAGAACCTAGAAAAAATAACTCAGCTTAAATTTTAACTCTTAATATGCCAATTAAGATCACACACGACACAAAAAGATTTTTAAATGATTTTTATAAATATGTGTGTTTTTAATAGGATTCCAATTAGATAAATTATTTGCTCCTATGTGTAATTGAAAAATAAATATTTATAATTAATTAAAATTGAATTTAAGTATTTAGTGGAGCTAACCAAGAAAAGAATTTGGTTAAAGGGGCGAAAACGTCAATAAGAATAAATTAAAAACAAGTTTAGAAAAGTGATCCAACATCCATAAGTCAACAGGTAAGTTGACAGGACAAAGAAGGAAAACTCTCTGTATCTCTCGGTCGACAAGTAGGTCGACATGTACTTAAAAAATGAACTCTCCGTATCTATAAGTCGACAGAGCGGTCGACATGTGAAGAGAAATGAAACTCTTTGAATCTCTAGGTCAACAGATAGGTCGATCGATGGGTACAAAATCTTTGACTTTGGCTACATCCTGAATCGAGTGGTCGACTACTGAAATCTGGATGGAATTCCAAATTTCAATCTGAAAGTAGCCATTACTAGCTATTTTTTTTATTAGGATTCATGAAAGATTTTAGGGATTTAATATTATTTGAGATATGCTACACATATTATGTTATCCCTATTGATTTAGTTCATTAAGTTTGAATATTTCTCAATTTGGTACATATAATTATTTCTATTCTATTTGATTGTGATTGAGAAATATTTGGAGGACTTAATTGAGAAATTTAAAAGCTATAATTAAGTAAATTGAACCAGAATGAAGTCTTAATGATATAAGGGGATCTAAAAGAGCAATTAAGTGTCATGACAAATGGGAACTAACCGTTAGAGAGCTGATTTTAATCTCATTTATATAGACCTGCGTTTTTCATATCATTAAGGGAGATTAAAAGAAATCAAGAGATCATATTGAGATTTTCTAAGAGAAATCATATTGAGTTTTTGTGAGAGCTTTTCTAAGACACATTCTTGAGAATTAGTTGCTGAGAATCATTACTGCTATTGAATCTGAAGTAATATCGCTCTAATTATTTTTTTTTTCGGTGGATTCCCAGTGAGATCTTTCTAATTACTTTCTATATAGTATTGCTTGATTAATTTTTGAAATTTGATCTTTACAAATTGTTTTCTAATTTTTTATAGAAAAATATTTTTTAAACAATTTCTTGAATTAATCTGATTACGTGCTCAATTATGTGCTACATATTTTTGTTTAAAATCAAATTTTGAGTTTCTCACTTTTTCATCACTAATTTTGAGATATTAATTGAGTTTTAATTTATTTGGGGTGGTAGAAGCTCCGAGTGAGAAAAATCACTTGTCAATTTTTTAATTAGTAAGTTGAGTGGCGAATTAAATACTGTTGGGTGTATTTAATCAAAGGGTAGCTGGTTACAGTCTCTTCCTGTAAAGGGATTGAGGTAGTAATTCTTTCTGAATTGAATTATTTTGTGTGGATTTTGTAACGGTTCAATCCTTACCGGGTAAAAAGATATTTGAAGTGTTTTGTGAGGTTTTGATTCTTTAGCCTTTGTTTTAAAAAGAATTTGGTTATTCTTGAGCCTATAAAAAGTAGAGGTTATTCCTTAGCCTGTGAAAATGAAATTTTGTAAATGTTGATTATGAGCTTATAAAAATATCTTTGTGAGGATTTGGTTCCTACCTTTAAAGAAATCTTGAGTTTAGTGGATGTGACTCTCCGTGGGGCTCGAAGGACTGGGTTAGCCAAGAGTAGTTTGGTGAACCAGTATAAATTTCTGGTGTGCTCCAATCTTTACTTTATTAATTTTTGTTGTTTGTTGTACACCTAGTTAATTTTATATTTCGCTGTGTATAAAAATCATAATTAATTTAGGATTAAAATTAATTATTTGAGTTATTAAAGTATTTTTTTCTCTGATATTTTTTAATTACCCAATTCACCCCTCTTGTGGGTATTTCACTGAGCCAACAGAACGATTTCATATATTCCTGGCATTTGCTTTCTTAAGAAGGTACGAAGATGTGTATGAGTCATTATTCTTCAAAGCTATGGTAGTACTCAAAGATGGTCATGCAACCACCTCAGAGATCTTCACGGATAAGTCATTCAGCCCTCTTAGAAGAAGACGTCATAGTAATCCTCATGGACTGGTCATTTGGCCCTCATTTGAGAAGATTATTTTCTAATTGGGACGAAATGTAATTTACCTGAAGGATGATGCAGCGGTGACCAAGGAACCCATTCGTATGTTTCTAACATTTTCTTTCCCTAGAAACTACAGAGATGACAATGAGTCATCATTCTCCTAATACCATGGAATAAATCCTTAAGGATGATCATTCAGCCTCATGTGAGATTTTTCAACGACTGGTTATTTAGTCGCCTTTGAGGAAATTCTGTTAGTGTACACAAGGATGGTCATTTAGCCTCTTGTGATATTCTTCAAAAACCAGTCATTCAACCTTCTTTAAAGAAACAATGTGGAGTATATACTCAAATAAAGGTTATCCAGTCTCATTTGAAGAGACCCCGTAAGTACTCAGGGACTAGTCATTCAGCTTCCCTTAAGGAGCTTCAAGGATTAGTCATTCAGCGTCCTTTGTATAGGTCCGTAACATCCCTCAAGAATAGGTAATTTGGTCTCCTTTGAGAAGATCCATCCATAAAGCCTTAGGGGCCGGTTATTTAGCCTACTTTGAGATCAAAGACCAGTCATTCAGCCACCTTGGAGAAAATTCTTTACCACTTCTAAAGGGTAGATACAACAATGTTCAGGTACACTCCTAAACTTCCCTTAAAGTAAAATTTAAATTTTTGCATTTTAAATTTCATGTAGCGCGGAACAAAATATATGTGTCTCATTTCTCGTCATTACAAGTAAACTTGCATGACAAAGAGAGATAGCTATAGACACTACATTTTGACCCGTCCAATTAGTATTGGATCGAAAGTTCAAGTTCAAATAACTTAAGTTTAAAAGGAATGAATTTATACTTTGGATCATACAATATAATACAGAAAAAACAACAATAACACAAGAAAACATAAAAATTATTAAATTGGACTGAATTTACCTAAGAAAACGTTTCAAGTTAACCTCGAAAATCCTAAAATTTAAGGGGGTCTAACATGACATTATTAAAGGTTGATTTTAATTACATCATCTTTAATATAAATAAAAATTAGTTACTACCCTTCAATTATAGTATATTTGACTAATTTACCTTGGTTACCTACTTTGACCATGAAACATATATTATCACTGGTTTCGTCTGTTTAACATCAAAAATATTGTTTCAATTGTTCATATTACATAAAATACCATTAATAAATAATTCAAAATATCTTGATCAAGTCATGGAAATGTCATGACAAGTCCAAAGTTACACAACGTAACTAAGGATTAAGACTCAGTTTGAAATCGACCAAACAGAAGTCATCTTGACTAACCATAAAATCCCATTGAATCAAGGGACAAACCCACCATTTAATTACTCATAAAATAGAATTAAAATGATTAAGATACCCCTAGTATATTCTCTACAAAATATCTAAGGGAAGGAACTAAGTCACTTTGAAAGTGACTAATCGCTATCGAAACTAAACTGATCTGGTTTGCCACCTTGCTTACACTTAATGTAGACATTAAATGTCCATACAATCAAGATTTTAATTCTTGATATGATATGGATAGGCTAGGTTCAAAGCATCAATATAGTTTGCTCAAAATATCTTAGGGTTAACTAAAAACCTTGGAATGTAACTACCGGTTACAAGGCAAACTAAGCCAATTCAATTCCAATCCAACTGAATTAGGGTCCACAACATCAAGGGTAACCATCAAGAATTAAATTCAAAGTGACATCTCAAGACCATATTCATTGAATCTTAAAAGCATTAATGGTAACTAAACCGAAATAGTGAAACTAATCGGTACTTAACCCCTAAACCGAACCGACAATATCATTTCTTGCCATAAATGCACCCATGTGCAACCAATCATATTAAAGATTGTGTAATGATTGTCAATCATTACCAATAACTGTCAATTATTACCAATGATTGCCAATGATTTTTAGGATCTTTCAAAGATTCGGTAATTATTACCAGATCTTTAAAGAATCTTCCACAATCTTCAAAATTCAATCAAACCAATTCAAGATCAAGACAAGAGGACATGAACCCTAAGCCAAACAGACCCTAAGAAAGATCCTGGATTGGCCTGCGCATGGGCCAATGCACAGGCCTGCAGGTCTATAAAATATTGGGGCTTGTTTTCATAATTTCAAGACTTGGAGCCTTCATTTTCTCTCTCTAAGCTTAGGTAGTGTTCTCGAGTCTCTAGGTTTCTAACCATGTCCTTTAATAAACACCTCAAAATTCTACTGAAATAACACCTTAAATGAGCTCTTGAGGATCTTGGAGGAAGATCTCAAGAGGTTGATGGCAAACGATCGAGGATAATGAAGAAGCTCCAAAAAAGGAGAGGAAGGTAATCACTTGGGAAGAAATCGGTCAACCGGTTGGGTGGAAGTTTTGGATGGGATTAGATCTACACTATTCAGTCAACTGAATGGGGGTAATTCTCTCAACCGACTGGCATTTATGGTTTAGCTTGGTTTCGGTGTTGTTTCGATCGGTCAACCAAATCCAAGGCATCGGTCAACTGACTCTTTCGGTTATGATTTCGAGGGACTTGATCTCTTGGTAAAAAACTAGCCAATTTTTATGATTCCAAGGGAGATATTTGGGGGATTTGAACCTACTAATGATATTGTACATGTATTTAATTATCCTTATTAATTTGGTCCATGTAATTTATGTTTCTCTCAATTTAAGTACATAAATACTTCCTAACTTTGTGATTTTTAATTGAGAAATATTTCCTGGACTGATTTGAGAGATTTAAAATTTATTTTTAGGGGGATTACCCCAAAATTGAAAGATATTATTATATGGGGTCTAAGAGTGTATTTAATAAGCATATCTTTTGAAAAGTAGTCATTGGAGGGCTTGTTATCAGTCTATATATATAGACCTACAGGATTAAGGTTAATTATATGAAGAACAATCAGTTCTAAACTTTTCTAAGAGATATTATTACACTGAGATTTCTGTGAGATATTTGTGTAAAGTTCGTGATTTAAAGCGCTGTTGATTTGGTGTTACCGACTTGTGCTATATTGCGATTCTATTTTCAATCTTCGGTGTTTGCCCAATAAGATCTTATTGTTCTCTACTTTTATTACATATTATTATTATTATTTTTGGTTGTAAGATCATTAGAAAATCGTTTTTAAACTTAAAAGCAAGAAAATCTTTTTAAAACGATTTTGTGTAATTATCTGATTACGTGTTTTAATTTGTGCTACCCATATTATTTATTAATCAAATATATATTTACCTCACATTGTATCTATCACGTAGTAAATTTTAGGACATTAATCGAGTATATCTGTATTGAGGTGGTAGAAACTCCTTGTGGGAAGAAACTCTATTAAATTGAAGTTGTGAGTTTTTATGGAATAAATATAGTTAGGCTGGTGTCTAGTTAGGGTAGTTAGGTTTCAATCTTTTTCCTGTGAAAAAAATTAGGGTTTGATATTTGTCCTAAGTAAAAAGATTAGGTTATTCTTTTCCCTTGAAAAGAATTAGGTCTTTATTCTCCCTGTCATTGAATTGATTTGAGTGAATTGTAAAGGTTCCATCCTTACTTGGAAAAAAAATACATGATTGTGTGGTGAGATTTGATCTTTAGCCTATTAAAATGATTAGGTTTTGATTAGGGTTTGATCTTTGTCCTAAGTAAAAAAGTTAGGTTATTCTTTTCCCTTAAAAAAAACTAGGTCTTGATTCTCCCTATAATTGAATTGATTTGAGTGAATTATAAATGTTCCATCCTTACTTGGAAAAATGATACTTGATAGTGTGGTGAGATTTGATCTTTAGCTTGGTAAAAAGATAAGGTTCTTCCCTAGCCTGGGAAAAGGATAATTATAAAGGTCGATTCTGAGCTTGGTAAAAGAATCGTTGTAAGGGTTTGGTTCCTACTTGGTAAAGGAATCAGGGGTTTAGAGGTTGAAAATCTCCGTGGAGCTCGGGGGACTGAATTAGGTAAGGCTAGTTTGTTGAACCAAGATATATCTTGGTATGTTGCATTCTTTATTTTCATTATATTATGTTTGGGTGTGTACCTAGTTAAAAACACTTATCCGCTGTGTAACGAAAATAATAATTGATTTATGAACAATTGATTATTTAATAATTGGGTGTTGAAATATTTATTTGTTTAAATTTTGTAACTACCAAATTTAACCCTTCCCTCTTGGGTAGCTCATTGGGGTTAACAATTAGTATCAGAGCCGGTTTTAACTCGGCAGGCTTAAAATCCTAGCTAAACACAATCACATGGAGTGCACTGATAATGATATCGTATGTATTATTATAGAGTTTCCCACTTTCTCTGATAGTTAGAGTCCCGTTAAAAAGAATTATAAACTTGGTAATAATGAGGCTGCAGATAAGGTTATTGGGACACTAATTGCTCTTACTTATGTTTTTGGAAAAGGAAAATTTGAAACTCGAGCGAAAGATAGCAA
The DNA here is from genome assembly GCA_016647705.1 of Eucommia ulmoides. NCBI lineage: Eukaryota > Viridiplantae > Streptophyta > Magnoliopsida > Garryales > Eucommiaceae > Eucommia > Eucommia ulmoides. The sequence goes on along the minus strand of CM028339.1, from coordinate 50,150,528 downwards.
TTCTTGAAAATAAAAAGTTTAGTAACACTAAATATCTTAAGAAGAAGAATTTGGACAAGTATTTTGAAACTATTGAATTTACAAATGCTTTATCTGAAATTGGTAAGTTACTTGAAAAAATCGATTCTCTTGAAGAAGAGAACGAAGTTTTGAAAACTAATGTTTATGATTTTCAGCAAAATAAATTTAAAAATAAAAATCTTGAGACTTTAAATGAGGCATTGAGCATTGAGTTGGATAATGCAAGGTGTGAGCTTGATAGTGCTCGGGTGAAAATTTATTCTGTTGAAAATGAGTGTCAAATTCTTGAGAATGGTCTTGAATTTATGCATAGAAAGAATTTTGGTCTATAGGGGAACATTAGTTCATTGGAGTGATCATTTGAAAAGACTCAAAAAAAGCTTAATGAAGTAGTGGACAAATTCAAGGATATTGAGAGAACTAAATTTGTTAAAAAATGAATAGTTGCTAAAGCAGCTCCTCAATATCACCAACAATATCGTGCTCCTGTACGGAATAATGATTATTTGAAGAAATGTACAAACAATACTAGATGTTTTCATTGTGGGAAGCATGGTCATTTTGAGAAAGTTTGTTATTTGTTGCATGGTTACCTTGTAGGATCCAGAAATAACTGCATACCAAGGGGAGAAATTTTTTATGCAGGTACTAATCGAAGATTCGACCAATCAAGAGGATACAATGAATACTACATGGAAAGAAAGGAGTCCAAATTCAATGCACCAATGAGAAAAAAATCAGTATATGTAAAGTGGAAAGTTCAAAAAGCAACAAGTTCAGTACATGAAATGAATTGATACTTATCCTCAAATAATGGCGATAAACCAATACCATAGTAGGACAATGTATAAGGCAGTGACAAAAAAAATGAGGAAAAACAAAGCACAGTATAAAGGCAAGAAAATTATTACTGAACCAATCCAAAAGAAAGCCAATGCAATTAAGGGGAAAATCAAAGTGGTAAATCAATCAAAAGGAAAAATATCAGATTCAAAGTACAAGAAACTTGAATTGACAATCCACCAAAGGTACATACACGAATTACTCCCAAGGACAATCCAGGTATGCCAAATTTCCTAAAATTCAAATATGATAATTTTGTTAGGGAGACCGCTTCGTATTTCTTAAATTAGTTATTTGTGATATGAGTAGGTATGTGTAGGTATGTGAAAATGTTATAAATAATTTGTGTGGATCAAAATAAGATGTAAAAATTGAGCTAATTGATCAAATAGGGAAAGAACACAAAAATGGACAAAATGGCCATGTCGGTCAACTGACAGAAATAGAGTCTGCAATACACAGACTCTGGCTTGGTCGGTTAACCTACCAAGAACAGTCGGTTAACCGACTGTTTAGGGATTTAATATCCCTAGACCTCTCATTTCACCCCCCATTTCATTTTGAAGCTTTCTCTCTTTAAAAACCCTTCATCTCCGAAGAGTTTTCTCTCAAATCTTTAAGAGATCTTCACATTTTGGCTTGGAATAGAAGATTAAGGTCTGGGATATATTACTTGGAAGTCTAAAACTTCATCTAAAGGTTGGTTTTTCTTCTTCTCATTAGGGTTTCGGTAGATCTATTTCATCTTGTTAAGTTCTGATCTTAAATCGCTTGTTGAACTCACTATTGAGAGCAAATATCTAGAGGTAAACAACCTTGCCTAGGAAAGTCTAAATTTAACACAATTCAAAATCTCTTGTTGAACTCACTATTGAGAGAAAATATCTAGAGGTAAACAACCTTGCCTAGGAAAGTCTAAATTTAACATAATTCATTTTGAAAGCAAAGATGATGAGATAAAATACAAAAATAAATTCGTAAATCGAAAGGTTGTTTGTTCCAAACCCATTGATTTTGTTGAATTTAAAAAGAAAAATATCGATCTCAAGAAGTATGTTAAGAAAATGGGTTGGACCGACTTTCTTACCCAAAGCAATGAGTGGATGCCCCACTGCGTAAAAATGTTTTATAGTAATCTTACAATTAGAGATGAATAAATGAGGTCATTTGTTAAAGGGGTTTAAATTAGATTTGATAATGATGATCTTAGAAATATTTTGAAATTCAACAGAAGAGATGTGTGTGCCTACAATACCACTCAATGGCGGAGAAGTGAGATTGCTAATAAGTTTGGTTTGGTTGATAATTAAGTGGGATCACTATCACTTGAGCATCGTCTCATTCATTCGATGATTACTTATTCAATTATGCCTAGAGGAGAAAGTCATGCGAATATTAATGAGTTTGATTTATATTTGCTAAATGAAATTGTTGAGGGTAGAAATCTTGATTTAGCCCACATTATGCTTGATCACATGAAGTATCATTTAAAAAATCCTCAAGCGTGCTACCCTATGGCGATGCACTTCAAAGAATATTTGATTTCTTCGAAGTTGATGGCGATCCTGAATAAAGTAAATTTGTCACGACGACCCCTACATGGATAAATGTTAGTAGTTGTATTTTAATGGAGTATGAATTCAAAAGAAATATGTGGGTGAGAAAGAAGGGAGAATAGAGAGAGAGAGAGAGAGAGAGAGAATAAGAGTAGATGAAGAAGAAGAATAAGAAGAAGATGATGATGAAGAATTAAGCTCAGATAAAAAAATTGATATGCGTAGGAATCAAGTTGATGATCTCGAGCAATACACGAAGATGATTGATTACAAAAATGTCTGGGATTGAAAATAATATGGCTGAGATGAAAGTGTTCGTGGAAAACGGATACGGGGGGCTTGCTGAAACCATGGAAGCTAGGTTCGAGAGGATTACGAGTAGCGTGAAATATATGTTCCAATTCATGCAGAACCAGTAATAAAACAGTCAGCAACAATTTAGCGCCCAACAACAATATAGTGGGTATACTACCTTTGAAGGGCAGCAATCCTTTAGAGGATCTATTGTAGTAGGGTTTTCAGGGGCAAGACCATCTATGTTGTACTATTAACAGAAACCCTCGAGCTCAGGCATATAGCCTAGTAGTCAAAACCCACAGTAGCCGGCCACGAGTCCGCTTGGACCGTACTATCCATTTATAGGACAAGGCCCTCATTAGATTTCATGATTTATCATTCTCATTTTTGTTATGTAACTGAATATGTCTCACCGTGGTACCTTGATTTGTAATAATTATTCTAGGATTTGCAGTACTTGATCTAAACTTTATAGACTAAGTATTAATCAGTTTATTATAGTGAATTATTGTCAGAATGTGATCTTTTATGCATTAATATTTAGTTCTTATGATGATCCACATATATTCTAGTGTTGAAAATCATTTTTATACTTGAAAATCAAAATTTCATGATTTTTTGAAGAATTTTTTTTTTTTTTTTATAACAATATTTATTAAGGGGTTTCAAAAGAAATGTCTCTGGTTCTACGTCCCCACTTTTTGAAATGACAAAGGGAGAAAAGTTGATATTTAAACGAGTTTGTTGATGTTTAGGAATTTGTTCACCTAAGCATTGCATTGATTAAAGAGAGACTTTGGTTGATTTGATTATATTGAGTTTATATTGAATATCAGTATCGTTATATTAATTTTGGGCTTTTATTGAATATCTTTAGAATTTGTTTGATTATGTCTTCATGTTTATGCTTAAATGAGTTAAAAACCCATCCCCGGATTTAAGGGGAGCGTGGTTACTTTCTTTATTGAAGAAAAAATTAAAGTTAATTGTCATCATCAAAAAGAGAAATATTGTTGATCCCTAGATTTTAATGAACAATTAAGTGTTGATGTTTTGTATAGAACTAATGTGTTTGTTTAATATTTTAGAAAGAGTTCCATATTATTGATTAAGTTGAAAACATCATGAAGAAAAAGTTAAGGGGGGCAAAGATGGATGCATTAAAGAAATGAAGAGTTGTGAAGACCTTGAAGAAATTAAGTGAAAATAACTTTATACTTTTATACTCTTAATGCAACTCAAATTAGGATCATACACGACACTATTAAACGAGTTATCTTTATGTGTGTTTGAAATGATAGAATTTAACATCCTAATTAAATATTTTATATGTGCTCCTGATGTAAATTTGAAAATGATAATTAACCTAATTGAAAATAAAGTTTAAGTATAAAAAGGTGAATTTTAGGAAAACCAGTTAACCGAGAAAAGTAATTGGTTTACTGAATCAAACAATGTGTTTTGGAGCAGAATTGGTGAAAGAAAGGACCACCTTGATGCAATCGATTAACTTATTAGAAGAATTCGGTTAACTGTTTGAATCAATGAGGTTTTTGGAGAAAATTGGAATGTCCCTGTAATGTTCGATCAACCGAATGGGGTTAAGGTTTTGGCAGGGTAAGGCTTTAAAGCAATCGGTTAACCGATTAGGAAGAAATCGGCCAACTGATTGGGTTGAAGTTTTGGCAAGGATTGGCTCTACAACATTTGGTCAACCGAATGGGGTAATTCGATCAACTGACTGGCATTCGTGATTTGGCTTGGTTTTGGTGTTGTTTCAATCGGTGAACCGAATCCAAGGGGTTGGTCAAACAACTATTTCGATTATGATTTCGAGGGACTTGATCTCTTGGTAAAAAACTAACCATTTTTATATGATTCCATGGGAGAGATTTGTAGGATTTGAACCTACTGAAGATATGGTACATGTATTAAATTATCCCTATTAATTTGATCCACGTAATTTATGTTTCTCTCAATTTAAGTAGATAAATACTTCTTATCTTTGTGATTGTTAATTGAGAAATATTTCATGGACTTATTTGAGAGATTTAAAAGTTATTTTAAGTAGATTATCTCAGAATTGAAAGATATTATTATGCGGGGTCCAAGAGTGCCTTTAGAGGTATATCTTTTGAAAAGTAGTCGTTGGAGGGCTTGTTATAAGTTTATATATATATATAGACCTGTGGGATTGAGATTAATTATATTAAGAATAATTAGTTCTAAGATTTTCTAAGAGGTATTGTTACGCTGAGATTTTTGTGAGATATTTGTGTGAAGTTCGTGATCTAAAGCGCCATTGATTTGGTGTCACCGATTTGTGCTATATTGCGATTCTGTTTTCAATCTTCGATGTTTTCCTGGTAAGATCTTTTCAAGCTATTGTTCTATTTTTTGATTTCATATTATTATTATTTGCTTGGTTGTAAGATTGTTAGAAAATCGTTTTCAAACTTAAAAGCCTGTTTTTTTAAAAAAAAACTATTTTGTGTGATTATCTGATTATGTGTTTTAATTTGTGCTACCCACATTGTTTATTAATCAGATATTTATTTGCCGCACATTGTATCTATCACATAGTAAATTTTGAGACATTAATCGAGTATATTTGTATTGAAGTAATAAAAGTTCCTTGTGGTAAAAAACTTATATTTTTTTATATTTGTGAGTTTGAACGGATTAGACACGGTTGGGCCAGTGTCAGGGTAACTAGGTTTCAATCTTTTTCCTGTGAAAAAAATTAAGGTTTGATCTTTGTCCTAAGTAAAGAGGTTAGGTTATTCTTTTCCCTTGAAAATAACTAGGTCTTGATTTTCCTTACAATTGAATTGATTTGATTGAATTGTAAAGGTTTTATCCTTACCTGGAAAAAGACACTTGAGAGTGTGGTGAGGTTTGATCTTTAACTTATTAAAATGATTAGATTTTTATTCTTCCTATAATAGAATTAGGTTAGTCTTTAACTTAGTAAAAAGATAAGGTTCTTCTTTAGTTTGGGAAAATAATAATTGTAAAAGTTGATTCTAAACCTAGTAAAGGAATCATTGTATGGGTTTGGTTCCTACCTAGTAAAGGAATGTGGGGTTTGGAGGTTGCGAATCTCCGTGGAGCTCAGGAGACTGAATTAGGCAAGACTAACTTGTTGAACCAAGATATATCTTGGTGTGCTGCATTCTTTATTTTCATTATATTATGTTTGGCTATGCACTTAGTTATAAACACTTATCCGCTACGTAACGAAGATAATAATTGATTTATGAACAATTGATTATTTGATAATTAAGTATTGAAAGATTTGTTTGTTTAATTTTTGTAACTGCCCAATTCACCTCACTCTTAGGTAGCTTATTGGGCTAACATGGGCTTTTGCGTTATCTTTTAGAGAGAATGGAAAAAGTCTAAATCAGACAGATTTATAAAAAAATTGGAATTGAAATGTGGAACATATCTCAAGAAATTCCTTAACATGCATATATGGATCTTCTCTTTCTAACCCATAAAAGGATAGCAAAAGTTGGATTATGGATTGTTTGAGCTAAAAAATGGAAAGCAGTAGTTTTTGGTAAAACTATGCAAGACACTGAGTTGGTTGAATTGGGAGAAAAGTATTCAAGAAGAGTTTTCTCTTGTGCTAGTGGATTTGCAGGTCTTTCTGGGTTCTCAACACGTTCTTTCATTCTTATTCAATTTTCACGTATAAATCTACTTAAAGATAATCTTCTCCTAACCAAATGAATCTTTGAATCTCGCTCCCAAGCACGCATAAACAACCTCTAATTTTTTTTTTAATTTTGTTTATTTTATACATATATTGTTTTAACTATAATTAAATTAAAGAAAATAATGATAGTTGTAAAAGCAAGCAATTTAGGAGGCTCAACCTTTTTGTCAAACAAAAGAAAAAAAATAGAAAGGAGGAGGCTCAACCTTCCTGTCAAACAGTTTAGAAATAAAATAAAGAAAAGGAGGCTTAACTTTCCAGTTAAATAGGAAAAAATAAATAAATAGGAGGAGGCTCAGCCTTCCTGTCAAACAAAAAAGAAATAAAACTAGCAGAAAAATTAAACTAACTTGGATTTCAAAGTTTTTCCGTCACAATTCCTGACAACGAGGCCAAAAACTTATTGTATCTCGTTTTAAATACTCACAAGTGCACAAATTAATAGTAGTAAATATTAATTGAAGTAAGGTTGATCCCACGAGGATTTCTTATAGGAAAAACTAAATTAGTGCAAATTAACTTAATTATAATCTAGTTCAAGATAATTTTGAGATTGTGATTAAAAAAAGAAAGAAAAAATAAACAGTAAAATAATTAATTTAACTTCATCAAAGATGGAAAAATAATAAGATTTTAGAATCCACCGATGTATAATTAATTAGTTCTATTATTGTGTTGACTCCAAATTTTGAGTAATAGTTTTAGAAATCAATCTTATTATCTTCTTAAGATTTTAAAAATTAAGCTCGATGTAAATCTCAAGTTGATTTTTCTTCGGTTGAAAATATAATTTCTAAGCATTATATGTATACAAATTAATGCAAGACATATAATTAAAAGATATTACTTGTTTATAATACAAATCCAAGCATTAAATAATTTAGAACAATCACTTAGAACACTTGGCTTAATTAATTACACATGGTATGTAATACCCTAGAAATTTATAGTTTTGAAAATATTATTTTATATAAGTTTGATATTTTTGGGTTGTTTTGTACATTATGAAAATTTTTGGTATAAATATATATTTTATAATTGTTGGGAGTTAAATGTTAATTTTAAATTGATTTTTAAAAGTTTTGGAACTATTGTGTTATTTAAAATATATTTTTAAGAGTTTTGGAGATATAATTAATATTTTCGTTATTTTAAGGGAGACAATGTGTAAGTAAATAATATTTACGGTTTGAAATTGATTCTTTCCTAAAGAAGGAATCAATCAAAAATCACACACACACACACACACACACACACACACACACACACACACACATATATATATATATGATATCTTGAATGTTTTTTAGCAAGAAAAATATTTCGGTTTGGATTTCGGTTATGGATTTCATGTATAATTTCTAACTCTTTTAATATATGTATTTAATCTCTCCTTGTATTGTGTGATTTATGTTATTACTGTTATAATTGTTATTTTTCATAAAATATTTATGAGTACATGTTATGTGAAAATTATGTGAGATACACGTTTATGTGTTTATTTAGGGTTTAATCAGATAAACATATTAAAGATGTTAAAATTGTACTGAGTCTTGACTCACAACCTCACAATTTTGATTGCAGGGCCAGTGAAAATGTAGCTGCATAGGAAATTTATTTGAAATTGTATTTAATAATTTTAATAATTGTATTTATTATTTAATTTTGTAAAATGGACTCGATAGATTGATAACTAAAATTATCGTCGTAGTTAGTAAAATTTCTCGGATTTTATTAATGAAATATTGGATATTCGGTTTTAGTATTAATTTTCTTTAGGGAGAAACCGCATGGTGACCTTGGGAAACTGGACCGTTACATGGTAATTAATTATTTATTACTTATTTGAAATCAAAACATATGTATTACTATTTTTAATGGAAAACATGATACTAAAGATGAAATAGTTTATTTAATTAAAACAAAAACCATAAACATTGAATTGCAAAATGTTTGGAATTAACCTAACATAGTACCTTAATTAATTACACGTGGTCTCATTGTCAATCTTAGTATAATAAAAATTAGAAATACATAGTAAAAGAAAACAAAACCGTATTGAAGATCGGCATCCTCCCAAGACTTCTTGTTAGTTCTCTGGAGTTTAGAATAATATGGAAATGATCTAGGAATTGTGTAATTCATTCCCAAAACATTAGCTTCCAGTTATAGACTCTCAAAAGCTAGTCTTGTGGTGCAAAATAAGTCAAATATGATGGCCGGGGGAGCAAAACGTCATTTGAACAATCAATAAGGGGTGCAAGTGGCAAAGCCGTTTGACCATTCTTACTACTATATACTTCGCCTCTTTCCTCACCGTTCTTCGCTACTATATACTTTGCCTCATTTCTCACCGTTCTTCGCTACTATATACGTTGCCTCATTTCTTACCGTTCTTCGCTACTATCTTCGTCCCATTCCATCACTCTCTCTCGTTCCTTTGAATTTCCTTGGTTTTTCATAGGATATCGAATGTTAGTTGACAAGTCTTCATTGATTCTCAATCCATTATTGTTAATATGGTGATCATTTTTCCTATCGCCATTAAGTTGGAGGTGATCATGGGGGCGTAGATCATGGAACCATTACTCAAGAGAGGTAACGACTCTTTCCTCGTTAAATAGAGGTCGTTTTGGTTGCTTTCAAGTAGGGACGGTGATGGCTCTTTCACATGGGGCCTGGCCCTAAACGAGGTGTAGAGGAGAAGGCTTGGCCAAGCCAATGCTTGTAGGCAGTTAATTCAGGGCAGGATGCTTCTTGAGGAGACTTTTGTCCAGGATGATTATGTCGACTGGCTAGGAGCCCATTATAGCTTCTCGCGCTTGTCACGTAGTTATGAAACATGGTACCATTTTAGGCCTTTTTGGATTTTCCCTCATCATTGTTTTTCATACACTAGTTAAAAAAATATCTCTTTACTTCGTATCTCTAAATGATCCTCCAAACAAATATAGTTTGTCATGAATTCGTTAAAATTTCTCTCTTCATTTACTACCTCTTCATTTACTACCTCTAAACGATCCTCTAAACAAAGGTTGTACATCATGAATTCATTAAAAAAAAAAATTTGTTCACTTCATACCTCTAAATAATTTTCTAATCTAAGCGAACATTGTTCGTCATGAATTTATTAAAATTTCTTTCTTCATTTCTTTCATGTAAACTATCCTCTAAATAAACATTGTTCCTCATGAATTGGTTAAAGTTTCTTACTTCACTTCCTCTTTCCAAACGATCCTCTAAATGAATATTGTTCCTCATAAAATCATTAAAATTTATTTCCTTATTTCCTTCCTCTATAGGAACATTGTTCATCATTAATTCGTTAACAACTTCTATTTTATTTCGTTTCTCTAAACGATTCTCTAAACAAATGTTGTACATCACGAATTCGTTAAATTTTCTTACTCCACTTCTTTTCTCTGAATGATCCTCTAAAAGAACATTATTTGACATGAATTTAAATTTATTTCTTCTTACCTTTAATCATCCTCTAAACTAACATTGTTCATCAGAATTTCATCAGGAATTCTTTCTTCACTTTTTACTTCTAAAACGAAACTTGGTCGCCTTTCTCACTTATTTCCTGTAAATGAACATTGTTCGCCATTAATTCTTTAGGAATTCTACCTTCTTTTTTCTAAATGATCAACTAAACAAATTTTGTTTCTTATGAATTTGTCAAGAGTTCTTTGCTTTTATCTCTAAATAATCCTCAAAACAAACTTTGTTCATCATGAATTCATCAGGAGTTCAACTTCTACTTACTTCTAAATGATCCTCTAAATGAACATTGTTTGTTATGAATTCATCATTAATGCCTTCCTTCTAAGTGCTTGTATCCTTCACTGTATCCTCATGGTACATAGAAACACACATGGGTTCAATCTTAACATTGCCTTGAATTCATCACCCCTGGTTGGTAAGGGCATATTTTTGGCAACATCACTCTCGGAGGTAAGTATTTTCTTCAAAATAAGTATTGCGCCAACATTGGACTGGGGTATATTATATAATCTTCTGCATTGCATTCATAAGATTGGTGGAACCAAATTGTGTGTATCTCATGTATTCGTCTAGCAAGTGTTGCTCGCATGACAAAGAGGGACAGTTGTAGATATTGCATTCTGTCATGCCACTTACCAAATTGTTGCACAACATCATAGTAAGAAAGTAATTGAAAATAGAAAAAATGTTTTGAACTTGTCCTCATTGGATAAATCTTCAAGGGTTTTTAAGGAAAAAAAATTCATTAAGGAATCAAGTTTTTTAAAAGTCAAATTTGAATTTGAAAAAGAAGAGAGAAATAAATCATTCCAAACAAATTTTCTAAATGAAAAAATAGACTTTCTTGAGTTAATTGATTTCAAAAAATATTAAATTAAATCCAAAATTAGAAAATAATTAAGCTTTATATAAGTTCAATTTATTACTATAAAAGTTAATTGAGCTAATGCAATTCATTAAAATTTTGGGGGAATTGGAATTTGTAATTTAATTATATTTTAAAATTGGACTTAATCGATTATCTTCAAACTAATCAACCATGAGGTGAATTAACATCGGGATGGGGATCTAGTATATATTTTTACACCATCCAAGACATTATCCATGACATTATGTGTGACATCACCATTACGTCACACAATTTAATTTGGAAATATTTTCAAGCCATTATGAATGATTTTAAGTGGTTTTCAAAGGAAAGAAGTTCAAATACCTAGACCATTTAAAATATGAAGACTTAAATGGGCAGTTAAAAAGGTGACATAGTAGTGGCCAATCCTTGAGTTCCATATGGCACCAGGGCACATCATTTGATACGCACCAACTATGTTCTAGGCTTATAAATGTCTCTCTGCGCTTTTAGGGAGAAGCCAGACCTTTACATATTCCAAAAAATTTCATATGTGAGTTTCAGGTGAGTTTTATTCACGATTGGTTATCCCAAGCGATTTCCAGGAGAAGTTCAAAATTAAAGTAAGAAAATCATCCTAGAGAAGTTAAAAAAACATAGGATAATAATAATCCAAATTAGTACCCCGATCCATATTGTGTTTTACGATTTTATTTCAATGTAAAAATATTCATCTGGAGATTTGAGATTTGATGATGTGCCAGGAAGAAGGTATATATTCTATTCTATCCTCGGAGCATTAGAGGAGGATATTTTATTTTTGTTTCATATTATTAGTTGAATATCATTACATCTTTGTTATTGAAAAATAAAAAATAATAATAAATTTGTTTGGTTAACTTTTGTAAACCTTGTGATAAATTCAACTATATAGTAAGTTGAAGGAGAAATCTCCATACCTCCAGTTTGATTCCTCAGTATTAGTGGAATTTTGAAATGGTGGGGGATAAGAGATCACTTCGATCGATATATTGTTAGGACTAGGGTTTGGTTGGAAAAGTCATGGTTCTAGATACAAACAAGATATAGGAAAAGAGACAAAATATATTTTACTATTTTCTTATATTCATAATGGGTTTTATTCTCTTAATTATGTAGTAACATGAGCAGACTAAATGAGTAAAGATTTCACCGTAATAAATGGGCTAATAAAATTCTATAATAACAATATCAAAATTAAAAATAAATGGATAAATATTGTATTCCAAAAACAAAAAAATTAAAAAAACTAGTATAATTGGTATAATCCCAAATCATGGGAGACTATTTTTTCCTTGACTTTAAATATTTAGAGGGAATTTGTCTTCGTATTTTACTTTTCAACCATGCGGAGATTGAGTTTTCTTACATTTCATGCTTCAAATCCAAGTAAGTGGGGTTGATGAGGTTGCGCTTTCTGATTGGGACAGCGCACGTGCGGGGACGCGCTGCATCATTGGGTCATATGAAAAAAAATAAAAAACAAAAACGAAATTGAAAAGTGAAGCCACCTTGCCGTGTCATTCTAGAGGTGGCAGGTCGGGATTATATATATATATATATATATATATATATATATATATGTGTGTGTGTGTGTGTAGGTGGGATGGTCTTTTAGTCTAACCATTATCTGTTGTTTCTATCAAGTTCTCTCCCTCTCTCTAATTTCTCTCTCCAACTGTGTACAAATTTCGTCGTGCTGATTCCCATCTCATGCACATTTACTTACAGAGAGAGAGTGACAAAAATGGGAAGGCAACCATGCTGTGATAAAGTGGGGTTGAAAAAGGGGCCATGGACTTCTGATGAGGACAGGAAGCTCATCAACTTCATCCTCACAAATGGCCAATGCTGCTGGAGAGCTGTCCCTAAACTTGCAGGTCCTCTTGTTACGATCTCAAAATAGTCTATATATGAAAGGAGTTATTCTATCTAAAACCATATAGTTTTAGACTGGAATCTCCTAAGATGATATCAAAGAGAGTTAGGTTTGGAAAGTCTCGTTTCTTTATTCTCGATTGTTTGAATGTTTGTTTTTTCTCTTTTGTTTGTTTGATTTCATCACATGCAAGACGAGATTGCACGTGAGAGTGGCTGTTAGAATCCCACTACATCAAATTTGTGAGATTTCTCAAACTAGTCTATATATAAAAGGAGGTATTCCACTTGAAACCATATCATTTTAGGTTGGAACCTCCTTAGCACCTCTAACCTGCTGAAAATAAAAATACACCCAAAATAATTCCCACTAAAATTTATGTCCGGAAACAAAAATAATATATACCACTTGAGGGAAGTTTTGGTTTCGATTTGAAAGCTAAGATTTTCATTCAAACTACAAGTTATATGCGCTTATTTTTTGGTTTATGATCTGTCTGGGCCAATTTACATGCACCTCGACTAATCATCACTCCGAGTAATTTTAAAGGCACACTTTCCCACGTCAGTCTGATGTATTCAAGATTAAATTCAAGATTTAATAATTTAAGTGTTCCCGAGATGAGTCAAACCTTTAGTTGATAAAGAAAAAGAACACATTCCCTTGTCAACCGGACTAACACCTCTTGGATTGTCCTCTTTATTGTGTTGCTTTCTCGGGAAAATAAGGAGAAACTTTTATTTTCATCTTGATAAAATAATAATTTTGAAAAAAAAAATAGAAGACAATAATGAATTTTAGGGTGAGGGTCTTGAATGATAAATTAAAGAGGAATGTGCAGAAAAAGTAAGTCAATGACAAAAAGTCCAATACTGCCATGGGAAAATAAAAATTTTAAAGACAAAAGACAGTATTCATCAAGTTTGTTTTTTTGATTAATTTTACATTTGTTGTAGTTTATTTATTTATTTCAGTGAAATTGTAGGTTTGTTGAGGTGTGGGAAGAGCTGCAGATTAAGATGGACAAACTATTTGAGACCGGACCTGAAGAGAGGACTGTTATCGGAAGATGAAGAAAAACTGGTTATTGATCTCCATGCTCAACTTGGCAACAGGTCAATTCTCACTCCCCAAATTTTACTTCTCTTGAAAGCAATGATACGTAACAGAAATTTGGTCCTCCTAACGAGCTGATAAATTGGTTGCAGAGTGATTCACGTGCGAATTGACCTATAACGGGCCCGCCTGCCCCTTACGTGTTAGTGTAACACCGTAACCGAGCCGTTGCATTTGATTCTACATCATCTAATCCAAACAGCTCATTCTCCTCTCTTTTCTCCTCATACCCATCCCTCCTCCAACATCAACCCGCCAATTCCCGACTATGAATAACTTTGACGCAATTTGTTTTGATTTTGATAATTAAGTTTGAGTGTAGTATTTATAATATGATAATACAATTTATGTTTTTGTTACGATCCTTTTATTCTTTTAAGATTATTCAGCGTCCTAATTTTTGTTTTTTATTTTTTTTTATATTTTTATTATGTTATATATAGTTAGATATCACAATATATATTAGCATATGTTTATTAAGGGTTAAATAAGTAAAACAATTACAGTTACCAAATTTTTGAGCACAGATGATTTTAAAACATTTACGACAAAATCATTTACGACTAGGTCGATTCTCATTACGAATAGGTCAACATAATCTTATATCGCGATCGTTACCGTTATATAATTCGATTATCGCGATTTAAAACATTGCATAAAACTGCAATTAAAGGGACAGGAAATGTAACCTTAAAATGCAGTGGCAGACAAGAACAACAGGTGGAGAGTTCCTTTGAGGCCCTCCATAATTTCCTGATGGGGCACTCCAATTTAGTGCCCCCAGTCATTATTGTCAACAAAAAGAGTGGCGAGAAAAAGCTAAATTGCTTTCTTACATGGACCAATCCGGTGCCCATTAGAGGAATAATATGATTCTTTTTGGTTCTTGTTTTACTAAAAAAAAAAATCATTAACTTTTTGGTGTTGCTGAAATTTAATATTTTTCCCTGAAAATTTTATACAGATGGTCGAAGATTGCCTCTCATCTTTCCGGGAGAACTGACAACGAAATCAAGAACCACTGGAACACTCACATCAAGAAAAAACTCAAGAAGCAAGGGATTGATCCGGTCACCCACCAGTCACTCCCATCAAATACCACCACCACCACCACCACTACCACCACCCCTCCGCCTCATCAACCACCCCCACCACCTCCCCCTTCCGCATGGGGCATATTGGAAATGGAGACCTCAGTTGAGTCGACCCATGATCGGAAGGAGCAAGAAGAAGGAGACAACAGCAGTGGAATCCCATTTGACTCTTCGGAAGAAAACATTAATGGCTTCTCCACTGAAGAAGTCCCACTCATTGAACCCCATGAGATTCTGATTCCTTTTGATATTTCTCCACCGACATCGTCTTCTTCATCGGCATCGTCTGCTTCTTCAACATTTTCTTCTGATTCTGCTGGTTCTGCCATCACAATACTTGAAGAGTTGAAAAAATTTCCAACTTTTGATTGGGACTCAGAACTGATCACTGAAAACATGGGTTTCTGGGAAGAAGATTTGAGGTGTTTGGATTTGTTGATGAATGGTGACAATGAAGGCAATGCTAATGATATCCAGAATATTCCAATCACTCAGTGCACTAGAATGGCCATGGAGGAAGCGTTTTGGAACTTTGAGCTCTTGTAATGTGATAATTAATTCCCATCACTGGATTTTTTTTCCCCTCCCCCTTTCATTTTTGTCATTCTGGCAGTTGTTTGGCTGATGTTTTCACGTTGTCAAGCTGCTACAGTGAATAAGTGTAAAAAATATGGGGGATTAAAATTAAAATGAAGCCCCACATCTTTAAATTCAAATGATGTTTATGTGGTAAGTCCTTGATTTTGTATTTACTTTTAAAAAAAATCATACGCAATTGCAATTTGTGTTTTAGTCCCGCGCATTAAAAAGAGGCGGAAGATCCAATACATGTACGACACTCTCGCAATTACATGTATCTAACTTATGTGTAAAATATTTATTAGATATAACAAATATTACACAAGTACATATAATATAATTACATCTTATTTGTAACATGTAATTAATATTACACAGATACATGTAATTAATGCGATACAGATGTGAGCACATGCGGAATTAGAACGCAAACAAAAATTAATTTAAGAGACTAAATCAAAATTTATATTTTAAATTGGACTAATAACATATTGCGCACATTATTTGGGATAATCAGTAATTATCTCTTATTTTTATTCAAAAAAGAGTCATGCACTTATGATTCCCATAATGCTAAGAGTGTGTTCTCGGAATGAAATATATTATCACCTTCTTGGATTTTGACTTACACTTCGTTTTTATTTTATTTTCGAAATGAACTTTGACTTACACATTGAATCAAAATAAAAAAAAAAAAAAAAATGGAATTCGTTAAATGTAACTGATTTTATAATGCATATACCCAAATGCCAATTTGCGTGAATAGTGGAAAAGTGACTGTAAATTTTTCTATTTCCAAAAATATCCTTAACTATGTTTTAAATCGAAATCTATATAAGAAACTAAACACCGAACCTTAAACATTTGGAGGTCTTAGAAGGATTATTAGAACTTTTTCTCGTATTTTTAAGATATATATCTTGCAAAGTGGAGATTGCAAAATGGCTGAAAACCTAACGAGAGAAACTCTTGAGAAAGGTAACTGTTCATCAGGCAAAATGACTGGAGGAGGAAGACGATTTAGCTAGAAGCACCAAGAAAGTTAAAATCAACATATTGAAAAGAAGGAAAGATACCATGGAGACAGAGTCCCCTACGGGTGAAGAAGAGCAAGAAATGGAAATGAATAGCAATCAAAATGCTAACATAGAAACAGAGACGTACAATCAAATGCATGGAGGTGAAGCCCCTTACCAGAGAAATTTCAAACATGTTTTCAATGGCTAACAGAAACTGGAGGATAGATGCATGGGTGAAGTGTATTTCGATGCAGAAGAAGATAACTGAGCTGATCGGGAAATGAAGATGGATGATAGCAATGTTAGGCCAAAGCATGAAGGAATACCGGAAATCCATATTCCCGATTAAATGCTAGAGAGATTAAGAGAGAAATGGAAAGGGTCTCTAATCATACACTTACTTGGTTGATCTATAGGGTACAAGATCTTATGTCAAAAGGCCAAAGCCATCTAGAAATTACAAGGCGACTATGAAATAATCAATCTCAACTATAGTTATTTCTTGGTGAACTGTGATCGTGTAGCTGACTTAGAGAAAATCTTAATTGAGGGTCCATGGATAATTTTTTATCATTATCTCATTGTGAGGAAGTGGGAGCCTGAATTTCATCCGGGTGACACTGAGGAAACAAAGACAGCAATATGGGTTAGGCTTCCGGAGCTCCCTTCTATGAATCCCTGGTATTGTATAATATCGGTTGTGAACTAGGCAAGCCGATAAAAATGGATAGCAACATGGCGGCATCAACAAGAGGGAAGTTTGCGCGGATATGTGTTGAGATGGATCTAAACCAGCCATTAGTCCCTCTTTACGTGATCAGAGGAAGAACTTACAAGCTTGAATATGAGAGCCTACTGATGTGGACTACTGATAATTCTATAAAACTATAAATCCTTGAGGTGGAATGCCGGTAGTGATACCAGTGATGAGTATACCTTCTAGAGAAAGAAGTACGAAGGGAAGAGGACATGAGACAACTCTGGTGAACGTTTCGACGAGGGAGAGACCATCGGTGGGAGAGGATAGTACAGTGGCATACAACGGTAATGTTACTGTTGAGAAACAGAGGATGAATGGAGAGCAAAACAAAATTATAGTGGAGGCACTAGCATGTTCAATAGTTACAGAGACGGTTGAAGCACATGAGAGGGCAGCTAAGGAAGACGACGAATATACATATAGGGTATGGATGTTGGTCAAAAAAACCAAGATGCCTACTTACAACAGGAAGGAGAATGGGCCGCTATTTAGAGCCTAGTAGGGATGGTCATGGGCTCGGGGGCCCGCCCAGCCTGAACGGCCCGACCCTACTTTTTTAGGGCCTAGGCTTAGGGTTTGAGCCTACGGGTAGGGCCTGGGCCTAGGTATTAGGGCCCGATCAAATTTAGGGCTGGGCTTGGGCAAGGTCAAAAAATTTTAGGACTGACCCGGCCCTGCCCGAAAAATAATTAAAAAAAATAAAATAATATATATATATATATATATATATATGTATACACATTATACACCCAAGACATGAAGACAAGCCTAGTTCTCTAATTTTGTTCACACCATGCCGTTGCAGAGAGAGAAGTGAGAAGTGAAAGAGACAACCCTAACCCTAAATCACTCAATTCCCCGCCGCCGCTGGAGAGAAAGAGAGAAATCTGACCTTGTTTTTTACTTTCCCATCATCGCCACCACTGAACACAACCAGAAGAACGTTGCTTTGTACTAGTTCCGGAATGGCATACCGTTAACGACTGCGTCAGCAACGAATTTCACTAGGGGCGAGCTTGCCACTGCTTTGAGAAAGGTCAAGAGGTTTTTCTTCAGGCTAATATATGCTGCTCTAGTTTTTGGATTTCTTTTGCAGTATGATTTAGGGTTTCAGTTTGGGTTTTAGGTTATTAGAAGATCAATGGTATCAATAGGGCCTTATAACTTCTTAAGGATGAGTTTTTGTTAATGTTAACTGTAGAAAATCAATCTGTTCCACCATTTTGCGTGTTCGAGATAGTTAAAAAATGATAATACTTCTTTTTTCTCTATTTCTCTTTCCTTGACTGATATACCTGTTGCAACAAGTTTGAGGAAAATATGGGGGCCCTAGGGCTGGATTTGGGCTTAGGTTTTGTTTATAGGGCCAAGCTTGGGCATGGAATTAAGACCCGATCATAGGGCCGAGTCGGGCTCGGGCCTAGCATTTTTTTTGTAATACCCTAGTGTAAGCCCGACTCAAGCCCGGCCCATGACCAACCCTAAAGCCTAGCTGGTGAACATCTAAGGCCCACATGGAATAAAGGCTGACCGAAATTACCCACAAAGACAGGGGTCAGATAATTAAGGGCTGGACAAAACACAGTTGGGCTTTAATTTTAAAAGCCTAGGTAATAGAGGGAAGACGGTTCAAACAGGCCTGTTCATGGAGGGAAGCAAAGCCTTATCTCCCAAGCTGTCAACAAAGAATATAGGCAGTACAAGATAACAGACTTGAATAGAAAAAGAGTAGCTAATATGAAGCCTCCAATGAATGACAAACTCGTGGGTCAGGCAGGTACAAAGAGCTAGGTTTGGAATACTAATTTGGCCTCTTCCTCAAAGGTGTAGTCGGTAAACCCTAGTGATTCTACAAATTTAAATTTTTACTCTAACCCTCCTCAATTTCCCTATTATCAACAAGCATCCTCAAGCTCTTAACCCCCTGTTATTCCCACAAACTTGAGAGCTAACCATAATTGACCCAAAAACTTTCCTCCTAGCAACAAATCCCCCATCTTTATTCTTGACATAGGAAGAGGAGGTGACTCACAAAGTGGAAGTGTTTTGGGTGGTAAAAGCAATAAGAATATTAGCACGAACTATAGATTGGTGCAAGATGCAAATGCCATTCATGGAAGTTTATGTGGAGCCATGCAAGGCTTGGATAGAGAACAAGAGAAGATACAAACTAATTCTAGGGATAAGAGGACTCAGATCCACTCCCAATCTTACAAAGTAAGTTATCAATGAAGACTATGACCTGGAATTGTAGGGGAAGGGGAAATGATAATTTCTGTAATTCTTTTACAGACATGATTTACATGCACAGACCAAATATTGTGATATTGCTGGAAACAAAAATTGAGTTGAATGCGATGGGAAACTTTTTTAATGATCAAGGTTTCACTACTTCTACTCATGTTGAGCCTTGTGGTAGAATGGGGGGTATTTGGATGTTATGGATACTGGGAAAAAAAGTTTATTAGTCAACTAAATACTAGTGATCAGGTTATTCATGTTAAGGTTAAGAAAGTGAATTTCGAATAATGGGTTCTTCCAGTAGTCTATGCTAGCCTGAATCCGAGATAGAGGAATGATTTATAAATGGATTTGTGCTATACTAATGATACGATTAATGCTCTGTGGATGGTTACCAAGAACTTGAATGATATTACTAGTCAAGCTAAAAAATCAAGTGCGTGCATGCCTTTAGATTTGGCGAGAATCAATAAATTTAACAAGAATGTTAATGATTGCGATTTGGTGGATCTTGGAACCAATAGGCCCAAATTCACGTGGATCGGTACAAGCATAAACGGTATCAAAATTGGTAAGAAGTTGGACTGTGCTATTGTTAATGAGGAGTGGTGCTTAAACTTCCCAGAAACCAATGTGGAAACACTACCGCGTATGTATTCTGACCATTCACGTATTCTTGTTAATCTGTTTGGTAATCGTAGAATTGTTAGAAATAAGACTTTTCGCTTTGAAGCAATGTGTCTTACTCATTATGACACTGTTAATTTCCTTGATGCTAACCGGGATAGACAACAAATTGATCAAGATGATAAACTTAAAAAGATTACTAATGAATTGATAAAATGGAAGAAATATGTTTTCAGGAATCTTTTTTGGAAAAATAAAAATATCATTGCTAGGTTAAAAGGAATCCAATTAGCTCAAGATAGAAATTATATTTCTTATCTTGACCAACTTGAAAACAAACTTCGTCATGAATATTTATATATTTTAAGACAAGGGGAAATTTTTTTGGCACAAAAATCTAGAATATGATGGTTAAAGATGGGAGAAATAAATAATAAGTTTTTTCATAACATGGCTCTTCAAATGAGAAGAAGGAATATAATTAATATGCTCAACTCAAATAATGTTTGGAAAGGATCTGGGACAAATTAAAAATCATATCAGAAATCACCATGGTAATTTGTTAATGAAAGATTTGAAAGTAATGATAGACAAAGAATTAGGAATGTTTGCCCTAGAATTGATAATCAATTTTATTACTCCTTAACTAGTATCCCTTCCAAAGGAGAAACTTGGGCGTCTCTAAGGAATAATGGTGTTTTAAAGGTACCAGGGCCATATGGTTTTCAAGATATATTCTTTAAGAAAAAATGGAATGTGATAGGAAATAACATTTATAATTTTGTGGTTAATTGCTTTGTAACTTGGAAGATGCCAAAGTATAAAAGTAATTCTCATGTTGCTCTTGTGCCTAAGGTTAGTATCCCCGAAATGATCAGGCCCATAAGACTGTATAATACTTCGTCTAAATTGGTTACGAAAATTCTTGTGGCTAGATTGAGACCTCTCTTTGAAAAGATGTGGGTCCAAATCAAAGTATCTTAATTCTTGGAAGAATGACTTATTATAACATTATTGTTACCCAAGAAGTTATACACTCCCTAAGAAGAATAAAAGGTAAAGAGGGAAGTGTGATTGTAAAGTTAGATCTTGAGAAAGCCTATGACATAATTAATTGGGATTTTTTTAGAAGAAACTGTAATTGATTTTAATATTTCAGGGCAATGGGTCAAGCTTATTATGAGTTGTGTGAGAACTTCAACCCTCTCCATTTTATGGAATGGAGAAGCGCTTGAAGAAATTAAATCAACTAGAGGTCTTAGACAAGCGGACTTGTTGTCCCGTTACCTTTTTATTATTTACATGGTGAGACTTTCCCATATGATAAATGACAAAGAGAAATATGGTAAGTAGAATAGCTTAAAAATAGGTAGGAAAGTCCGATGTTAACTTATTTGTTTTTTGCAGATGATTTAACGCTTTTTGCTAAAGCCAATGATAAAAACGTGAATTCTATTTTGGAAGTGCTTTCGGATTTTTTAGGTGCTTCGGGACAAAGGATAAATTTTTGCAAGTCTAAAATGTTTGTTTCACCTAACATTAATAAAATTTCATGCGAAGGATATAGGTAACAATCTTAATATAAAACTGGTTGAGGACCTAGGAATTTATCTAGGAGTTCCTCTAATCCATGGGAGAAACTCTAAGCAGTATTATAATTTTATTCTTGAAAAGATTTATAAAAGATTATGTAGTTGGAAAGCGAACATGTTTTCTTTGGCAGTGAGAACTTTGCTCATTAAATCTATCACTTCTACGATTCCTTATTATAATATGCAAGTCTCTCCCCTCCCCAAGAAATTCTGTGAAGAAATAGACAAAATTAATCGAAAATTTCTTTTGGGTTGAGGCTAATGATAAAAATAAATGTCATCTAATGTTTGTAATCCTAAAAAAGAAGGTGGTCTTGGAATTATGGAAGCTTGGAAAAGCAATAAATCATTTTTGTCTAAACTTGGCTGGAGCCTTATAACGGGAGGGAAAAGTATTTAGGCTGGAATTTTGTGTGGGAAATAGAATTTAGATAAGAGCCCAAGTATTTGGAAGGTGAAACCTCAAAATTCATATTTATGGAAGGGTATAGTTAAAACTAAGAATATTCTTAAGGAAGGAATCAAATGAAAGGTAGGGGATGGAGTCAATGTTAATCTTTGGAATGAATGGTGGTGTAGTAATGGTCCCATTGGTAATGATGATTTAAAATATAATTGGGATTTAAAAGTTGCAGATATTAATGATTAGATGATAAACTCATTTGGATGTTTGGAAATATTGGAAAATTTACTAGTAGGTCTGCTTATAACTCTTTGGATAAGGAAAAGAGGAATGAGTGTATTAAATGGAATTGGATTCGGAAGTCAGAACTCCCTAAAAAACTTAAATACTTTGTGGGGCTAATTATGCATGGAGTTACTAATCTTTTTACATCCATAAGATGTGATAATGCTCCTAGTTTTTGTCAAAGATACCAGGTTGAAATAGAATCAATTGACTATGCTTTAAGGACATATCCTAAAGTGAGTAGGATTTGGAGCGGTATCGCAACAGGTCAGGGAGGGTTTAGGTATATAAACTTGGACATACAATAGTGGGTTAAAAATCACTTGAAGTGGAGATTCTCTAACCCTACTAACTATTTTCTTTTCATGGCTACTATTAGGAAAATATGGAAGGACAGAAATAAAATAGTTATAGAAGGAGTGGAATCTAATTCTACTTTGATTCTAAATCGCATAATGAGACTCAAAGATGATTTAATGGAATATTTCTATTCTTCCTATCCTATAAATGATAGAGCAATTTCTAACAAGATGAACACAGATGGAAGTGTCATTAAAAATCTGGGGAAAAGGGGAATTAAAGGTCCGGCCAGAGATAGATATGAATTGTGGTTGTTTGGCTATTATGGTCAAATCCCAGATTGCACGAGTCTTGGAGCGAAAATCAGAAGCATCCACATGGGAATCACTCTTGCCTTGGACAGGGAACTTATGCGCTTGATAGTTGAAACAGACTCCCAAGAAGCAGTTCAACTCATATTAGGAGATTTCCCAAATACTCATAGATACATATCATGGATTATAGACTGTAAGAGGTTTCTAAAGGATAACAATTACACTATACAGTATGTTCTGAGAGAAACCAATAAATGTGTTGATTTTTTGGCAAAGAAAGGAGTTAATAGGGGAATGGATTTGAAGATTATGGAGTCTCCTCTGGAAGAAATGACAAATATGGTGTTAGCTGAGATGGACGTGAGTGCCTTTGATAGGTGCCCATAGTTTCGTGTTGTTTTGTATGCATTTTTTATGTACCAAACAAAAGGAACTAATTCGCTTAATCTTACTAATTTTAGTCTTTATACATTTGATGAAAATATTTATTAATGAACACATGTAATTAATAAAGAATGCAAATGGTTTAGAAACATTTTCTTTGTAAGAACCTAAATTTGGCCATTGAAATAGTAAGAATTCTAAATTAATGCTTGAAAAAAAATTGCACATATTCATTTATAATTTCAATTTCAAATCTTGAAATCTATGCCATTGCCATTGGGGGATCCACTCTAGGCCTCCATACTCAATTTTTCTTTTTGTCTTTTTTTGTTTTACTTGTATTTAGTTTTTTCTTCATTAATACACAAATATAATATGATTAATTGGCCCAAGTGTACATTTTAATAAGAAAATAAGTGATATGATTCAAAAAAATATTTGTACCGAAAAACAAAGTAGATACGATATAAATTTATTAAATTTTAATTTGTCGACTTGCAAAATTGATAACATTAATACTTTATGATTATTTCTTTGTTATTTTATAGTATATTAGTATAAGTTAGTTTGTAGAAATATAATTTCACTTTTTTTTATTATTATTTATGTAATTTTTAATAATATATGTCTTTTTGATATTTATAAAATGTCCCTACTCACGAATATTTACGTGCTCGCTCTTGGCTATTGCTACAAAAATAACAAAACGATACCAAAGTGTTTCATGTTTGAATATTGAGAATTTAGTAATATATTTTTTTTTTAAACTCGTGCATTATGTGGGTCTAAAACTAATATTAAAGTAGGATCTATTTTTTTATTATTATTTTTCAACTATCTAATGAATTGTAATTCTATTTAGGGTATTTTGGTCGCATGTCCCTTATCGTATCCTTAATTTGTTTTTATTTTTTTAAAAAATCCCTACCTAATTACAACTTGTGTTTTAGTTCCGTGCATTAAAAAAAAAAGACGGAAACAAATTTACACATGCTTAGAAGACCTGATACATGCCTTGCACCCTCATAGTTATATTAAACATAAACATCATTTAGACATAAACAAATCAGTTTAGCATGACCGCTCCGTTCACCTAAACAGGGACAAAAACCCAAAAAAACTCTAAAATTCCCTCTTCTTCTACATACCAAAACCCTAACATTCTAGGGAAAAAACTTTGTTCTTCTTCAAAAATTATCAATAAAAGCATAATATCTAAGTCCTCCAGCGACGAATCAAAAAGTGGTCGACAAAGAGGTAAAAACGATTCTTGCAACAAATCAATTATGACTATTTGTGTCCATTCTTGACGATTTCACTCTATTTGAGACTACTAGAATAGGAACAGTATTCCGACAAACATATTATGACGATTTCAACCTAAAATCCCAAAAAATACACTCAGTTGTCCTTTTTTTTTTTTTTTCATCGTAGTAGTTACAAGTAAGTACCATAAAACGACTACTCCGTAATTATGTACACATGCAAGTAAATATATGCTATATGTAACTAAGACTACATTGTTGATCCTAGATGTTTTGATTAACCAATTAACATTGATATTTTGATGAACTAATGTGTTTATCGAGTACTTCATATTTTAGTTCCGATGATTAAATAAGAAAATTTTATGAAGAGGAATGATAAAAATCAAGATGGTTTTAATGAAGATATTGAAGACTTTTATAGAAAGAATAAATTTTTTCTGTTACTTGGTCAACAACTCAATTCTTCTTAAGCTCTTAATGCGACTCAAATAGGATCTCTTGGAGTTAACAAGAATTTTTTTCGAAGTGGTTAGAACTGATAAATTTATGAGAAGAAATCATTTTCCTAAGTCCTTGATTAAGAAAATCTTTTAACAATCATAAAAATGGATTTTGGCTAGAACGATCGACCGCCTAAGAGAACTATTGACCAGAAGATTCAAGATGGTTTGTTTTTAGGTTTTAGACTATTCGGTTGACCGATAGGTTGAATAGATGATTCAAGGTCTAGAACAGTTGACTGCCTGGTCAACCGACTTGTGTGCAACAATTAGAAGTCCATCTATTAAAGGCCAAATGGTTGACCGCATTATGTCGGTTAACCATTGCAGTAAAATTTCAACTTGGATCAGAATATTTTTCAAAGACTTTTCACCTATTTTTCAAGAATTTGAATGTTAGAAAGTATTTCTTTAATGGATTTTGACCATATTTCAAAGAAATATATTTTTAAAGATCTAAGGATTTAGTTTGTATTTCTTGATTTGGTGATTTATACCGGATAAAATTCTTTCATCCTTTGCATTTTCAAATCAAAATCTTTTCGGGGCTAAATTGAGTATTTTAAAAGTTCTATTCCTTGCCAAATAAATATTATTTGAATCCATTTGATATATGGGTTCTATGTTTGCCATTTTTCGGCATATCTTTCAAAAAATAGCTGTTATAAGTATTGTTTAAATTCTTTACCCCTATGAATTTTATCTTTTAAATCATCAAGAATATATATCAAATCAGATTTTTTAAAGAGAGGGTGAATATTTTTCTGAAATATTTTTTGAGATAAATTTTTGAAATACTTGATCATTCAAAAGGCTATCTTTATGAAAACTCTAGGTTTGAATATACATTGCTATTCTATTCATCTTTCAAGGAAATCCCGTTGAGATCTCTCTAGTTATTTTTGTGATCTCAAATTCTTTGTACTTAATTCATATATATCTTGAGTATTTGAGCTTGTTATTCTTGTGATCAAAAATCATTTTTTATTTTGCATACATTGAAAATATTTCAAAAGCATTTTTGTCTAAAAATCCAACTGTAAACTATATGTTCTTTAATTTCTATAAATCACATTTAATATCTCACACATTTCTATCCTTGCCTAATGGAACATTAGTTGAGTTTATTTTGAATTGAGGTTGTAGAAGCTCTTGTGAGAAAAAAAACTGCAATAATTTTGTATTTGTAAATTGTAGCTTATAAACCTAAACGTTCTTGGTCTAAGTGAGATCGGATTGCATAAATAGGGCTTACCTAATCAAGGTTAGTCTTCAATCTGGGAAAAAAGATGATTAATCTTGAGCTGGTGAAAAAAAGAGTTCATATTGTGCTTGTGAAAAACATAGGATTAGTCTTCATCCAAGAAAAAAAGATATGTTTGATTTTGAGCATGGAAAAGAATTAGGTTAATCTTACACCTGTGAAACATATTGTAATGGTTTAGTTCCTACCATGGAAAGGGATCGGGTTTAGTGGATTACAAATTCTGTGCAAGAGAGCTCAAGAGAGGACGTAGGCAATAGTAGCTTGTCGAACCACTATAAATCTTTATGTTAATTTCTCTCTCCCTTATCTGTTTTATTGTAATAGCCGATTAGGATAAATGATTATCTATTTGTGAAAGATATTTGTTTAAAAATTTAACTACCCAATTCATGCCTTCTTGGGTAGATCTTTGGGCCAACAATTGGTACTAGAGCTAGATTATCTAAATAGGGTTCACATCCTAACTAACATGATCATATGGATTGTCCTATGGATAATGGTTGTATCTCTCCTGTTTGTTCTGAGAATTAGTACTCTATAAGTAGAAATAACGATAGGGTTGTACTTAAAGCTATTGAGAAGCTTGTTGTTTTTACCAGGTTTCTTACAAGAAAAAAATTAAAAAGTTTCCCAAAAGATTGTGATTCTTGGAAATAAAAAATTTGGTACTGTTTTATCTTGCAAAAATAAGGATTTGAATAAATATTTTAAAATTGATAATTTTTCAAATTCTCTTTTCGAAATAAATAATTTGCTTGATAACATTGAATCTCTTGATAAAGAAATTTCTTTTTTGGAAAATAATATTTTAAATCTTTAATAAGGGATTAAAAATTTTAGAATTTTTGAAACAGTAGATGAAGCTTGAAATGTTGAATTAGAAAATTCAAGGTGTGAAATTGATAGAGCAAATTTGAAAATCCATTCAGTTAAAAATGATTATCGAATTCTTCACGATCTTGAATTTATCAATATTAGCGCAATGGAATGCACACTTGAACAAACTTAAAAGGACCTTGAGAAGACAGTTGAAAAATTCAAGAATTTCGAGAAACCTAAATTTTTGAAAAACCAATGGACTCTAAGACAGAATCACATTATCATTATTAATATTATGCACTTGAATGGAAAACTAATTTCGATAAGTTTTCTAAGAAGCACTCAAATGTTTTTAGATGCTATTATTGTGAAAAATATGATACCTTAAGAAATGGAGTTATCAAGTGCATGGTTATCCAACCTGATCCAGAAATAAATGGATACCAAGGAAAGAAACTTTCCATGCAAGTACGAATTCAAATTATGCTAGGCTAAGGAGGATAAAAAGAAGAAATATACAAGGGAATAAATTGAAAATTTTCATAAAGCCACATGCTCTGTATGTTAAGCCAAATAATGATTATCGAAAGAACATAATGCAACTTCAATATCAGCAAAAACTGAATTAAAAGATTATCTGGGATCATAACAAGACTCATCAATCAGAAGTATCGAAGAAAGGTAAGGAGATTGTTGCTGGTCTTAAACTAGAAATTTCTAAAGTGCACAGAAGTGCTATGAAAACAAATCAAACGAGTTACCTTCAAGGTTGTCAAGACAACTCAAAATAAAAAATGCTACGGTAGACAACAAAAAGTGTATTGATCATGGAAATAAGATACATACACCAGTGGCTCCATGGATGAGAAAACTATGTCCAATTTCCTCAAGTATAAATTTATAAACTTTGCTAGAGAGACAAATACAACAAACTATTCTATAATTAAATATTTTTATAATTTAATCTAATTTTGTGTTTAGTAGTTTACATTATATTTTAATCATAATATTTATGTGGATTACTTGAGAAATGAATGAGATTAAAAAAAATTGTTAAAATTAAGCATGTCCAGTCGACCGACGATATGACCAGTCATCCAAAAAAGTGAGGCGCGTGTTTAAAAGGGTTAAGCATTAAAAGGGTCGATCAACCACACTATATTCCGGTCTACAAGATGTCGATGGGATAAGTGTATGAACCTAGGTTATTCTCTTATTCTTCAGTTCATTCTTCATCATTTCCAAGCTTCAACTCCAAAAAACCCTTCAATCTTCATCTAGTCATGAAGATCTATTCATAAATTGGCTATATTTAGTTGAACTTAAGTGTGAATTTGTGATTTCAAGAAAAAAATGTCTAATCTTGTTCATTCTCCGTGGATCTCTCTGAATCCCTCATTATCAATACGGTCTAAATTTCTTTTCGTGTTTTTTTTTTCCTTTCATAATGGTTTTCAGACTCCTTGTCATCATGTGTATATTTGGTTTGATTATTGTAAAAAATGTGTCTTTATAGTTTCCTAGATTTTTTTTTTTTTTTTTTTTTTTTTTTTTAAATGGTTCAAAAGTGTGTGGCCAAGAAAAGTGGACCTCTAGGATTTAAGGACAAAGCTAAGAAAATCCAAAAGTTGGGTTATGATGACCAAAAATTTTAAGCAAAGAAAATTATTGGAAGTTTGAAAATGATGTTAATAATTGAACAGTGGCTTGCGGAAGGCAAGTAGATTTTAGAAATTTTAAGAAATAATGGTATTGATATCTTGGCTAAGTTTTGTAGATTAAAATGGGATAGTTTTTTGTCTGAGAATAATAGTTGGTTCTCACATTGGATAAAAATGTTCTATAGAAACTTTTCCTATTCATGTGATAAATTTTATTCGTATGTGAATGGTGTCCCTATTGGGTCTTGGTGAACTTCTCGAAGTCGAAAATACACTATTTTTGTTCAAAATAATTCCTATTGCATTCTACAAAATTTTAATCTTGGTGAGGCATGAAGGCAGTTAAATGTTGTCAATGCCAAGACTAGTTCATTGAGTCTTGAGCATCGTATTTACCATTCTATAATCACTCATTGAAATGCTCTACATGACAGAAATCGCTCTATTGTCACTGATTTCGATACTTACATTCTTCACTCTATATTTTATGAGACTAAGACTGATATTCTTACATTCCTTATTGAACACACAAAGTAGAAGTTAGGGGGAGTGCCTTGTATCCTATCCTATGGGGATATAGTGCAGCATATTATTGAATTTTTTAATGTCCCTACTAATGAAGAGTGTGCCACTTGTGTTATGGGAAGTAGTTTATATTTGAACTCAAATTATATTGTTCTCATGGGTTATGAATATATAGGAAATTGGTGGGTTAAGAAGAGAGGAAGAGATAAAGATGAGAAGGCTGAAAAAGAAAAAAGAAAAAAACCAAATATGGATGGAGTATAACAGATGATGGATCATCTCCAAGTTCAGTTTGACAATTTTCCACAATATACTGAGGTGGTTGACGGGTGACTCCATGGATTTGATGAATGAATTGATGGCATCTATACTTAGATGTGAAGGATGACGACGTCAATGGAACAAATTCAAGGATGATGCATAACTTTCATCCTTATATATGGTCAATATTCTCCTCTTGGAACTACTGGGCTGTCAAGTTCATATCATCCTCTACCACCTTTTGGAACTATCGATCCATTAAGTTCATCATCCACTACCACCTCCTGGTGTTCTTGGTTCTTACTACCCATATCATGGCCATAGCCCCTATTGATGCCTTTTTTTATATATATTTTTTGGTTTGTACTATTTAAGGACAAGTCTCGAACAATTTCGTCCACAATATTAATTAGGTATTGGATGTTTATGACAAATGACTATGTCAAGATGATAATCTCGTTTTGGCTAATTTTGAATTTAGTTGAATTTAATCTCGTTAATATCTCTCATAGTGAACCATATAACTATTTTTTAGTATCTCTTGGTCAATATAATTCTGTTAAAATTTTTGTGATCAAGTAGATTGTTTTTTACTTTTACCTAATATTTTAAAATTAAAAGAATTTATTCTTCCTTGAAAGTAAATTTGTGTGCTTAATAGTTTAGGGCCCATTTGGTTAGTATTCCCATCCTATCCAATCTTATCCCATCCTTAGATTTTTGGGATTGATTTTAAGGAACATGTTTGGTAAACCTATTTTCATTCCCATCCCATCCCAAAAATTTTGGATTGCTTCTTGAAATCTTTAAGGAAGTGAGAAACAAAAAAAAATAAAATCCTTTGTTCTATCCCATCCCACTTGAAGGACACACTTGATATTTTGTTAATTCTAAATGAGAACCTTAATCTGTCCTCATCTTGCTCATCCCCAAATCGTTCGTCAACTCATTACCTTCATCTTCTCTCATTTGTTCTTCATTCACCTCAATTTCCATCATCTTCGTTGTCTTCGTCGCTCCCTGCTTTCCTTGGGATTAAAACCATCTCTGGATCGATACAATAGAGATTGTCCTCGTCTTCCTCGCCATCGTCTTCGTCGTCCTTATCATCGTCCCCGCTCGCCTGTGTAAGCGAGCTCTCTTTCTTTCTCCTCATTTTCTTTTCTTATCCATTTCTATTTCCCTCTCTCGTTTCTCTATAAAACCTATTTTTTTTCTTCTTCAAAACCTATTATCTATAACATTTGGCCCAGATCTAGGGTTTGTTCTCTTCAACTCCATAGACCTGGTTATGTGTGTGTTAAAATTAGAATGAAATTGCACTAATTTCATTTCGATTGATGTTGTTGACTCTGGTGGGTTTCATGATGTTAATCGGCAAATAATGCAGCAATGACGTAGTCAGGTATGTATTTTCTCTGAATAGTTTTCAAATAAGCTCGAATTTTAATTAATTTTTAGCTTCTTTGTTAGGATTTATCTATGAAGTTCTCTTATTTCTGCTGCTCCTGGTTGTTATGCTCTTTTACTTTGAATATTGTATGCTCTTTTACTTGATTCTTTGCATTCAACTTTTTTTTTTGTTAGGATTAAACTCACCCACATTGAATTTTCAATTAGGAATGAAATCGTAAAGTCTAGGATTGTTTTTCCAATATTTGTTTTAATTCATCAATATATGTTGTTGGATTTTTGTGTGTGTGTGTGTCCGAGACACATTTTTTTAGATTCACGGAGTGTATGCAGTATGCTTGGTATGTTTACTATTTTTAAGGATGTTTCTCCAAGTATAATAACTATGTTTCAATTAGCAGCATGATGTGCATTTCCAAATTCCAATCCTTTTTCATTTTTTTTTTGTTCTAAATTAGTTCTTTTCGAGGTTATTTACAGGAATAGTTTCCCGAAGATGAAAGTAAAGATGAAGACAATAATTTAGACGAGCCATACCACCCTATTGTGGTTGATTCTAAAGATAATCAAATTATTACCTTTGTAGACGAATTACCTTCTACGGAACATCAAAATATGGAATTTACTTATAATCATGATTCAGGTTTTGTATTAGATGATAACTCTCTTAGAGGACTGGGATTCTGTGATGAAGATGAAGCCACCCTACATCGTTTTGAATTATCATCCAGAATCAACGAGAAAGAATGTAGGTCTTCTCTTTGTTCATCATCCCCAAAGGAAAACTCTAGGTTTTTATCAATTGGAGATTTAAGGCTACATACACATGATATATCAGATGATGTAGTTGAAGATGGTAAAAGAGACAAGGTAGTGCTTGGGAGGCATTTGTTTCTAATTCCAGTTTACATTGCTACAAGTTTGTGTATTTTTGTCATTTTTCTTTATATAATTTACATACCATTAAAGATAGTTGGATTGATTTTATATATATTTGAATATTGTTGATATTGAAGTCAATTAATAAATGTTTTGCAATAGAAGGTGGTGAATTGCCCAAGAGGATTATTCATTTTTGCAATATCTAGTTTTAATTCATGTTTATTTTTTTAATTTGGTGTAATTTGATATTTACTATTATACATTTAAAGAATGAAATAGAGAAAAAAAAATGAATATTTGTTTAGGAAACAATTCTAGAATAATGTTGTTACCAAACGTGATTTTTTTACTAGAAGGAAACAAAATTATGTCGTTACCAAATGCAATTTTGTTCCCAAAAAGGAACAGAATTATGTCATTAGCAAACGCGATTATGTTTCCAAAAAGAAAAAAAAATCTCATCCCATCTCATCCCAAGTGAGATGGGAAAAGTGGAAACACTAACCAAACGCCACCTTATTTTCTTAATTATGGTTATGCCTTATCATAATAACTTTTGAAATTTCAAGATTTGGTAAAGAGGAAAATATCTTAAGCTTTTTACTAAACCTTGGCAGAAGATCAGTTTCAAAAATCATTCGTGGATTTGGAATGGTGAGACACATTGATGTTTACTTAGATTAATTTGATATTTTCAAATTGCATCATGAAAATCATTTTATGGATATCAGTTGATGTTTTGATTCACCTTCCCCACTTTTTGAGATGACAAAGGGGGAGAGAAAGTGATGCTTTTATGTCGGTTTATGTTTTCTGCTTAACATGAGATGACAAATGGGGAGTTATTTTTAAAATTGAAGAGTTCTTAATCTTGAAAATTTCTTAAATCTCATTGCATAATCCTGAAAAGTTTTCTTACTATGGTTTTTAATTGAGCAAAACTCGTCCTTACATTTAGGGAAAGTATGATTATTTATATTTTTTTTAGAAAACATCAAGGTTAATGGTCATCATAAAAAAGAGAGAGATTGTAGATCCTATATATTTTGATAAACCAATAAACATTGATCTTTTGAGAGGTTAATATGTTTATCAAGTATTTCAGATTTTAGTTATGGTGATTAAATGAGAAAATTTTGTGAAAAGAAATGATAAAGATCAAGATGTTGTAATGAAGATATTGAATACTTTTTGAGAAAGAAGATTTTTTTTGTATTACTAGATAAACAATTCAATTCTTCTTAAGCTCTTAATGTAATCTGATTAGGATCACACGCGACTCATGGATTTAGTAAAAAATATTTTTGAAGTGGTTAGAAGTGATAAGTTTAAGAGAAAAATGATTTTCCTAAGTCATTGATCAACAAAATATTTTTAAAAAGAGAAAAAAAAAAAGTTTTGGTCTGAACAGTCGACTACCCAAGCAAATGGTTGGCCGAAAGATTCAGGATGGTGTGTTTTGGGTTTTAGGCTATCCGTTCGACTGATAGGTTGAAAGAACGATTCAGGGCCTATAATGGTTTACCGCTCGGTCGACCGACTTGTGTCCAACAGTCAGAAATCTATCCGTTGATGGCCAAACAGTCAACCACATTATACGTCGATCGACCAATACAGTAAAATTTCAGTTTCGACCAAAATATTTTTCAAAGATCTTCCACCCATTTTCAAGCATTTGAACATTAGAAAACATTATTTTAATGGGTTTTGACTATATTTCAAATATATATCATAAATATTTTAGGATCTTGCTCAAATAAAACTAATTTGAATCCATTTGATATACGAGGTCTATATATGCTATTTTTGGGCATATTTTTCAAAATATAATTGTTATAGGGTTGATATAGTCCCAAACATTTTTTAGGATTAAATTAAATGTTTTAAAAGTTATATTCTTGATCAAATAAAGTTGATTTAAATCGATTTGATATATGGGTTGATATATGCTATTTTTTCGCTTATCTTTCAAAATATAGTCATTATAGGGATTGGTTAAATTTATTATATGTAGACCTATGAATTTCATCTTTCAAATCATCAATATATATATATATATATATATATATATATATATATATATATATATATATATAATATTATTTTATGAAGTGAGGGTAAATATTTTTGTGAAATATGTTTTGAGAGAAATTTTTGAAGAAATTCTTGATCATTCAAAAAATTATCTTTTCCCAAAATCCAACTTTGAATCTTCAATGCTATTCTATTCATCTTTCAAGGAAATCCCAATAAGATCTCTCTAATTATTTTTGGAAGCTCAAATTATTTTTTCTCTACATGATTCATATATATCTTGAGTAGTTGAGCTTGTTATTCCTGTGATCGAAAATCAATTTTTTATTTTGAATACTTCAAAAATCGTTTAAAATGATTTTCGTCTGAAAATCTGATTACAAAAATATTTGTGCTTTAATTGCTACAAATCATATTTAATATCTCACATATCTCTATCGTTAGTCTATCAGGACATTAATTGAATTTAATTTCGAATTAAGGTGGTAGAAGCTCCTCTAAGAAGAATCTATTATATTTTTTATATTTTTGAGTTGTAGCTTAAACCTAAACATACTTTGTCTATGTGAGAGTGGATTAGGTATAAATGGACATTGCCTAATTAGGGTTAATCCTCATCCTGAGAAAAAGATAGAGTTAATCTTGAGCCTATGAAATAAATAGGGTTAATATTGCGCCTATAAATGGTCAGTCTTAGCTAGGGAAAAATATAGGTTTGATTTTGAGCCTGGAAAATAATTATGTTAATCTTGTGCTTGTGAAAACGATTGAAAAGGTTTGGTTCCTACCTTGAAAAAGGATCAAGTTTAGTGGATTACAAATTATTGGCGAGAGCTCAGGAAAGATGACATAGGCAAGAGTAACTTGCGGGACCTCTAAAATTATTTATCTCAATTTCTCTATCCCTTATCTGTTTGATTGTTCAATAAGTTAATTCATGTTTTCGCTATATAACAAGATAATAATCAGTTAAAAAAATTAAAGTTATTATGTATTTGTAAAAGTTATTTGTTTTAAATTTTTAACTACCCAATTCACCTCCCTTAGGTAGATCTTTAGGTCAATAATTGGTATCAGATCTATATTAGCTTAATATGCTTCACATCCTAACTAACAATATCTTATAAATTGAACTATGGTTAACGGTTGTATATCTCCTATTTGTTCTGAGAATCAGTGGTCCATAAGTGGAAATCATAAAGATAATGATAATAGGGATGCTCCTAAAACTATTGAGAGTATTGTTATTTTTACAAGGTTTATTGCTTTAAAACTTTCCCAAAATATTGCAATTCTTGAAAATAAATAGTTTCGAACTATTTAATCTCACAAAAAGAAGGATTTGGATAAATATTTTAAAACCGATAGATTCTCAAATGCTCTTTTTGAAATAAATAACTTGCTTGACAATGTTGAATGACTTGAAGACAAAAGTTCTTTTATGAAAAATGATATTTCAAAACTTTAACTAGGGATTGAAAATTTTAGAACTTACAAAAAATTAAATGAATCTTTAAATGTTGAATTGGAAAATTCAAGGTGTGAACAGGATAAAGAGTGTTTAAAAATCCACTCAGTTGAAAATAACTATCGAATCTTAAATTTATTGACAGGAAAAAAATTGGTCTTCAAGTGAATATTGGTGTAATGGAACGCATGCTTGAAATGAATTAAAAGAAGCTTAAGTAGGTTGAAAAATTCAAGAGTTTTGAGACACTGAGAGTTTTCAAAAAACCAATGGACTCTAAGACAACATCACACCAGCATTATCAGTATCATGCACAGGCGCGAATAACTAATTCCAATAAATTTTCCAAGAAGCACTCAAATTTTTGTAGATGCTATAATTGTGAAAAATATAATCATCTTGAGAAATGGTTTTATCAAATACATGGTTATCCAACTAGATCTAGAAAAAACTGGATACTAGGGAAATAAATGTTTTATGCATGTAAGAATGCAAATTATGCTAGGCCAAGGAGGATAAAAAGATGAAATATACAAGGGAATAAAGTAAAAAAATTCAGAAAGTCACAAGCTTAGTTTGTTAAGCCAAATAATGATTATCGCAAGAAAATAACGTAACCTCAATATCAACATAAGCGAATTACAAGATTATCGAGTATTGTGACAAGACTCATCAATCAGAAGTGTCGAATAAAGTCAAGGAGATTGTTGCTGATCTTAAACTAGAAATTTCTAGGGTGCACAAAAGTCCTACGAAAATAAATCAACGAGTTACCTTCAAGATTGACAAGACAAGTCAAAAACGTTGCTACAAAAGAGAACAAGAAGTGTATTGATCATGAAATTAAGGAACATACACTAGTGGCTACCAAGGATGAGAAAGGTATGTCTAATTTCCTTGAGTATAAATTTATAAACTTTGTTAGTGAGACAAATTTAATACTTTTATATTTTAAGCTAATTTAGTATTTAGTAGTTTATGTGTTATTTTAATCATAATATTTATGTGGATCATTTGATAAATGAATGAGGTTAAAATTAACAAAATTGTCAAAATCAACCTTGTTCAATCGACCGATAATATGCCCGATATTCAGAACAAGTTTTTAAAGGGATTAAAAGGTCCTGTCAATCACCCAATATTCCAGTTGAATAGATGTCAATGGGATAAGTTCTAGAACCTAGGTTTTTTCTCTCATTTTTCAGTTCATTCTTTGTTCTTCCGGAGCTTCAACTCCACAAAACCCTTCATCTTGGCTATATTTAGTTTAGCTGAAGTGTGCATTTGTGATTTCAAGGAAAAAAGGCAAGGAATCAGGCAAGTGGATTCTGAAATCTCTACGGGACCTCAAAGGGCTAGACGAACACAAGTAGATTGCCAAACTAGGATAAATATGTGTATTCAATTTCTCTATCTTTACTTGTTTGGTTGTGCGTCTAGATAAATACATTTCCGCTGTAACTTAAGATAATAATCAGTTAGGAAAATTTGTGATTGATTGATTATGAATTTATTTATTTAAACTTTTATTACTATCTAATTCAACTTTCTCTTGAGTAGATCTGTGGGCCAACATCTTCTCAAGGATATGAATTCGGGATGAGTTCACATAAAATCGTGCAAACCAGATTCAAGTGAAGATCGAAACCGTTAAAAACTAAGACTAGGAAGTAATCAATTGGAATCCCTTGAAATTTGCATTTTCTTCACATTCCATGTTGCATCAAGTATCATAAAATTGGATGGCATCTATTATATCATAATTTTCAGAAGTTTCGTGAAATTCAATTGCTTAAAATTTGGTAAAATTTCATTCCATGAAAAGTTCAATTTGTTTGCATCCAATAATGCTTAGCAAATGTTAAAATATGCATAATATCATTTATTGAAAAATCAAATGTTTAAGTCCCTGCATGACATTTTGCATGATTAAAGTTGGAAATTACATTTGAGTAAACGTCTTCCGAAAATTTCAACCTAATATACATTTTTCATGTCTCACAATTTCATTTAAATATATGTAAATACCATTTTTGGCATATTTCAGCCGCATCATCTTAAAAGTAATACATGTACCTATAATTTCAAACTAGTTGTCGCGCGACACAATGCTTATGGGTTTTTAGTCAACAAATATTTTTTTTGTTTTTTGAGATTTTTAATCTGGAGTGTACTACACACTATTTTGAACTATTTTCTACACCAAAATCATAAAGTCAAAAAAATTAGATTAATTATCACCTTTTATCCTATAAAATTTGTTGTAAGACCCAATATTTTTGCATGTGCATATTTTTATTTGCATTTTAAAATATTTTAAAAATAATAAGATTCATTGTGTCATTTAAATTTTACCTAAAATTTTTAAGGGGTTATTATGATATTTAAAATTTTGATTTTAAAATTAGGGATTAATATGTTAATTTAAAATTTTCAAAATTTTAGGATTATTGTGTTATATAAAATATAATTTTTAAAAACTTTTGGGATATAATTATTATTTTTGTCATAGTTTGGGATACTTGTGTAAATAGTTAAAAAAATAATTGCAAAATGCGTTGCCCTCTTTTAAGAGAGGACAACACATAAAGATGACATTTGTGTGCAAAGAATGTACACACCTGTACATGTAAAAAAAAAAAATGGATACGAATGAAAATGAATTAACTAATGAATAATAAAGTAACAAGGATATTTTTTTCTCTTGCTCTCCCTATATATATATATATATATATATATATGATTCATATTTTTCTCTCTTTGTACTTTCTTTCTCTACTTTTCAATAGTTTCTTTTTTTCTCATTCACGACTTTACAAAGGTTTACAAGTGACACTGACTATGTCAACATTCCGACGATAGCCTAATAATAGTGTCATTATCGAGATTAGTGTATTGTCTTCTATGTAAATTGTCAAATTATATTTTCGTACTAAAATGTAAAAAAAAAAAATGTTTATTAAAATTGATAATTTTATAAGGTTAAACGGATCAAGTAAATGGTTGAAAAATGATTTTCATTAGGGTATTTTATAATGGGCCCTAACGCCCATTACTAATTTGTTCTTATACCGATGTGGTTATTTAAATTTAGAAAAAAAACTCAATTAGTATATGATAATTGTTTGTTGTACAGTAACATTTACATCCCATCATTCATTATGTTATTATTGACATTCTTATTGTACAACAATATTTGTATCTCCCTATTCATTATGTTGCTATTAACATTATTGTTGGATAACAACATTTGCATCCCTCACATTTATTATGTTGTTGTTGATGTAGTAAGAGAATATGGATTTGGATTTATCTTAAATAATAAATATATAGATGGTGTTTTCTCAATATAGGCTTATAAGTAGTGGCCCATTTTAATTTTAATGGTTAAAGTGAGGATTTTTCTATTTTTTCCTTTTTATTATTATAGTACTATGTCATAGTCTGGTTCCGACAAGAGGGTATGACCTGCGGGATGTTGTTGGTCCTAATAGGAGGGCATGTTTTGTAGGACGTTGTGTTGTGACTTGACATGAGGACAATTTTTGCAGGTGGTTCATATATATTGATGTTGTTGTTGTTGATGATGATGATGATTATCATCATGATATAGGGGTTTATACCACGTGTTAACTTCTACCATTAGAGATAGTGAATAGCCCTGACACTGATGGTAACCTTAGATTGCACAGTTATCTAGGTTACAGTACCATTATAACTCCCGATTATGAGGTGAAATGATCATATGGCTAGTAAGAAAGTATATTTTTCGTATTTTATTTTATAAAAGTGATTTAATATGTTAATTTATATTCAACTGTTATATCTTTATGATATTTGTAAATTTCGATACTGTTCAGTGTGATTATATTCTGTTTTTGAAAATATCATTGTGGTTATATTCTACTTTAGAAAGTGGATTCTGACAAATGTACTTGATACACAAATTATTTTTATATTATAAAGACAATTCACATACATCTCAAGTACCTCAACTAGAGATGGTTCGACTACTGGCGCTAGGTAGAGTCAAAGGATTTTGTGGTTTTATTTTTTAGGTTGTTTGGACAACTGTTGGAAGCGAGTGAGTATGACATTTTTTTATAGTTTTGTTATAGAATAGTTGGTTTGTATAACCGCTAAAATTTGAGTTGGTAAAATATTTATATCTTTTTGAAAATTTATATTAGTTAATAATTTATAAATACTTGTGGTTGATCAGGTAATATCGAGTCGAGGTTACGCTTGGCCTCTCTTGTTAGGACCCCAGATGGGGTGTGACATTTATTCACTGACAAACTTGCATATTTTGGTCCAAAAACCATTTCAAATACTATTTAAACAATCTTGGGTTGCGTTTGGGTAAGGGATTTGTAAATGATGGGATTTCAAAATCCTGGATTTTGAAATCCCATCATTTACAAATCTCTTGTTTGAATAACTATTTTAGCTGAAGTATTTGATCGTATAATTTTACAATG
This sequence comes from Eucommia ulmoides, assembly GCA_016647705.1. NCBI lineage: Eukaryota > Viridiplantae > Streptophyta > Magnoliopsida > Garryales > Eucommiaceae > Eucommia > Eucommia ulmoides. The sequence continues at coordinate 50,110,519 of CM028339.1, read as the reverse complement.
TCCTTATTTGAATAGATAAGGTATTTGTAAATGGAATTGACAACTCCATTGATTTTTAATATCATTTAGCAACTCAATAACAATTCATGTTTGCTCCAATAATGAAACAAAATCAACTTTGATATCTCATTTGGATGCTTAAAATCAATGAGAATTCAAGTTTCGACTCCAATAATCAAGTTAATTTCTCAATCGGCAACTTAAAATCAATAAGAATTCAAGTTTCGATCATATAATCAAGCAAAATCACCTTCAATTTCTCATTTGGCAACTTAAAATCAATAAGAATTCAAGGTTAGCCTCCAACAATCAAGCAAAATCCGATGTACTGGTTTCAGAATAAGTCGATTTGAATGAGATCTATATGTAGATATGAGAATATATTGTGTTACAAAAAGGAATAGAGGAACCTGCCTCGTAAATTAGGGCTTGAGCGATGTAGAGAACGTGCCAGGGAGATCGACCGGTGGTGACCACCATGAAATCAGCCAAATCGTCAAATTTTTATATAGGGATGAAGACGGCTATGACGACGAAGGACAAAGACGGACGAAGATCAACGAAGACGGCAGCAAATATGGAGAGAAGATGGCAATGAAGAAGGACAAATATGGAGGCGATGAAGGACAAAGAATAAGAAGAAGAAGCACAAAGACAGTGGCGAAGATGGGGACGAGCATGAAGGTCGGGACTTCAGAGGGAAGGCAAGAGGAGCAAAGTATGGAGTGAGCAAATCCTTCTTTGGAAAGAATTGTAAATGACACATATCTAAAGAGGAATTGGAAATGACATTTTTACCCTATTCTTTAGATAAAAGGATTGTACAAATCCCTCCTACTAATTACCCAAACAAGAGATTTGTTAAAAAAGAATTTTTAAATCTTTTAAACAAATCAAATTTCTCCCCCAAATTCCTAACCCAAACCCAACCTTAAAGGAAATCATGCTTATTTTTAAGTACAATGTCAAATAGGCTTGATAAGAATATTTATATTTTTACCCTCAAGTGTGTTAAATGTTTCGTCATATACTTGTTTGTGCATTCTGCGCACTTTAGTCCCCTATGTTCATCTAAATTTACAAATATTCCTTGAATGCTCCAACTATATGTCATATAAATATTTTTATGTGCCAAATGCACACATGTTCTAATTGATAGAAAAAGCGTCTTCAAATAGGCTCTCAATATTTACATTTTAATCCATTCATTTCAACCAGATTTCAAAACATGTTCAATACTTCAATTTGTTATATGAAAAATGCATATTTATCTCAATTCACATGGTATATTCATGTTCCATTTGGCTAAAATTAGCCTTACAAAAGCTCTTTCAAGTACGTACACTTTAGTCCCTTAATGTTATCAAATTTTGCAAAAAGTGCCAAATAACTTCAATTCATGATTTACATGAAAATTATATTTTGTTTTTCCGCATTTAAGTACATGTGCAATAGATTGTGTCTAGTACATGTTTGAATATCATTAAAGTTCTTTGCATGTCATACACATATCAAATTTCATCAAAATATATTACATGCCACGTGTTTACAATATAAAGTTTGATAGATTCATATTTATGTTATATATGTAACAAAAATTGCTAGTTCTTGCATTTCGTATACATGTCAAGTTCCATAAGTCACGTCACATGTCATATACAAATTTTGAATACAAATCCATCTCCCTGACACCTCCTATTTGCTTGAAAGATGCTCACATGTCAAAAACATCTCTGATTTCCATGAATATCGCTCACATGTTTTCTAAAATCATAAGGCCCTTTGCATATCATATATATCTATTCATATTTTGCATGATCGCATGACATGTATATGTTGTTCTCTCATAATCCTTTATATTCGTATGTCATATACATGTACAACCCAATTTTACTACAATTTAATATCCATTCAATAAAGCATATCTTTCAAGAGAAAGTTTTCATCCAAGTTAGAAATAAAACAATTGGGATTAAAATTAAAAAGTTACAATCTTTAGACTGATATCTTGGATTGCTTAACACATTCTCCAACCAAGCATGACTGACCTCCGAACTCTTAAGTAATCCCTTTTGTAACCTTTTCAAAAGAAAAATGACTAAATTTCAAATAGGTCTTTTTCTAAAATTTATTTTATTATTATCAGTCGAAGTTTGTTGACCTAAAACATCAATTAAACTCAATGCATGGTGGTGACTCTATGGCAAAACTTGTTTTCAAAAACCAAGCATCTACAAGTTTATTTTGAAGAGAAAAAAAACAGTTTTCTCAAGTGTTTCAAATAAATTGTGTTTTGTGGATTGTCCGAGTCTCATCATGTTTGGGTGGGAACCAAAGGAAATAGTATATGGAAAAATTGGGGTCCGTTAATAATAATGTATCTTTTACTTAAAAGTGATGATGTACTCTAGGGGGAATTGAGAATGGAAATCTCTAAGCCACTTGTGAAGGTGAATTGTCTTCCTGATATACTATTGCTATAAATTCAATATCGGTATCCAAACCACTTTGGATCATATAATTTGATAGAATTACAATATATATATATATATTGTTGATGTCAGATTTTGAATGATCTTATCGGTATGGTTCGATCAGTGTTGGTGGAGATAGAGGAGTCCAGAAGGAAAATCTCATTTTATGTTGAGCCAGGGATAGAGAGGTCTGAGTTATGTCCTCCTAACCTAAGAAGAGCTGAGGAGAAGTGACCCAAAATAAGCCCAGAGCAAGGAAGTTGCCCGGGGGTCTTCTAATCCGTGGAGCTTCTTATCCATAGAGAGATCCTGGCCAAGAAAGGGATGGGTCTGAATTGGAATGAGCCCAAAAGCTTTGTGATCCGAGAAGAAGTAGATCTGAGCAGAGAGGAGGCAAAGCCGAGATGGGACAACACTTTGACACCTACACAAAAGACTTGCCGGGATGGTCTCGGCGTGATAATCAACACACAAGGGGAAAATTTATAGATAAGCTTCCGAGAAGAGTGAGGAAAATTCATATACCTTTAGGCATTGGTAATCCTTCCTATATATAGGCATGGAGTGGATTAGCTTAAGGGCTTAAGCATGGATTAGTGTCCCTTCATTGTCACATCAGTGCCCCATCTCGACATGTAGCCAATGGGATGGGGACAGGAGGGCACTCTATATCGGCCATGGACTTCTTAGCCAATAAGGGGAGAGCACGAGGACACCTTATGTCAGCCATGGCAAAAGATATTTATAGATATTTACGGTTGAGGAAGTGAGCCAGCCCATAATTCGAGGAGAACACTTTCATGTTGTAGCCGAGATAAAGAATTTGACTCCTGCCTTTTCCAGATAGCCGGAGACGAGAAGGGGGAGTTTTGTGGAGCTTCCTGCCCTACCCTTCTCGGATAGTTAGAGAAGAGAAGGGTGACTTTTTCTAAGGAGTTTGCAAAGTCAATTTCCAAGATGGGTAATACCACTACGGAGAAAGCCGAGATGGGGAAGGATTCTCTATCCCGGTGGTGGCTCACCTACTCTTCCTGGAGAGTACTACTGGATGGAGTCTTGGAATGGCAGACAGGGGATAAAGTGTGCCCAGACCTAGTGCAATCTTCACACTTAATCCTTTGGTATGAGTTGATCTTGATGGAGAGTTGTGGACATGTGGCGGTCTTCCATTGGTTACATTGGAGTGATCATTTTTACAGTCATCATATATATGTATATTGTTCTTTCTTTGGATAAACCCATTTTAAAAATGATTACCTACGTTTGATTTGTAAGAATGTTATGGAATTAAAAAGAAATAGTATAGGATCGGCATGACGATTATTATTTCCATGTTTGCGTGTTTGGAAGATTAAATATTGGAATAAAATGGATTGTAAAATAAAATATACAAATTGTGATGATGAATTTTTCAAAAACAAATAATGAAAGTATAAACTTCAGTTGAAAATAAGTGAATAAAGTTCAAGAACATTCCAATGACATTACCTGAGTTTCTATAATAGTCGGTAACAATAAGCGGAGTTTTGACAATATTCCAACAATGTTAAAAAGTTTTGGTAATGTTGCAACAACTTTTAAGAGTTCCAATAACATCTCAAAGACATCTAATTTCCTGTGACATTCTGACAATGTTGCCAAACTTTTAGCAACACTCCAACGAGATTGCCACCAGGCATCCAACAACTTCGCCAATAAAGGTGATCGAATAATGAAAATAATTATTTCACCTATATTTTTCCATTTTCAATCATGATGTCTGGAAATTGATCACTGGACACGTCACTGTTGAGATCTGAGAATGGGTTAATGGTGACCGCTAAATAAGCGCTGCCACTTTCACTGCAAGCGTACGGATCAAGTTTTAGTATAATGAACCTTTCGGTCGGGTATCGTATCCACAGGGATTGGTGTTGTTACTATCGTGTATCGCAATTGTCATAACCTGACTTTATCTAGGCGACAAAAATGGAATTTAATTTAATACTAATACTAAACTAAAATACTAATTAAGTTAACTATACTATAAATACTAATTTGAGATTGTTTAGGGGAATAGATTGCCTAGGGATTAACCTTATTTACTTAAATGCGTTTGATTTCGTTTTAGTTCACATTAACGGCGTTTGGCGTATCTGACAATCTCGGTTCGTAAACTCCCTCGCCACATCTTCCGAGTGTAAGACGGGGGAATACGTGACTTCATGTCAATGCTGAAGTCTCCCTCAACGTCTTAATGACTCTAGGTCACGTGGGTCTCACCCCAACGTCATTGATTGCACACTTTCTAAGGCCCTCTCGGGTCGTTAGATTGTCGTGTTGTGTTAACCCTAGTCTGAATCCAGGGTTACCTCTCCCGAGTGTCAAATCCTGTATTCTCAATATATCTAAACTAGCATATAATCATAGAAAACACGGCAACACAATCAACATACGAAGAAAAACTAAGAATGAAACACAAATTCAACCAAAACTATATTTTCATAAATAATACATTAATCTCTATTACAATCCCTGTTTAACTCATGGCCCTAACCATTTATACAATGTAAAATGAGCTAAACATGCTCAACTAACTACCGAAGTTAAGAAATAAAAGAAGAAATGAAAGAAACTTAGCCTAGTCCGTAGATTTGTCATTAAAAATGCTTTGGTATCACTTCTCCTTTATCGCGACGTGATATTCTCCTTTGGAATTGGTTGAGCACTCCCAAACCTCTCAAAATATCCCTCCTTATGTTCTGAGGGGTCTCTTGGCCTAATGGAGAGTAGAGAGGAGAAAATTAGGTTCAAAATATCCTAAAATAATATTTAAACTGGCACAGAGGTTTTCGCCTAGGCGAAGTTACTCCAGGTAGGTTGGTTAATCTTCTGCCGGATTTTCGCCTACACAGTAGAATTTTCCGCCTAGGCCGAAAAACTGTAGGTTTGCATTTTGTTTTGACTGTAACTTCTTCATCCGAACTCCGATTGAGATGATTCAAAAACCTATGGAAAGATAAGAAAAACACATACAACTTCCATGTTTTGAGTGTTTCCAAAATAGGATTGAATCATAGTCCAAAATAGCCTTGAAGTTACAGAACTTGTACCACCTTTGCACATTTTTGCCCTTTTTCCACCGTTCTTTATCTGATTTGATCGTTTTTTATCTGTTTACATACATTTTCACCTCAAACACCTGATTTAGACAAAAACACATAAAAACATATTAAAACGTACTAAACATACTCGAAAACTAACAACGTTCGGATTGAAAATAGATAGGTAATTTACACCTATCAGTCAATATGGTTTGCTCTATGTATCCTCGACTGATTCTCACATTGGAGGTGCAACACCGGCAAGCCTACTCATGGTGAATTATTTTGTAAGAACCCAGACTGAGGGACAGTGAGAAAGCCCTGTCAACCTACTCCCAGATCTCAAGAGTGACATTCTCGGTAATTCGCGGCCCCGATGATCTCGATCCTCGAGCTGAGACCTTGCCTCGTCTCTTTCTCGCTTGAGGACCCCGAGTCAGGATACGATCTCTCTCCATCCCTCAAGTAGAGAGAATGAGTAAGAAACATTCTGTGATATGATCAAAGAGAAATAAGTAAAAATCGAAAGCAACGACAATTATTATCAAAACAAAGAGAAACAGGTGTCATTACCACCACACTCAACTACAACAAGTTCAACGAAGGATCACTTCACAACTCCATGGCTGCCATCTCAATGTCTGTTGGAAAGAATGTGGCTTGGGCCTATCTATTCAAGTTCTTTGGATTCAGGAGAACCCTAGTGCCCATGTGTTCGCCCTTCAACCCTAGGGGCCAATTTATGTAGGTCTGATGAAGGTAAGTAGCCTTGGAAGGGGTCGTTGACCATTTTTTTCCCCTTTCTAGTGACAGCCGAAAGGGGCTCTCTCTCCCTCTTCGCCGTCGGCTTTTTGCAAATTATGACAGTGGCAACTGGCAGGCGCCTTATCTTAGAAGATTCGAGACCAGGGCAAGGTGACACCTAGAGTAGAGCCATGGATAGGACGACTGCCACTGCTGCCTCAAGAGCAATGACAAGTGAACTTGCCAGAGGAGAAGACGAGATTGTAACAAATTGAGCATCCTCTGAAACCTTGGGCTCAACCTCCATCGTCTCTGCATCAACAAAACCATCGCTCATTCTTAGAAAAAGAACAAATGATGGTATAAAGGAATAATAATAATAATAATAATAATAATAATAATAATAATAATAATAATAATAATAATAATAATAATACTACGAATGATAAATAAATAAAAAAAGTCCTACCTCCTTCTTCAAACACCACGACCAAGAAAGACAATTTAAATCCAAACAAATAACCAAACCTAAAATCTGGAGACCTTACTGCCCCAATGGGGGCTATTGGCCCAAAAAGCTACCCAAGAGGAGGGTGAATTGGATAGTTACAAAAATTTAAACAATCAAGTCATTCAAACACAAATAATTAATTTTCCTAAATCAATTATTATCTTGATATGCAGTGGAAATGTGTTTAATAATAATTGCACACACAAACACAATATATGAAATAAAGCAATGCAATACACAAGAATTTATCCTGGTTCGGAAAACTACTCTTACTTACGCGTAGTCCCCCGAGCTCCACGAAGATTCGCAATCCACTAAACCCCTTGATTCCTTTACTAGGTAGGAACCAAACCCTTATAATTTTTAATTCATTTAATAGACTCATAATCAACATTTAAATACCCTGATTCTTTTTACAGACTAAGAATCAGCCTAACATTCTCTCACTTATCCTTTTCACAAGGTCAAGATAAACCTTTACGATTCACTCTTTAATTCAATTATAGGATGAATCAAAATCTAGTTCTTTTAAAGGAAAAAGAATAACCTAACCTTTTTAACAAGATAAAGATCAAACCCTAATATTTTTGTCAAGAAAAAATCTAAACCTAGCAACCATGACTAGACACCATCTCAAACGTGTGTAATCCTCTCATACTCACAAATACAAAAAATGTAAGTTTCTTCCCACAATGAGTTTCTACCGCCTCAATACAGATATACTCAATTAATATCCTGAATAATAGCTATGTGATAAATACAATGTGAGACAATTAAAATCTAATTAATATAATAAATTAGTTAGCACAAATTTAGCACGTAATCAGATATCAAAAAGTTTTTCAAGCTTTTAAGTTTAAAACGACTTTTTACCAATTCTAAACCAAACAATCAATATAAATATAACTTTAAAGCAAATAATAAATCTTCAATATATCTCACTGGGAAAACAAGACAACGACAATATCGAAATTATAACTCAAATCGGTGACGCTAAACAGCAAGTGTTTTAGATTAAGAACTTGAATAGAATCTCTCGTAGAAATATCAGCAAAAAATCTCATTCTTATAAAATCTCAAAGTAATGTTCTTGATGTCCTTAATTCAATTCCCGTAGGTCTCTATTAATTGACCTAAAAATAACCCTCCAACGACAAGTTTTTTAAATATATGCAATTAAATGATACTCTAAGACCCCATATAACATATCCTATTAATATATGTATGTATCACTTAAAAATATTTTTTGAATCTCACATTTAAGTCCATAAAACTATTCGCAATTTAAAATCACAAGAATATAAAATATTAAATCATTTAAATTAAGAGAATCTCAAAATATACGGATCATATCAATAAGAATCACAAAATCGGTTGTTCATATTTGAATTATATTCAAATCCCCCAAATCCCTCTCTTGGAATCATAAAAAAAAAGGGGATAATTTTTTACCAAGAGACCAAATCAGCCGAAATGCTAACTAAGACAGTCGGTTGACCGTCCACCCTATGCAAAGGCTGAAATAGTCGTTGGCATTACTTCCAGTTGGTTAACTGATTGGATAAGTGTCTTTCTTGATTCCTTTAATTTAGACACTGTTTTATTCAGTTGACTGACCCTTCTCATTCGGTTGATCGACTTGATCAGTGTGTTCACTTTCACATCCATTTTAGCCAAATGGTTGACTGATTGGATTAGTAGGAATATATTTTAACTCCCAAAACTCATTATTTTAACAAGTCGACTGATTGTTTTTCTCGATTGACCGAATTGACCCAAAAACACAATATTTTATATTTGAAAACACATTTTCAATTAGGTCAATTATCAAAATCATTTCACATAAAGAGCACATAAAATATCTTATTTTAGGATCTTAAACTTATCATTTCTTATCCTGACACACATAGAATTAACTCATTTTAAGTGTCATACGTGATCCTAATTTGGGTTGCATTAAGATTATAAGTAAAGAGTTGTTTTCACCTATTTTTCTTCATTATCTTCAAAACTCTTCATATATTCTTTATGTCCATCTTCCACCCTTTATATTTTCTTCATTGAATCTTCTTTAATCAAATACATAGAACTATAAATCTAAAACACTCAATAAAACTATTAGTTCCACCAAAACTAGAAATACTTAATTGTTCATCAAAACCTTGGATTCAACAGGGGCAATAAAGAAGAGATTGTACGAGTTGGCTTTGTGGAAAACAAAGTTGATCTCCACCTCAAGAAGTCCTGACAAAGAGCTGCAACAGCCTCTTCTGCCTCACTAAGGGGCAAACGAAAAAGATAGTTTGTGAAAGCAAAAACAAAATAAGTAGAAAATGACCAATCAACCAAACAAAGAGTAAGGGAGTAGACTTACATGAAGATGACCACCTTTTAGGAACTAGATGGGCCCTGACTCTCCAGTCTGCCACTCGTAGAAACCCTCCACTAGGACCCACCTATTCTTTCACCTCGATTTATTCTCTTAGATTCCCATTATAATCTCCCACTCCGAGTTCAAAATTGATACTAACAGTCAAATGGCCTCGCATATTTAGCAACCTAGTAGAAATATAATAACAAGGGAGATGAAAGAAGGACGGTATTCCTCATGCAAAAAAATAAAAAACCCCACCATCAGCCTTCATACATTATGAGCCAACTGGGAAGGCTCCATGTTGGCACAATGAAGAACCTCACGGAGGAAAAAATAAAGAGAAAAGCGCACCCCATCGACGAAGGCATTAGTATAGAGCACAGTTTAGCCAAATGGAAAATCAAGCAAGTTTCACGATGACTCAAGAGCGATCAAGAGTACATAGGAAGGGAAGAAGCAGTATATGTGTATCTCGTGGACTTGGGCGTTTATCAGGCACCGCGAGCCTAGCCTCCTCCAACTAAGGCGCCCAAGCCACAATAGGAGAAACCACTACATTGGGAGCAGGAGGGGGTCGAACCTCAACCATTTATGTCCTTTCTCCGTCACCTCACATGATCGTCGAATTAACTGTCTCTACTCCAACAGCAGTAGGGGTCCAACCTGCAAACTTCGCTGAGGATCCCTACGAGTGGCTCCTCGACCCTCAATAGAGGGCACCCTGAATGACGACCCAGCCTCATCACCACCATCGCTTCCCGAAGAATGGAACAACGACTCAAAGTCTCTTTCCATTAAGAATACACAAACTAGGAGTAACAAAGAGTTCAAGAATAATGATGATATCCGAAATAGTGTAGAGGAAAAGTTCGCAGGCTTCTTTCCTTCAAATAGGTTCGAGCACAACTCCCCGTCAACCGTCACTTGGGAAGCCGAATCAACCAGCCGTCCAATCAGTCATGCGACATTTCATCACCCCCGAAGGACAAAAGCTGAAGTACCATGACCAATCCCGGATACCCGACATCTCGGGGTGGGTGTGATGACAACACAACATCACCTAAACTTAGCAAATTATCTATTGTTGTAATGACAATATGCATACTTCAATAAACCATCATCTATATAAGCATATAAAAATTTTCTACTATAGGGACACACCCTCCCCCCCCCCAAAAAAAAAAATAGAAACAATTGAAATAAATACCATGAACCTTTCACAAGTTCACCCCGGACAGCTCGACTCAAAAACCTTCACTCGACTCCATCGTAGGACTCTATCTAGCGCCAGTAGGGGGACCAACTCCTAATTTCATCACCTGTGAGTGTACTGTCTTCTTAGTAAAAATATTTTATAATAATAATTTATCCTACAACATCTAAATATATCAAGCATAAGTATATAAATATCGTATGTCAAGTAAAAACCATCGCAGTATAAATATCTCTCCATAATACAAGCAGTGAAAATAAATCAATATATGTAAATTTTATTCAAACCCATTTAGTATAAAATAAGACCAATCACCATAAATAATAAATCACCTAATATAAGTAAAACGCCACATCTCAAACACACACTCACTGGCTAACTATAGTGATCATTTTAACCTCACGGTCGGGAGTTACAACAGTACCGTACCATCCGTAGGATATGTCTTACTACGAATACCCATCACTCTGCCAAAGCAAATAATCACTGCATAGTATAAATGTCTAACATCACTCTGCCGAAGCAGATAAGCATCACTCTACCAAAGCGGATAAATACTATGGCATCGTCAAATCAATAACAACATCATCAAAACACAACTCAATAATATCGTCTAATCAACATCGTCAAATCGCCACATCCACCTCTCTTTCCCAAAACTGACTTGATCCATATCGTCTATAAAATCTGCTCATTTTAAGTAACTCATATCTCATTATATATAATAAAATAGTTTGGCAAGAAGACTGTACACTCACCTGATTATCCAATATCAAGGACTTTGACCGCTTATTCTCTACCGGTACTCTCGTGCCCGCGAACCCGCTCCAAAACAGCTGTCGATCCCCCCTAAAGGAATTTCTTAATCAAACCCTGCCCCCACTGCCTAGGTGAGAATCCACCGCTTAGGCGAAAATCTTACATTCTGTACACTGATCTTTCACCGCCTAGGCGAATTCCCCACCGCCTAGGCGAAAAACCACCTTCTCTGCACACTGACGGCCCACTGCCTAGGAGAGAAATTTCTGCCTAGGCGAACTCCCGCTGCCTCACACTCTGCTGCTCCACCGCCTAGGCGGACACTCCTCTTTCTTCCTGCTCTGTTTACACTCAACTGTGACCATTTCTCTCTCTCCTCTCCGTAACTCTGGCAACCACCACCACCAATAGTCCATATACACACGACACACACAAAACACACGCACAGACCTCACAATCATCACCACTCCCACCAATAAACATGAAAAACACACACACAACTCATACACACACATACTTGACAACCTACGCCGGTGCCGCCACGCGACCAACCACCGTAGGACCACTGTATTACCACCCAAAACCAACGACACACACACACACACATACACACATGCAAGCATTCACACCATCACACCCACACAACCCATATCAGTCTACACATACCCATCTGCTACACCAAAACAGAAAACCAGAGCACACAGACACTTTTCACACACTTCTACCCTCAAACAACCAACGTAGACGGACCCCCTCACATGTTCCACCAATTAAGACCATTATCCACTCCAAAACACTCTCCTGCACTGAAACCTACCTCCACCGGCGTTCACTCGCTGCTCCGACATTTTCTTCTTCTCTAATTCTCTCATTCTCTCTCTTTTAGGTTTTCTCTAGAACATTTTGTGATTTTCCCCAAGTATATATATATATATACACACACACATATGTATGTATATAAAAATATCTTTAGTTCATATACTCTTTCCTCCCCCCCCTCCCCTATTCTCTTAAATTCTTATCTTAACCAAATTAACTTTTCAAAACTATAATTTCTCCCTAACGTTTTTATTTTTGAAAACTAAAAGAAAACAAATCTTGAATTAAATATTTTCCAATTGGACCCCCAAACTTTTAATTTAAATTTTAAAATTTATCCAATTTTACCCGAATTTTCTCAATTACTCTAAGTGCAACTATAATGATGTACAAGCATGAGTCGGGGTCTTACAACTTTCCCCTCCTAAAGAAATTTCGTCCTGAAATTTTTGTCAAACTAATAATATATCAGATTCGCACCACATGGTCACATTTGTCTCATGTGATTCTAGAACACTGTTTCCGCTGCGCCACTATGATAAAAATCACAATCAGCAACAATATATGCAGAAAATATTGTTGTAATCTCAATTAATTAGGCCTATCTTATTCCAACAATAAGTTTTCCATAACTAATACTCATCTATTTCACCTGGCATTTCCTGTACACCAGTTCGCCACAATATCTTCTTTTAACATAAACCCATCATACTCACAACCAAACTTATACGCAGTTTCATAAGCACAAAAAGCCCAAAAAAAAAAAAATCAACCTCCATATCTACCTCAGAACTCCAATACCCCTACAAACGTTTCCCTATTATTATTAATGTCACTCAAAGAACATTGATGTCACCAAATCATATTATTTACGTCTCAAATTACATCAAACTGGTCATCTATAAGAATTCTTTTCATGCCTCCACATTTAATCAAGTCCCGGATAAAGTCACGTGCTTCATTTCCGTTTCAATCTACCTAAGTATTCTTCAAACATATATCCCCATATAAATATGAATCGAAGGACATAAATAGATCCCAATTACAAAGATTCGATACATCACCAAAAGTTAATAGTTACTGACTGTCAAATATTATACATCAATGATAATTCAAATTATCCTCTCCTCATGAAATTTCAAAGATCCCCCATATGCTGACTTCACCTAAAATTAGTAGTGGATCAATACATCTAATTTGATTCTTTTTATCAACTTCGTTTTCCTAAAAAAAACATAATCACACCGGGCTATCTTCAATTCTTAACAATTTTTCGTTTTCTTATCTCAGTTCAGTCTATTTGACTAAAGTCATATATCCTTCTCATACAACGCTTTATACAGTACCACCTTAATCACCAAAAAGGTATCTATTAGTTTAAATAAATATCCATTAGTGTCACGTAATCCTCCTTGCTACCAGAAAATCCCAAATGCAACTCTTCAATATATCCTCCCATATTTGAATCGTACCTCTAGATTAACCGTTAATCTATAAATAAGGAGAGTTACAAACTCTCAACTTGATACCCAAAGCAGTATAGAAATTTGAACAAAAAGTCAAAATAATTATCAAATTCTGGTATTACAGTTTCTCCTATATAATTTCTTCAAGTGAGGATTTTTATCTGAAAATACTACCTAACTTTCCATATTTAGAACATTCGATACTGCATTTTGAGTTCCTCCACTGACTGTTCATACAATGGCGACTTTCTTCGCTTTGATAATAATTATCATCCAAGTCAAAATACGGCAACACACTTATGATTTCAGACTTCCAATTCCAAAATTTTGACTAACTGATCAACCGAGTTTAAACACATGCTAAATTTTAATCTAGGAGTCACTGATCCTTATCAAACATATAATTCAACATCCAATTTTTACTTTTGATTTTAAAATAATTATATTATCCTAACTTTATTCGACATTTGCATTGAACCGGTGCCTCATGCAACCGAATAATCCAGTCAATATATACTGACATACGCATAAGAAATTTCCTCGAACTATCCTCCCCTTTTCCATCTAGAATAGTTCAAAGTTATAATAACTCACCTAGATATTACTACTCAATCTCAGCTTTACTACCAAACGAATCACCTAACCACAATTACTGTGCTTTCCCATTTCCATTCTAATCTACTACTACTACTCATGCAGTCTCAATAATTTAGTATTACCTGGGAATTGCATATATTGTTCTATGCACCTCTTTTGAGGTTCTTTCCGTCAATTTTCATTATTAAAACTACACACTTTATTTTCAATCCGCAAAACTTCATCATCATTTCTGACACGCTAGTTAACTCTATAGTCTATTTCCACTGTCCAACTAAGGATACCAAAAATTATATTAAGAAAATAAATAATTAATTAATTAAATATTTGTGCGCTATAGGACAGGGGAGTGACCATAGTAAAACTAGAAAACGGACAAACAGAAAGCCAAGGAACCGTAGTAATATTAGCATTCCTAGTATGATGACTTTCTTCCTTTAATTAATTAATTAAAATTAGAATTATTTTAATTTTTTCCTACCAGGATAAAACATTTTCCCCAAGGTATTTTTTTTTTCGACTGTGAGTCACGTCTACTCACATATTACAACCATGTTTAGTTGATAAGAATTTCACAAAGAGAACCTTCTTAGATATGCTTTCCATAGTATATAATCTTTTTATCTTGTCTTCCTGAAAAAACCAACAAGGTATGAATAAATCAAAAATCCCTAGTCCAATAATATGTACATTGATTGAGGTAGGGTCTGATTAAGAAATTCCTTTAGAGGGAGGATCGACAGCCATTTCGGAGCGGGTTCGCAGGCACCGGAGTACCAGTAGAGAATAGGTAGTCAAAGTCCTTGAAATCGGATAATCAGGTGAGTGTATTGTCTTCTTGCCAAACTATTATATTATATATATGATGAGATATGAGTTACTTAAAATGAGTCGATTTTATAGACGATATGGATCAAGTCGATTTTGGGAAAGAGAGGTGGATATGGAAATTTGACGATATTGATTAGACGATATTATTGAGTTGTATTTTGATGATGTTGTTATTGATTTGACGATACCATAGTATTTATCTGCTTTGGCTAAGTGATATTTATCTGCTTCGGCAGAGTGATGTTAGACATTTATACTACGCAGTGCTTATCCGCTTCGGCGGGGTAATAGGTATTCATAGGAAGACATATCCTATGCATGGTACGGTACCGTTGCAACTCCTGATCGTGAGGTTAAAATGATCACTATGGCTAGTGATAAGTGTAAAATACCTACATATTTTCAATCCGAATTTGTTAGTTTTCGAGTACGTTTGTAGTTATTTTTATTATGTTTTAATTAGTTTTTATCTTTTTGTATAAATCAGGTGTGTGGGGAAAAAAGATAGGAAACTAGAGCTAAAACGATGAGATCCTACCAAAGTGGTTCGAAGTTACGGTGGATAAACAAGCTCGGAGGCTAAAAGATGAAACAGGCCCACCGCCTAGGCGTCCGGACCACCACCTAGGCAGTGAAGAAGCTGAGAAAAGCAAAAAGTTACTGACGGACGACTACCTAGGTGAAGATTCCATCGCCTAGGCGGAAATCCAGCAGAAGACAAAGATGGGCTACTGACAGCCGCTCGCCTAGATGAAGTTTTCTTCACCTAGGCGAAAATCCAACAGAATATTCTCCCAGTCCACTGCCTACTTCACCTCCTAGGCGATCAGATCGAACCGACCTGATTTCTCCTAGGCGAAGTTTTTCGCGTAGGCGAATTTCCCCTACACAGTCTTGAGATATTTTTAGATATTTTTAGGATATTTTGGCTATAAATACCCCCTCTCCTCCCCCTTGACCGGTGACTCTCTTTCCCCCCTTGGAGTTTTTAGCCCCTTAGGCTATATCTAAGGGTATATTTAGGAATTTTAGAGGTGGAGCTCGCATCCCAAAGTAGAGAAGACGGCGAATCGATCGTAGAGCGTTCTTAGCAGTTTATCTTCGGACGAGGCTAAGTTCTTCGATTCTTTTTTCTTATTTCTTTATCTTAGGATCATGTGACCATGTTTAGATCGTTATTTCATTGTAAATGCAGCTATGGCTATAGTTAAACATGGATTGTAGTAGGGATTAACATTATATTTATAAATACGTTGTTTGGATGATTTCAGTGTTTCATTTGTGAATGTTCTTCATAGTTTGATTGTATTTATCGTATTGTTTTGTTTATCATGCTTACTTCGATAAATGGAGAATACGGGGTTTTGACAAACCCCGGATTCGGAAAAAGGGTAAACAAATGCCACGATTCTATAACCCAGTCAGGGTTTGAATCGTGGACATTCGATGACGTGGGGCAAGACACACGCTACCTAGGGTTGTTAAGACATTGAGAGGGACTTCTTCATTGGCTCGAAGTTGCGTTATATACCTCGTCTTACACTCGGGAGAGGTGGCGAGGGAGTTTTAGAACGGAGATTATCGATAGTGTAAATACAACGCGACAATCCAATAACCCGAGAGGGAGTTGAATTGTGTGAAATCAATGATGCTGGGCGAGACTCACGTGGCCTAGGGTCGTTAATACGTTGAGGGGGACTTCTTCGTTGACTCGAAGTCATGTATTCTCCCGTCTTACACTCGAGAGAGGTGGCGGTGGAGTTTACGTACTGAGGTTGTTAAATAGGTCGAACACCGTAAACATAAGTAAATCGGAATCGAACACATATTTGTAAAAACGTTAATCCCTAGGCGATTCTTCACCCTAAAACATATTAGCATATTAGTGTAGTTAATTTAGGTTAGATTAGTATTAGTTTAATTAATTAAATACATTTGTTTTTCGCCTAGATAAAATTAGGTCACGACCAACGCTGTATTCGGTAGTAACGAAACCAATCCTTGTGGATACAATAACCTGATCGTAACGATCACACTATACTAAAACTTATACCTCGTATACTTGCGAGTGTAAGTAGCAGCGTGTTTCACGCCCTACCAAGTTTTTGGCGCCATTGTCGGGGATTGGCAATTCCGTTAGTATTGATATTGTGTATAAATGACTTAATTTTACTTTAGGCATTTCTTTGTATATAATTTTTGTTTGTAGTTTTGTTTTTGTTTCCAATGCAGGGTACTTGGCGATGTTAGATCAACGGGTATTGATACATCTCTTTTGACGGGATTCCAAATCGTTTTATGTTGCTTGGCCAAGCATATAAGCCGATGAGGCATTTCATTGAGAGATTGAGCCATCCAAAGCAAAACCTCGCCAGTCTTGAGAGCGTTCTGAAAATGTCGGGCCGAGGACATTAAACCATGCGCTTCTTGGAAGGCAACCCAAGCAATTATTTTTTATCCATCCCATCCGACTTGATTCAAAGGCGAGATCCTCTCGCTTCCCAGGTAAGTGTTCTAAACACCCTTCGTCAGCATGTTTTAAATTTCATATGTTGAGATTGATGATTGGGATCACTAAGGACACTGTCCATTTTTAGTTCGGAAATGATGTGTAGTAGTAGTATGTTAGTTTATGTGTTATTGTTTTTCCGTATTGCATGTGTGTTTAGGTTATAATGTGTTTATGTTTTTGCGGTGTTGTTTTCATGTTAAGTTTTGTGTTCATTTGGGCCGTAACCCGATGATGAAAATTACCCCTGGTTGTTTTTGAAGTCAAGGGTAATACCCATGAATATGTGATTTTGTGTGCTTGACTATGCTTTTTGGTAAAAATTATTGTAGATCCTAATTTGCACGAGCACATAGACTCAATGTATAGTTATTCAATTGATTTGAGGATGATTATCGATTAACCAAATTCATGACACATTAAGGATTCTAGAAATTGATTGAGAGGAAGCTTGAGGTGAAATCCTAGGCGAGGTAGTTCAGGAGACATGATTTAGGCATTCTCTTTGTCACTTGAACCTTTGAAGCCTACCTTGATATATGTTTATCCCTCGTTACCTTGTCGAAGCCTAAATGCAAATTCAATTCTGAACACATAAACTAATACCCTAGCTAGTTGATCGTTTTCCAAACCTATATCGCTGAATTTAAAGGCATATTTGAGTTAATCAAGTTAGCAATTGTAAATGCTACTTGATGTGAGCGGTTGGGTTTACGGCGAACTTCTAATTGTTTCGGTATTTGAGTACTCACTTGTCGTTTTTCATTTGTATTTCACACACCCTTTCAATTGTAACAATCAAATAAGTTTGGGAGTGTGTTCCTTGATAAAAAAAAAAAAAAAAAAAAAAAAAAAAAAAAAAAATCAAACATGAATACGGTTTTTATTTTCGTTTCTTTTGACAAGTGAGTACGTCAGTCTTAAATTCATGTTCGGGATTGTTTCCAATCTTTCTATGGGGGTTCGAGAATGAATGTGCCAAGCATTGAGCCTTGGGTAACGTTAAGTTAACAACGTTAACCCGTTTTCTATTCCAAATTACCCTTGGCCAAATATACCAAAACCGAACCAAGTCCTAATAATCTTCATGAGCTACTAAACCTACATTAGTGGAGAGTAGACCCCAATCAGGCTTATAGAAATCTTAGTCCTTCACGGTCTAAGTCATGAATTTCGTTGGTGGATAATCCAATCCGATCGTTGTATAGTTATATTATTGAGTCTCGCACTAACACGTTTAAAGGATCTAGAATAGCGTTCACCATTATTGCATGTCGAAATTCTAGAACATTATATGTTGTGTGTTATCGCCTGAACTCGAAATAATTGGCGGTTGTTGAGGGAAAAATAAATAGGCCGTTAGAAGAAGTTAAAACTCGCATATTGTTATGTTTAGATTAATTTTAGGTTGTTTGTTATTTATTTCAATTTGTTGTATTTTTCATTTTAGTAAGTGTGTTTGGCCCGAGGACTAGCCAAATTCTGAGCTTGGGGGTATTTGATAGGTATAAAATACTTACATATTTCCAATCCGAATTTGTTAGTTTTCGAGTACGTTTATAGTTATTTTTATTATGTTTTAATTACTTTTTATCTTTTTGTATAAATCAGGTGTGTGGGGTAAAAAGATAGGAAACTGGAGCTAAAACGATGAGATCGAACCAAAGCGGTTCGAAGTTACGGTGGATAAACAAGCTCGGAGGCTAAAAGATGAAATAGGCCCACCGCCTAGGCGGTGAAGAAGCTGAGAAGAGAAAAATGTTACTGACGGACGACTGCCTAGGCGAAGATTCTATCGCCTAGGCGGAAACCCAGCAGAAGACAAAGATGGGCTACTGACAGCCGCTCGCCTAGGCGAAGTTTTCTTCGCTTAGGCGAAAATCCAACAGAATGTTCTCCCAGTCTACCGCCTATTTCATTACCTAGGCGATTAGACCGAACCGACCTGATTTCGCCTAGGCGAAGTTTTCTTCGCCTAGGCGGATTTCCCCTCTATAGTCTTGAGATATGTTTACATATTTTTAGGATATTTTGGCTATAAATACCCCCCTTGGCCAGTGACTCTCTTGCCCCTTTGGCTTTTTGAGCCCCTTAGGCGATATCTAAGGGTATATTTAGGAATTTTAGAGGTGGAGCTTACATCCCGAAGTGGAAAAGACGGCGAATCGATCGTAGAGCATTCTTAGCGGTTTATTTTCGAATAAGGCTAAGTTCTTAAATTGTTTTTTCTTATTTCTTTATCTTAGGATCATGTGACCATGTTTAGCTCGTTATTTCTTTGTAAATGCAGCTATGGCCATAGTTAAACATGGATTGTAGTAGGGACTTCTTCATTGGCTCGAAGTTGTGTTATATCCCTCGTCTTATACTTGGGAGAGGTGGCGATGGAGTTTTAGAACAGAGATTGTCGATAGGGTAAATACAACATGACGATCCAATAACCCGAGAGGGAGTTGGATTGTGTGCAATCAATGACGTTGGGCGAGACTCACGTGATCTAGGGTCGTTAAGACGTTGAGGGGGACTTCTTCATTGACTCGAAGTCATGTATTCCCCTGTCTTACACTCGGGAGAGGTGGCGGTGGAGTTTACGTACCGAGGTTGTCAAATAGGTCGAACACCGTAAACGTAAGTAAATCGGAATCGAACACGTATTTATAAACACGTTAATCCCTAGGCGATTCTTCACCCTAAAACATATTAGCATATTAGTGTAGTTAATTTAGGTTAGATTAGTATTAGTTTAATTAATTAAATACATTTGTTTTTCGCCTTCCTCCCGGGTTATAGAATCGTGGTGTTGTATTTACCCTATCGACAATTTTCGTTCTAAAACTCTATCACCACCTCTCCTGAGTGTAAGACGAGGGATATAATGCAACTTCGAGTCAACGAATAAGTCCCCCTCAACGTCTTAATGACCCTAGGTAGCGTGTGTCTTGCCCCACGTCATCGATTGTCCACGATTTAAACCCCGACTAGGTTATAGAATCGTGGCGTTTGTTTACCCTTTTTCCGAATCCGGGGTTTTTCAAAACCCCATATTCTCCATTTATCTAACTAAGTATGATAAACAAACAATACAATAAATACAATCAAACTACGAAGAACATTCACAAACGAAACACCAAAATCATCCAAACAACGTATTTATAAATATAGTGTTAATCCCTACTATAATCCATGTTTAACTATGGTCATTGCCGCATTTACAATGAAATAACGAGCTAAACATGCTCACATAATCCTAGGATAAAGAAATAAGGAAAAACAATCGAAGAACTTAGCCTCGTCCGAAGATAAACTGCTAAGAACGCTCTACGATCGATTCGCCGTCTTCTCCACTTCGGGATGTGAGCTCTACCTCTAAAATTCCTAAATATACCCTTAGATATAGCCTAAGGGGCTCAAAAATCCAAGGGGGCAAGAGAGTCACCGACCAAAGGAGAGGAGAGGGGGTATTATAGCCAAAATATCCTAAAAATATCTCAAGACTGTGCAGGGAAAATCCGCCTAGGCGAAGAAAACTTCGCCTAGGAGAAATCAGGTCAGTTCAGTCTAATCACTTAGGCGATAAAGTAGGCAGTGGATTGGGAGAACATTCTGTTGGATTTTCGCCTAGGCGAAGAAAACTTCGCCTAAGCGAGCGGCTGTCAGTAGCCCATCTTTGTCTTCTACTGGATTTCCGCCTAGGGGATGGAATCTTCGCCTAGGCGGTCGTCTGTCAGTAACATTTTTCTCTTCTCAGCTTCTTCACCGCCTAGGCGGTGGGCCTGTTTCATCTTTTAGCCTTCGAGCTTGTTTATCCACCGTAACTTCAAACCGCTTTGGTTCGATCTCATCGTTTTAGCTCCAGTTTCCTATCTTTTTGCCCCACATACCTAATTTATACAAAAAGATAAAAACTAATTAA
Source organism: Eucommia ulmoides (assembly GCA_016647705.1). NCBI lineage: Eukaryota > Viridiplantae > Streptophyta > Magnoliopsida > Garryales > Eucommiaceae > Eucommia > Eucommia ulmoides. The sequence continues at coordinate 50,089,226 of CM028339.1, read as the reverse complement.
AACATAATAAAAATAACTATAAACGTACTCAAAAACTAACAAATTCGGATTGGAAATATGTAGGTATTTTACACCTATCAGCTAGCCAGTGAGTGTGTGTTTGAGATTTGTGTTTAAGATATGGCATTTTACTTATATTGAGTGATTCATTATTTATGGTGATTGGTCTTATTTTATATTGAAAGGGTTTGAATGGAATTTACATATATTGATTTATTTTCACTGCTTATATTATGGAGAGATATTTATACTACGATGGTTTTTACTTGACATATGATATTTATATACTTATGCTTGATCCATTTAGATGTTGTAGAATGAATTATTATTATAAAATATTTTTACTAAGGCAGTACACTCGCAGTTGATTAAATTAGGAGTTGGTCCCCTATTGGCGCCAGATAGAGTCCTACGATGGAGTCGAGTGAAGGTTTTTGAGTCGAGTTGTCTGGGGTGAACCTGTGAAAGGTTCATGGTATTTATTTCGGTTTGTTTCTATTTTTATTTTTTTATTTTTTTTGGGAGAGGGGGGGGGGGGGGGGGGGACGGGTGTGTCCCTATAGTAGAAAAATTGTATATACTTATATAGATGATGGTTTATTAAAGTATGCATATTCTCGTTACAATAATAGATAATTTGCTAATTTTAGGTGATGTCGTATTGTTGTCACGCCCACCCCAAGATGTCAAGTGTCCGGGATAGGTCGTGACATGAAGTGTTTAGCCAAAGCCAATGCATCGATATGGCTCAACCCTCGAAGAAACGACAGAGATCGGATCCTCATGGGAACGTCCAAATATTCCCAAGGCACAAACCGTTTCATACTTGGGAATAGGGGCATCCGATGAGGGGGACAATTCGGTCAGAAGCTACATGGGCAGCACGTGTCCTCGAACATGTGATTGGCCCAAGAACTCTAGTATTGGCCAACTCGATCAAGCCCCATCTCCAGACCTGACCTGGGTCACGCCTTCTCAGGTGCGAGCACTACGATGCTCCCGCTCCCAAGGTGGTTTAAGCCACCTCCCCCAGAAATGAAGGTACCGCTACTCTCCCAAGATAATGGCCCAATTATCTTGTCCAACAATCACAACCATTTCTATGGTAATGGGACCGAGATCCACGCAATCACCGTAACAATGCACAGAGAATTTGGGAAGACTATTTAAACGAGTCTCCTCCCTCCCAATATAAAGATCAACACCTAAGAGGACTGAGGTATGCAATCGCAAGTTTATACTCACAATACACAAGCATAGAGCAAACTCTTACGCTTACTGCTTTTGTCACACCTTCTCTCTGTATCCTCGATTGATTCTCACACCAGCGATACAACACTGCTAGGCTCACTCGCGGTGCATTGTTTTGCAAGAACCCAGACCGAGGGATAGTGAAAAAAACCCGTCAACCCACTCCCGGATCTCAAGAGTGACATGTTAAGTGATCTATTTCCAGGCATCATGAAATCCCATTACCCATCCAACCTAAGAATACATTTTAGGGATTGTTTAATCTCATGATTTTTGTGAGATTGATAATTACCTAAAACTGAAAATAAAAATTAATCTTGTATATCAAACATGAGAATAAAATGATAATTCTTGAATTATGCGTAAATGTTAGTCGAACACTACTACAAATTTGATTGTATTCCTGATAAGAGCATTACGCAATTCCTTTTTTGTTGGTTGATTTAGATAAGATTATGAATATTCCATCCCAAAAAAGAAAACTGAGAAAAAAAAAAAAAATGCGTGTAGCCGCCCAGCTTCTGCCACCGCCACAAAAGTAAAATGAGACGAATTAAGAATCCTTGGGAAAAAACCTCGAGCTTTTCAATGTCGGTTTCTCTTTTGATGATGATAGATTCAAACACTTCAACGCGCTTTCATCCTTTTCATAGTAATGCAACACCCAACCCCACCATTTATATACAAACCTTATCCTCTGCTACCACACTATATATTCTTCTACATTCTTCTTGTGGAACATTGATAAAATGGTGTGGGAAAACATTTTTCTATGGAAGGTACTCACTACCACCTTCATTTCCTCCATACGTGTAAATTTTGGGGGCCATTTTTCATGGTCTTTGAAATGATCATTTGGATTGGCCAATAACCTACTCGTCTCAATCATTCTTTAACATTTGTGGGTGTGAGATCCTTCACTTTTTCTTTTAGGTTGGTGAGGATTTAGTGCTTTGCTGACTTCTTTTTGTTTTTAGGGTTTGAGGCTTAGTTAGGTGATTTGATCTTGGAAGGTCACTACCAAAAAGCAGAAGATTCTTTACTCATTGGCGTTTGATGTACAATTTCGATTGGCTCAATTTTTGGGTTTTAAATCAGTTCGTTTTTTACTTGCACCCAAGGAAAAGTAAGTTCAAGAAATAAGGAAATATGAAATAAGAGTGATGCAAGCCTCATATATAATAATATATAAAACTTCTATAAATTGACTTATAATAATTTGTTTGATTAGATAATAAGTACACTTTCCAATTTCTAATTTATTCACAACTCTTTGCCAATTATTTAATAACATGTTTTACATTATTTAATATCTAATCTAAGTTAATTCTAATCTTATCTCAAAACAAGACATCTTTTCAAATTTTTATTCTTATCAAATCGATGGTCAATATCTTGTTTCTCACTGTTAATATTTTGACTCTAAATCTTCTATGAACTAATCACCCCTAATTTTTTGAAAATATATATTTCCATCCCTTTTTTTCGGACTCGCATACTATGCGGATCTAAAACTAGTACTAATACTTTCAAGTGGAAGGAGATAGAAGATTTTAATGAGGTTGGAGAATTGTTGTTTTAAACTTTTGGTGAATTCTTAGCTATTTTTTATTTTTATTTTTTTTGTGTGTTTTTTTACCTATCAAATAATGATTAGCCCCACTTAATTTTGTCTCTTTTTAGTTTTAGTTAATTATTATTATTTTTTAATTAATGCACAAATATATGACTAATTTTTTTGTTCCATATTTTAATTATTTAAAAAAAATTATGATTCAAAAAATATTTCTACTTTTTTTTAGATACGATATAAATTAATTAAATTAGAATTTATTGACTTACAAAAATTGATAAAATTAATCTTAATTTATAGTTATTTATTTGTTATTTTATAGTTTATTATTAAAAGATAATTTATAGAAATATTATTTCACTTTTATGATTATTTATGTGATTTTTAATAGTATATTTATATTCGGTATTTATAAAATGTCATGACTCACTAAAATTATACATCCGCCCCCAGATATTACTAGTAAAATAACCAAATGATATCTATATATTTCATGCTTCAATATTAAAAGTTTATTATAATTATTCTACGTCCGCGCGCGGGTCTAAAACTAATTATAAATTAATTTAAAAAAATATGCCAAAAATATAGAAGATCGAGATTTGTAATAGGGATTAACTAATTAAAATAAATTTGATTGACATCTTTTGTTATTACACACATGGGACACCTCTTTCTCATTTTGAAAATATTACTAATATAACTCAACAACCACACCCAAAAATATGTTGGAACTCCATTAAACTAATAGTTTTATATATTAAATTTTATTTTACTAATTTATTCTTTCATTAATTTTGACCTTTTAAACTGTAAATATCAAAAGGTTAAAATATTCAAATCATGACTATAAATTCATGCAACAATGAGAAAATCTCCACCTATTTTATAGAAAAGAAATTATTCAATAGATTTCTTTGCCAATTGAAAACTTAGAAGATTTATTTCTATGCTCATATTTTTTTTCACTAAAACTCAAATATTTATAATTTGGTCAACCAATTCTTGAAAACGGGACTTGAGAAAAACGAAAGAAAAAAGAAACAAACAAAAATATTTTACGAACAACATTGATGCAATATTTTGCCAACAATGAATATCAAGTTTGAAATAAAAATAAAAGGACATGAAAAATAAAATCAAGAACATTTGGGGTATGATTTCAAAAATTGAAAATTTTAAAAATCAATTTGAAAACCCTCTTAACTTATTTTGAAAACTTTACATTTCATTGATAATCAGCATCTCTTTGGAAATAATTCTCCCTCGGTCCTTATATTATTTTTTCCCTCAGTGCCAAAATTTTATATATTGTTTTAAGTATTTGTAACTCTGGTAAGTGATTGAGAAGAAAATTGTTTCAAAAAACATGATAAATTTTATTTATTAAAGATTAACCAAAGAATTATTTCAGAAAATACATCCAAGAAAAATAAAATATATGTTTAAAACCTAAAATTTGGAAGCTTATGCTTGGGAAGAACCAGAGCTCGCAAAGTCCACTTCCCTCACTTCTAATTGTATTGCTTCTCTCTAATAAATGTTGTTGATGTCGGATTTTGGATGACCTCAACGGTATGGTCTGGTCAGCGCTGGTGGGGATGGGAAAGTCTAGAATAGATATCTTCAATCCGTGGAGCTTCTTATCCGTGGAGAGGTCTTTGACCGAGAAGGGATGGGCTTGAATTGGAACGGGCCCCAAAGCCTTATGAGCTAAGAAGAGGAGAGCTAGAACGCTTTGTGATCCAAAAAGACATGAATCAGAGCTTGAAATGAAGCAAAATTGAGATGGGAAGCACCTGGAAACCTACACAAATGACTTGCCGGGATGGTCCAGGTGCGTCCCCTCCGGCGTGAGAATCAGCACACAAGGGGAAAATTTATAGATAAGCTACCGAGAAAAAGGAGAAAAAATCATCTACCTTTGGGCATTTTTATGCCCTCCTTTATATGGGCATGGAGTGGATTAGATTAAGGGCTTAAGCATGGGTTAGTATCCCCTCAATGTCATATTAGTGTCCCATCTCGGCATGTAGCCAATGAGAGGGTGTCAAGGAGTATCTTTAGGTTGGCCTGGGCTTTTTAGCGAATGAGGAGAGGGCACAAGGGCACTTCATGTCGGCCATGGAAGAAGATATTTATAGATATTTATGGTTGGGGAAGTGAGTCAGCTCATAATTCGAGATGAGCACTTTCTTGCTGTAGCCGAGATGAGGAACTTGATTCTTGCCCTTCCCGGATGGCTAGAGATGGGAAGGGGGAGTTGTGTTGAGCTTCTTGCCCTGCCCTTCTCGGATAGTTGGAGAAGATGATGGGGACTTTTGCTGAGGAGCTTGCGAAGTCAATTTTCGAGATGGGCAATGCCACTGCGGAGAAAGACGAGATGGGGAAGGATTCTCCATCCCAACGGCGGCTCACCTACTCTTCCTAGAGGGTACTACCAGCTGGGGTCCTAGAACGGCTGACAGGGGCTAAGGTATGCCCCTATCTGATACAATATTCACACTTAATCCTTTGGTATGAGTTGATCTTGATAGAGAGTTGTGGACACGTGGCAGTCTTCCATTGGTTGCGTTGAAGTAACCATTTTTATACTCATAAGTTGCCTCCTAGTCCCTAGTGTTGAAAAGAAATTCAAAAGACTGGAGAGTGTATTGTGAGACTCATCTGAAGTTAGGCTGCTTCTATTGGAGTCCTTTGCGATGTTTGTGACCTTGTTTGGTCTTTGAGAGGCATCGTGTGAGGGTTGGGCCCTAGGTTCATTTTCACATTTTTGCATATTCTAGAGCACCCCTCATTTCTCATCAGGTAACTTCTCTTCCTTCGATCATGACTTTTGTTCTTTCTCCTTCTTTTTTCGAGTCTATATCGGGGTCTGCCATCCCTGAGCAAGCCCTAGATGTCTCTTCGCTTCAACGAGTTGACCTCCCATTGGCATTACCCCCCTACCCAGAGGAATGGTCAAGTTCTTCGGGTGAAAAGAGGGCTTGTGCCCCCCCCTCCATGAGGGTTTTATCACAGTTTATATAGAGCACTTGTGTGGTGGTTTACAGTTTCCGATCCATCCTTGGATAAGAGCCCTCTGTACGGAATACCAGTTGTGTCTCTCACAGTTGGCTCCGAATTGCATGAGGGCCTATGTGGCCTCATACATTATCTATAAAGTTGAGGTGATTGAGCCATCCATTGATCTTTTCAAGTCACTATTCTTTCTATTGATCCTAAGATTTTGATAGACAATTAAATGTTGATATTTTTTATAGAACTAATGAGCTTATTAAGTGTTCCAATAATAAAGTTCCATTGACATTTTAATCATGAAGAAATTGTTGAAGAAGGTTATGGATACAAGAGACTGACAAAAAGAAGAACATTAAGAGACCAAAGATTTTCAAGAATCTAGGGAAAAACAACTCAGGTTAATTTTTACTCTTAATGTATCTCGATTAAGATCACACACGACACAAAAATAATTTTATGATTAGGTGTGCTTTTTATAAGACCCTAATTAGTTAAACATATTTTCTCCCATGTGAAATTGAAGAAAAAATATTGATTTAAGAAATATTAAAAATTAAAATTGATTTAAAATGTCAATTAAGTTAACTGAGATAAGAAATTGACTAAAGGGGCAAAAACGTTGAAGAATTGAGTTAAAAAATTGATTACGTAATAAGGAGTTCAAGCGGGATCGGTCAACCGATCAACGTGGTTCGGTCAACCGACGAGAAGGAGCTAGAAAATGGTTCAGTCTCTGAATCGTTCGGTCGACATCTAGCTCGACCTGTGGCCAAAGGTAAAACTCTCTGAATCATCAGGTCGACTGTCGACTGTCGACAGACCAAAGTGGAGTAGTCGACCTACCATTGCTGGATTTTAGCCTGGGAAATTATCTGAATCGTTCAATCGACAGACCAAGGAGTAGTGATCGACCGAAGCGCTAGAAATTTTGGCTTGGGTTATAACCAAAATCGATCAGTCGACTTGTGGTGATTGGTCGGTCAACAGATGGTTCGATTTCAGGTTTAGAGGATTTCGTGGATTTTTCCAAAAAAATAGTCGTTACTAGCCATTTTTGGGTAAGATCAGAGAGATATCTTAGGGATTTGATGTTATTTGAGATAAGTAATTGATATTTTGATATCCCTATAGATATGTTTCATATAATTTAATTATCTCTCAAATTGGTGCATGTAATACTTTCTATGTGATAGGTGTAAAATATCTATCTAATTCTAAATCGAATTTGTCAGTTCTTGAGTATTTTATTGTAGTTTGAATACCTTTTTAGTTGTTTTTATTAGTCAGGACAAGGGACGTCAACAATCGGCGAACCGAGCAAAAATGGGGAGAAAATGGTAGCCAAAAGATGAAAAAACGAGGTTTCAAAGAACAGTGCATATCCGCCTAGGCGAAGTAATCACCGCCTAGGCAGAAATTCACTAGAAAGCTGCAAAAGCTGAAGTATTGAATCCGCCTAGGCGAAATTTCTACCGCCTAGGCGAAAATCTATCAGAACGCTGGAAGTGCTGAACTGCTGGAAGAGCTGCACTGCTTTAAATCCGCCTAGGCGAAGTAGCTACCGCCTAGGTGGAAATCCGTCAGAAAGAATAGGTGCCCAAGGAGTTAGTGCTCTGCCTAGGTGAAGAGACCATCGCCTAGGCGGAATTCTAACCGACTTAACCTCCGCCTAGGCGGATTCCGCAGAACAGGCCAAAATATCTATTTAGATATTTTTGAACCCCTAGGCCTATATATACTCCTTTCCCACGTCTGAAACAAGGAGTTGACAAACCCTAACCCTAATAGAAAGCTCTTAAGCTATATTTTGAAGATCAAGAAGGAGGTTCATCATTCGGACAAAGAAGAATCACTTGTGGATCGATCATTAGCGATAGTGAACCGTTTCACTTCCAGATTTGATCGTTTCTCTCTTGTTTTTATCTTTGTAATCACTTTTTCATATCTAAGAATGTTGAATCCCTCTTATTTTGTATGGTATATGGCTAATATCTTATAGTATTAGTTAAATGTTACTTAGGTGTAGTTGAAATCATGTAATTGTTAAGTCGAATGAATTAGTGTTACTTTAATGTGTTGTTTGTCTAAATCCTATTGTGTTTACCATTATTCTTGATATTATGTTAGTATTGATAAACCAAGAATACGGGGTTTGACACTCGGGAGAGGTAACCCTGGATTCGGACTAGGGTAAATACAACGTGACGTTCTAACAACCCGGGAAGGCGTTAGAACGTATGCAATCCATGATGTTGGCTAAAGACTCACGCGAGGGTCGTTAAGGCATTGAAGGGGACTTCCTCGTTGACACGAAATCATGTAATCCCCCGTCTTACACATGGGAGAGGTAGCGGAGGAGTTATCGATACAGAGATTGTCGGACTAGATAGAAAACCATTATAGCTAACTTAATGACTTCGATTATGCATTATGTGAAGAAATCAATGCCTAAGTAATTAGTGTAATTACAACTAACTTCATAGTTGTCGTTTATCTTAGTATATTAATTAGAAAACAAACAAAATTTGATTAGTCGAGATAATATGAAACTATTGAAATCGCAATACTCAATCGAATTACCTGCCTTCCCAGTGGAACGATATCCGATCTTACAAAATCCATTATATTAAAACTAGACCTCGTATACTTGCGAACAGTCCAATCATCTCGAGGAGGAAAAGGTTGTGAATCCTCGCGTGTGACACTATGCTATGTAATTGAGTTTGAGAAAATATTTGAGGGGCTAAATTGAATAATTTAAAAGATATAATTGAGTGAATTGAATTAGGATTGAGTCATAATTATATAATGGATCTATAAGTACAATTAATTGTCATGATATGTGGGAACTAGCCGTTGGAGGGCTTGTTTCAATTTCATATAAATAGACCTACGTTTTTAAGATTTCAATAATCCCAATTAATCAAATTTCAAGAGCTATTCAGTTCCTTAGTTTTCTGAGAGTGATTATTCTGAATTCATACTGAGTGTATTGTGAGATTATTCTTGTGAATTGTTCTTGAGAAAATTTGTTGTGGATTATTGTTGTTATTAATTTAGAGTTTCATTGATATTCATTCTTTATTCATTCGGTGGATTCCTGATGAGATCGTTCCAAGTCTTTGTTGTTAATTGTTATTTGATATTATTGTTTACTACTTGGTATATTGATCTTTGAAACCATTTTTCTTAACTTTAAATTGATTGAAATTTTTTGAAATGATTTATTGTGAAAATCTGATTACATGCTAAATTGTGTGCTACCCATTTTTATTAAAATCAGATTTTGAAATTCTCACTTTATTTTTATTACTTGTATCAGAACATTAATTGAGTTCAAATTAATCTGGGGTGGTAGAAGCTCTAAGTGGGAAAACGCTTATTAATTTTATAATTTGTGAGTTGTGTGCGGATTAGATACTATTGGGAGTATCTAATCAGGGGTAGCTGATTTCAATCTCTTTCGGTAAAGAAATTGAGATTTGATCTTTGCCTAGAGTATAAAAAGATTAGGTTACTCTTTTCCCGTGAAAAGAGATAGGGTAATTCTTCCTGTCTAGAATTATTTTGAGTGAATTTGTAACAGTTCAATTCTTACTGGGTAAAAGGATACTTGGAATATTTTTTGTGAGGTTTAATTCTTAGCCTAAGTATAAAAGAATTAGGTTAATCTTTAACCTGAGAAAAAAATAGGGTTATTCCTTAGCCTATTAAAAGGAATTGTAAAGGTTAATTTTGAGCCTGCAAAAAGAATCAGTTTGTAAGGGTTTGCTTCCTACTTGATTAAAGGAATCATAGTGATTAGTGGGTACGACTCTTCGCGAAGCTCGAGGACTGGATTAGCCAAGAATATCTTGGTGAACCAGTATAAATTTTGGTATGTTGCTTTCTTTACATTATTTATATTCTATTGTTTTGGCGTGCACCCAGTAGTAGGGCATAAAATATGCCGCTACTTACACTCGCAAGTATACGAGGTCAAAGTTTTAGAATAGTGAATCGGTTAAGATTGAGTATCGTGTCCACAGGGAAAGTGTGAATAATTGAGTACCGCAATTTACGTAGTCTTATATTATCCTGACGATTCAATTTAATATTTAAATTAAACTTATTAAAACTACTCCTAAGGATTAATTCTAATTACACTAATTAATTAGGTATCTATAACTTACTCGCTCCCTCTTCTGAGTGAAAAGCGAGCGACATGACTTCACGTTGACGCCGAAGTCCACCTCGAATGCCTTTCCGAACACATAGCCACGTGAGTCTTAATCCAACCTCATGGATTACACACTCTCCAACTCCCTCTTAGGTTATTGGATCGTCGCGTTGTGTTTAACCCTAATCCGAATCCGGGGTTACCTCTTCCGAGTGTCAAACCCCGTATTCTCGGTTTATCATAAAAAAACATAATAAACGTGAAATAACGGTAAAAACAATTAGAATTGGATAACAAACCATTAAAATTAACTTATATTCAACCAAAAAGGTATTTACATGAATTACATCTAACCCTAGCTAATATCTAACTAAACTAACATGATCTTGGCCATTAAAACATTAAACCAAAAGAAAATCATCATTTACAATAAATCATTAAATATAAAGATAGAAATAAGGAAAGAAAGATCAAATCTTAAAGTGGAGTGGTCCACTTTTGCCAAAGAACGATCCTCCCGAACTTCCTCTTCTCCATTGATGAACTTCTTATTTTAGCTCTTCAAGAATTGGCCAAGAACACTTCCTAAAACTAATCTATTCTACTCCTAAATTATCTAAGGTGAAAGGGGTCTCCAAAATATCCAAGCAGTCTTAAGGGAAGTGGGAGAAAATGTATTATAGGCACAAGGTTTCAAAATATCTCAAAATATCTATTTTGTTGTGCAGAGCCCACGGCCGCGGTAATGGGATCACGGCCACGGTGGTGGGCTAAGTCGGTTACATTCTGATCATTCATGGCCGCAGCGGTGGGTTCACGTCCGCGACCGTGGGACTGGCTTCCAACTCTCTGATCTTTTACCGCAGCGGTCGTGGCCTTCTCGCCGCGATGGTGGGACTTTGTGTATTTTTAGCACTTCTTTGCATTCTCACCACCACGGCGGTGGATTCCTTGCCGCGGCGGTGGCTTCTGTGATCTTGAAACCTTGTTTCTTCAACGTTTCATCACCGTTTTTTCACTGTTTTTGCTCGTTTATCGTTTATTTGCGTCCCTACACCTGAATTAACTGAAAACAAACTGAAACGCAATTAAATATAAATAAAACACTCGAAAACTACCAAATTTGATTTAGAAGCAGATAGATATTTTACACCTATCAAATACCCCCAAATTTGGAATTTTGCTAGTCCTTGAGCAAAACACTAACACTAAACTAAACAAACTAACTAAAAATGAAAAACTTGAAACACAAAAGAAGTAAATGCGTGTAAGTATAAAGTTCAATCAAAAAGTCCAATTTGTTCCTCCCTCAACATCCTTAAATCTGATCAAGTTTGGGAAATAACCCACACCAAGTGGTGTTCTAGAATTTCAACATTCAGTATCAATAAAAACCATTCTAGATCCATTGAATGTATGTTTGTGTAAGAACTCAAATGCATAATTACGCACATACTGGATTGGATTATTCAATTATTAAGTTCGTAACGTATATCGTTTAAGGATTCAGGAAAACCATACGCTTGATTGGGGTCTACTATCCACTAATGTAGGCTCGGATATTCACAGAGATCAATAGGGCTTGGTTTGGCTTTGGAGAACAACCACGGGTATCACTGGAAATGAAAATAGATAATCGGTTTAATTGATCGATACCTGAGGTAAAATTGCTTGTTGCTATCCTCTCTCATAACCCCACACTTTTAGAGTACAACTCTGAATAAGAAACGAAGATCGTGTGTATTCACTTCTCAAAAGAAAGGAAAATGAAAACACTATTCACATAAGTTTTTTTTTTTTTTTTTTTAACATATTCCTAAATTAATTCGAATAATAATTGTTTTAGGAGTGTGCCAAAAGAAGTTAGAGAAACACACCCCCAAACTTATTCTAATTTATAAAATTTTAGGAATATGCAAAAAGAAATGGTAGAAACACACCCCCAAACTTATTTTAGGAGCGTGTGAAAAGAAATACAAAAGCGACAAGTGAATATACTAATACCGAGTCAATAAAAATTCAACCGAAACCCCACCGCTCACTTGATTTTTCTCAATTTGAAAATTAGGTTTAGCGACATTGGTTTAGAAAAAATTTAAATGAAAAGAGTATTTGAACGTTTTTAGAATTTATTACGTTATCGGCTTCGACAGGGAAAATAAGGGATAAAAATTTTCAGGTTAGCTACAACGATTCAAGCGAAAAAATGATATCCTAAATCACGTCTCCGGAATTACCTTACCTAGGATTTTGCCTCAAGTTTCCTCCAAATCAAGTTCTAGATTCCTCATATTTGTCATGAACTTCATATTGAATAATCAACGTCTAATTGCTCAGATTATTATACATTGAGTCCGAATGTCGTGCGATTTTAGGATCTAGATAATTTTTACCCAATCGACATGTTAAGCATACAAAACAGACATGGAAGGTATTACCCCAGACCTCAATATGCAATTAGGGGATAATTCTCATAATCGGGACTTGGCCCAAATGAACTCAACAACTAAACAAGCAAATACAACTTCATACATACATAATTCTAAACTAAATATAATACTAACATACATACTAATCTAAAAACTACACATACAAAAACAAGGATTAAACTAAACTGGAAATTAAAAACTAAAACATGAATTAAAACAATAAAATACATACATAAACATAATTTTGTACATTAAAAAAAATTGCATTTTGTTGAAAAAATAATGGTTCATCCTTCTTCTACAAAAACACAAAAATGGATTAACACCCCCAAACTTAAACATGGCAGTGTCCATACTATCTAGCAGGGAACCCAATAACTGAATATGGCATGTAAAAATGGAAAACTAGGTTCGGACACATACCTAAGAGATAAGACATAGGAGTCTTACCTCCCACTGTCCACTTGGGGGAACGTCATCGCCACCACTTTCACGTTGGAAAAGAAACTGTGGTGGTTGCAAAAGGTGCAGCAGCACCGGCGGCATAGCCGAAAAAGAATGCATATCGATGCTGAAGTGATCGCACAAAAGCCGGTTGACTTGATCTTGATAGCGTCCATATTGGTCTTGGTAAGCCCATAGCTCGTATTGCCCTTATCAAAGATCTCGGAGTTCTTGGTAAACTCGATTCCCCTCGAATCCGTCTTGTCTTGGTGCCTCGGGAATTGGGGCCTCAGAAGGCCCTGCCTCGTCTCTCGCATGCTCAGCTTCTTCTTTCGCTCCTCCCTCAACCTGGCCTTGAGCGGTGCTCCTCCACTTTCTCCTAATAATAGCCGAATCGAGGGCATTGATTGGAAAAAATGGGTTATCCCCATGGATCACCACCCCGGCTCGCCGACACAACTCTATGAGTAAGCTTGGAAAGGGTAGGCCTCCTTTGGTTGTCCCCACGGTATGTAGAATCGAAGAATATATGTGAAATTGGACGTCGAGCGATTTTTCCCGCTGTATGGAATGTAACACAATAGCCCGCTCTTTTGACACGTCCGAAAAGTAAGAGGTTGGGATCAGGCTGCCACATATGAAGTAGTGCTATATCTTCGGCACCGGATTTACGAATCGGGTAAGGAAATTTGCTTGATCCGGCCCTTTGATAGTCCATTAGACATTACCCGTAGTAAGGGCCCGGATTATGTCCTCCATACTTGGCGTGTACCCCTCAAATGGATTTTAAAAGGCTGTGGTGGTCCCACTCCCAATACCTCGTTCAATTTTTCAGGACTGGAGAGGATAATCTTGCCTCGGACCTTTATCCGGTTCTGTTGAGCTTCAGTGGCATTTGCTTAGAACTCCCGGACTATGGAAACTTCACCAAGGGGAGGCGATTTGCAAAAATACTCCCAACCTTGGCTTTGAATAACGCTTTGAAATTCCACCGAGATCTTTCAGGGGCCCGAATCCTCACTGCTTTATGCACGGCCTGGTGAACTCATGCTTAAGAAAATGCTCCTCGGCTTTCTTTGAAACGAATCGGGTGGAATCGAAGTCAGGACCCGACCTTGATCCTTCATCCCTTGCCCTTTTTGAAGAAACTCTTTTAAGCGTGGTTCCTAGCAATGACATTCACAAACAAGACAAACCCAATCATATACGCACAATGAAAAACAGTCTCTATATCAACACTATCAAGAACAAGGCTTTATCTCAATACACATTCACCATTTGCAACGATTTCAGCAAAATACAAACAATTTAGCATGCATTTTTGTTTCACACAATTAAATAATCCATATCAACTAAGGTTATCACCAAAAATCAAACCAAAATCGCTTAGAAAATTAAAATCGCGAAAAATGGGGGTTTTAGGGGTAGGGCACATTCTAAATCCAATGATTTTTCATATAATCTTGCAAATCAATCAAAGTTTTTCAACAAATATATGAAATGCAGAAGCATCAACACTTACTTGTTGAGAAATGGTGGTCCAATCGAATGAAATTTGAAGAAAATCGCACCGTCGACTGTAAACCCTAACTTTTTCAAAAATGGGGAAGGGAAAAATCGGATGTTTGGAGATGAACTCATGGTATAAATCACAATTTTTGAAACTACAAGGATGATATGAAGGGTTTGAAACGGTTTGGAGGGGTTGGGATTAGAGGGATTTGCATTTTAGAGAGAAGGGGGATAGTTTTTTCTTCGCAAGGGCGCTACTGTTTTAATTTGAACAGACACGTCACCGCCGCGGTGGTGAGATACTCACTGCGGCAGTGGCAGCGCTTTTTCTAAACTTAAGCTACTAACGTTCCATAGCCGTGGCGGTGGATTTCTCGCCGCGGTGGTGAAGCGTTTTGCTGGAAAAAAGACACATCCTGAAGTTTCACTGCCATGGCGATGGAATTCTTACCGCGGCGGTGGGGTTTTGTTGATTTTTCTTCATTTTCCTCAACAAAACTCCTCACCACTCGTTTCCACTTCACTACTTCAATGATTTTAAGTACAAAACACAACCCTAACTATCCAAACTCCAAGATTTACCTCCAAACACACTCCAAGACCATTCTGGCCTCCAAAAAGAATTAAATAAATAGCAAAAATTGGGTTGAATTATGCCCTCTTTTTCATATAAAAAACAATGCATTTCATATCAAAACAAATGCGCTTGATTTACCATCCCTAACTGGACTTTCGTGTTACAAAGCATTTTTCACCAAAATTCCCCATAGGCAAGGAATTTGCGCTCAAATGCTCAGTCGGATCAAGATCAAGAATTAAAGTCGGCTTTCCCTCTCTATCCTTATCATTTTCAATATAAGCTCGATCTCAGGATTAAGAATTAAAAATTCCAAACTTCTTCATTGTTTCTCGAACGGCTTGATCACATTATCGCAATAAAATAAAATTAAAAATTAAAAATAAAACAAAATAAATGTCAGGATTAATATTCGACCACTTAGTCGCAATATCAACCTAAAATTCACACAATCTCCTGCAACGGTGCCAAAAACTTGATAGGGCATAAAATACACTTCTACTTACACTCGCAAGTATACGAGGTCAAAGTTTTAGAATAGTGGATCGGTTAAGATCGAATATCATGTCCACAAGGAAAGTGTGAATAATTGAGTACCGCAATTTACGTAGTCTCATATTATCCTGACGATTCAATTTAATATTTAAATTAAACTAATTAAAACTACTCCTAAGGATTAATTCTAATTACACTAATTAACTAGGGATCGATTTCATTCACTTAGTACCTATCTGGCTTAGTTTCATTATCAATAATGGTTATTATCCCACCCAACAATCTCGGTATCTATAACTCACTCGCTCCCTCTTCCGAGTAAAAAGCGAGCGAATACATGACTTCATGTTGATGCTAAAGTCCCCCTCGAATGCCTTTTCGAACACATAGCCACGTGAGTCTTGTCCCAACCTCATGGATTATACACTCTCCAACTCTCTCCCAGGTTATTGGATCATCACGTTATGTTTAACCCTAGTCCGAATTCGGGGTTACCTCTTCCGAGTGTCAAACCCCGTATTCTCGATTTATCGTAACAAGCATAATAAATGTGAAATAATGGTAAAAAAAATTGGAATTGGATAACAAACCATTAAAATTAACTTATATTCAACCAAAAATGTATTTACATGAATTACATCTAACCCTAGCTAATATCTAACTAAACTAACATGATCTTGGTCATTGAAACATTAAACTAAGAGAAAATTATCATTTACAATAAATCATTAAGTACAAAGATAGAAACAAGGAAAGGAAGATCAAATCTTAAAGTGGAGTGGTCCACTTTTGCCAAAGAACGATCCTCCCGAGCTTCCTCTTCTCCATTGATGAACTTCCTCTTTTAGCTCTTCAAGAATTGGCCAAGAACACTTCCTAAAACTAATCTATTCTTTTCCTAAATTATCTAAGGTGCAAGGGGTCTCCAAAATATCCAAGCGGTCTTAAGGGAAGTGGGAGAAAATATATTAATAGGCACAAGGTTTCAAAATATTGCAAAATATCTATTTTGCTGTGCAGAGCCCACGGCTGCTGCGATGGGATCACGGTTACGGCGGTGGGCTAAGTCAGTTACATTCTGATCGTTCACGGCCGCGGCGGTGGGTTCACGACCACGGCCGTGGGACTGGCTCCTAACTCTCTAATCTTTTACCGCAGCAGTCGTGGCCATCTCGCCGTGGCGGTAGAACTTTGTGTATTTTCAACACTTTTCTACATTCTCACCGCCGCGATGTTGGCTTCTATGATCTTGAAACCTTGCTTATTCAACGTTTCGTCACTGTTTTCCTACTGTGTTCGCTCGTTTGTCGCTTGTTTGCGTCCCTACACTTGAATTAACTAAAAAGCAATTAAATATAAATAAAATACTCGAAAACTACCAAATTTGGTTTAGAAGTGGATAGGTATTTTACACCTATCACCTAGTCTATAACTCTTATCCGCTGCTATAAAGATAATAATTAATTTAGGATAAAATTAATTATTTAAATTTTTAAGTGTTATTATTTGGTAATTTTTTTATTACTACCCAATTTTCCCGTCTCTCCCTCTTGGGTAGCTCACTGAGCCAAAATTTTTCCAAATCCATGCCTTTTGGGAAGGGGTGGTTCTATGTCGCATCTAGGAAGTAGTTTCTTTCGGGCCTTGAGTCCTTGGTGAAGAACTAAAAGCCCCAATTCTTTTTCCTAAGAGGAACCGACTGGGAATTTGGCCCCAATGAAGAAGGAGTTAACCCCATTCCAAGGGAGTGGGGTGTCGTAGGTAAGAATGATTTTATTTGTGATTGGTTCATCTATTGTGTAGTCTTTTTTGGTATTTTGACTGCTTTTTTTTTTCTTCCCTTTTTGTTTCTTTGTGCAGTCCCAGAGAAAGTAAGTGGAAAAAGAGTTCGACCTAGTGCATCAATTCAACAACAAAGGAGGATCGTGTGGGATACTGAGTTCAACCAAGTTGACCAATTGTTGGAATCAACACTGTACTGCTGTCATTTTAACCGTGCTCCTGGTTTTCCAATACCGAAGATTGACTAGAAAATCGAGAACGATAAGGTTTTCTTTTCTCGGAAGTTGTTGATTACTTGAATTTTCTAGGGTTTTCTCTCTTTATACTCATCTAACTATTCCTGCTCCCTTTGCAGAGATGGACAAGGTTACGTTGACCAGATTACTGAAGGAAAGGGCAGCTAAAGCCGTTGTTGAGAAAAGACAAGCCCCCCAACCTCAGGCAGAGGTTCCCTAAGAGGGAACTACTGAAGAAGGAAAAGAAAATTCCATAATGCATTCTACAAGTGAGGCCCCCGTCGGGGTAGAGGATGAACCGAGGAGTATAACGACGAGACAGTAGCACCGAAGAGAAGCCAAGGCTGCGGTGAGGAATGAGACACCGTCACGATCAGAGTAAGCCCCCATGCCTTCAGCGAGATGAAAACGCTCAAGGCTACTGTCGTGACATTTTAATGCATTTTAAATTACTCGCAAGTGCACGAGGTCAAGTATTAATAATATAGGAAAAGTAACATTGTCGTATCCACAAGAATTGGTTTAGATCATCACTAAGTACCGCGATTATCGTAACCTAATTTTATTTAAGCGATCCAATTTTGGGTTTTTGTAAAAATATAAAACTAAACTAAAATACTTGGAATAAATTCTATAGGAATTGATTATCTAGGGATTAACTTCGTTCACTAAATCGTGCTTGATTTAGTCTAATTTACATTAACGGTTATCAATCTATTCAACAATCTAGGTGTCTAAAACTCACTCACTACCTCTCCTCAGTGTAAAGTGAGTGAATATGAAACCACATGAACACCAATATCCCTATCTATCATTCACATATTGTACACATTCTAATAATCTCCCGAAACATTAGAACCTTATGTTGTGTTTAACCCTAATCCGAATCTGGGGTTACCTCTCTCAAGTGTCAAACCCCGTATTCTTAAATCAATCACAATATCATAACAATCATACTATGGAAGTAATGAAATGGTAAACACAATTAAATAGGGATGTACAACCGTTAATGAAACAAAAATTTACTCAAACATAATATTCGTGAACTAAATTAATCCCTAGATAATAAACGTTTAGCTACACATGGCCATAACCAAATATTCAACTAAAAATGAGATATACATAATCAAACAACCAACAAAAGTGTAGAATGAAAGAGAGAAACAAAGGAGAATAGCCAAATCTGAACAGTGGATGATTCCACTTCCATAAAGTCCACTCTATCTCATTTTCTCTTCTCCAATTGATGATCTCCTCTTGCTTAGATGATTTTAGGGCTCCAAAAACGTTTTAGGCCATGCAAGAATGAGTAGATACAAATAGAATACTAATATATGCTAAAAATATCTAGAAAACTAATGGTCAGCTAGTGTTTGAGCGCTACAGTGAGCAGAAGCTCGCTGCAGCAAACAGAGGGCATAAACTCTCTAACGGGAGGGTGCTGCAATGAGCAAATTCTCGCCAATGCCTGATTCGTATTGTCGTTGCAACATTCTCGTTCAAACTTCAATTAAGGTAATTCAAAAACCTACGGAAAGATAATATGTATATCTACAACTTCCATGTTTTGAGATTTTCCAAAATAGGATGGTTAAAAATGGCCTTGAAGTTGTAGCATTTTCACGTATCTTGCATTGTTTATCCCATAACACCTGATTTGAATACAAACAAATAAAAATGAATGAAAACATTAGTAGAACACTCGAAAACTACCAAATTTGGATTAGAAATATATAGATAAAATTAATTTATCAGCCGCTGAGATGGTGGAGGATGGTTGTACGGCAGAGCGTTTCTTACGCGCTCACGTATTGACTACTTGCAAGTGTACGAGGTCAAAATTTTAGTATAGTGTGAGCGTCAAGATCGGGTATCGTATCCACAGGTATTAGTGTTCGTTCTTATCGAGTACCGTGTTTATCATAACCTAACTTTATCTAGGCTAAAAACAAATGTATTTAATTTAATTAATACTGATACTAATATAATCTAAATTAACTAGACTAATATAATGAGATGTTTTAGGGGAAATAATTGTCTAGGGATTAACTCGGTTTACAAATACGTGTTCGATCACGATTGACTTACGTTTACAGTATTTGACCCATTTGATAATCTCAGTTTGTAAACTCCACCGCCACCTCTCTTGAGTGTAAGATAAGGGAATACATGACTTCGAGTCAACGAAGAAGTCCCCCTCAATGTCTTAACGACCCTAGGTCATGTGAGTCTTGCCTCAACGTCATCGATTGGCGTTATGTTTACCTTAGTCCAAATCCGGGGTTACCTCTTCTGAGTGTCAAACCCCGTATTCTCGATATATCTATCAAAGCATAATAAACATAACAATACGATAAACACAATCAAACTTCGAAGAACAAACATAAATGCAACACCGAAATCATTCAAAACACATATTTATAAATATATTGTTAATCCTTATACAATCCACGTTTAACTAACGTCCATAACCGTATTTACAATAAGAATGAGATAAACATCCTCAAAAAATCCTAGGTTAAAGAAATATGGGAAGAAATCGAAGAACTTAGCATTATCCGAAGTTTAGCAGCTAAGAACGTTCAACGATCGGTTCACCGTCTTCCTCCACCTCGGGATGTGAGCTCCCCCTCTAAAACCTCTCTACCTACCCTTAGATATATTCTAAGGGGATCAAATGGCCGGAGAGAAGATGAGGAAGGGAGAGGATAGGGGTTTAGATAGGCAAAATATGTAAAAAAAAAAAATCTTAAATCTGTGTAGAGGCCACCGTCGCGGCAGTGAGTAGGTCAATTAGCTGATCGCCTCGGTGGTGAAGAAGGCGGTGGATTAGGTTGACATCCTGCATCTCCAGCACCGCGGTGGTAGTCTCGCGCCACGACGTTGGATGTTCAGCAAGGATAAGTCATTCTCTGCGGCGGTAGGCTTCTTTCAGAATATTGCCGCCTTGCTCGTTTTTCCACTGTTCTTCGATCATTCTTAGTTCGATCTCATCATTTGTGCTCTAGTTTCCTATCGTTTTGCTCCACACACCTAATTTATACAAAAAGTATAAAAACTAATTAAAACAGAATAAAATAAATATAAAAACTACTCTAAACTTAACAAAACCGGTTTGGAAATATATAGGTAGATCACACTTATCAACGGCTATGGATATGCAATCCGCAATCGGCATCGCCAGCACCCGAACATTACAGTTGATGAAATTAGCATAGATTACTCAAACGTCGAAGGAGATTCTAGTCCCAAGATAGGGGATGTCGAAGCTGAGTAAGAAGACATCGATGTTGAGATAGGAGAAGTCGATGCCAGCCAGGACAAAACGGGTACTGTTCAAGGAAGCATTGAAGCCGAGCAGAACGAACCCCCCATTTGAGAAGGAGAATTTGGATTATCTTCTACTGGTAATGGTCAAGCTGGACTATCCTCTTCCGCCCGTTAAAAAATTCCAACCCCAACCCAACTCAATCCTGGATTTAACCAAAAAAAACTTGCAGTTGACCTTTTTTTTTTTTTTTTTTTTTTTTGTTGTAATGGGCTTTGGAGTCCCTTTGAATTGTAACGGACATTTGAATGAATTGAGATATCTTTTGACCTCTTTTCAAAAAATTCAAAACACTTGCATAATTTTCAACATGATCTTCTTTATTATTTCTGAATTTGTCTTTGAGTTTTTGTTTATCCTTGGAGAGTTGTCTCATTTGGAGCAGAAAGGCTTCTCTTTCCGATGGCGGAGCTTTACTCCTATCCTTATCTCGAAAGTATCGAGATGGGGAGAGGTCTGAGCTTAGCAAGTTGTCAGAACATAGAGTTGGATTCTTTCCTGGTAAATTGCTTGAACCCACCTCAGAGATGGACCTGAGCCCCTGCTCAGTCATTCTTAAAGATTTGGACCTTTTTATCTATGACATCCCCTTCTCGGTTATTTTTGAAGACTTGGACATTTTTAGCTATAATATTCACTTTCTACCTTAGCCAATTGGATGTATTTTGCAACTCTTCTTAGTCTCAGTAGTACTCTACTCTAGGATAACGATCCTTGACACTCTTGCTATTTCGTTCATTTGTGCTTAAAAAACTTCAAGTTTCTTTCACTAAGTTTTACGTCTTTTCTCGGACAAGTAGCTGAGAAGAAATCATATTTCCCTTCTCAGACTAAATACCGAGAAGATATTATGTCTCCCCTTCTCGGGAAAGGCATCATTTCATGTATTTTCACCATATCCATATCCTCCTTACCCCCTAGCCTAGCATCCGAGGAAAGCTCAGGTGGTAGGGTATGGTCTAGGAGTAGTACTTGTATGGAATCTGGCCCTTGCAGTTCCTAACCCCCTATGACCGGTCATAGGTTGGTTCTCCTTAGTAAGGCTCATCCCTAAGCCTTTTCGGGTTATCCCAAATTGTCTTTCCGGGAGGGCATCTTTCTTTTATGTTGCCTGAGATCAGCTCAGCTGTCAGTGGTGAGATGCCTACCTGTAGGTCCTCAAACCCGATCTATGTTTGGCCGTCGGAAGATAACCCTGAGCATAAACTCTCTGTTGGCCCAGTGAACTACCTAAGAGGGGGGTGAATTGGGTAGATAAAAAAATTATAAAAAAAAATACTTTAATAATCCAAATAATTAATTTTAATCCTAAATTAATTATTATCTTTATATTACAGCGAAAATATAAAATCAACTAGGTACATACCAAACAACAAAAATAAATAATGTAAAAATTGTAGCACACCAAAAATTTATACTGGTTCATCAAGCTACTCTTGGCTAATCTAGTCCTCCGAGCGCCACAGAAAGTCACACCCACTAAACTCAAGATTCTTTTAAAGGTAGGAACCAAACCCTCACAAAGATTCCTTTACAGGCTCAGAATCAACATTTATAAATTTCTTTTCACAGGCTTAGCAATAACCTCTACTTTTTACAAGCTCAAGAATAACCTAATTCTTTTTAAACAAAGGCTAAAGAATCAAAACCTCTCAAACACTCCAAATATCATTTTACCTGGTAAGGATTGAACCGTTACAAAATTGCTCACAAAATAATTCAATCTAAGAAGAATTACTACCTCAATCTCTTTATAGGAAGAGACTGAAACCAGCTACTCTTAGATTAAATACTCCCAACAGTATTTAATCCGTCACTCAACTCACCATTTAAAAATTGACAAATGATTTTTTTCACTTGGAGCTTCTACCACTCCAGATAAATTAAAACTGAATTAATATCCCAAAACTAGTGATAGAACAGTGAGATATTCAAAATCTGATTTTAAACAAAAATGGATAACACGTAATCAGATTGATTCAAGAAATTATTTCAAAAATATTTTTCAATAAAAAATCAAAAAATAATTTCTAAAGATCAAATTCTAAATATAATCAAGCAATACTAAATAGAAAGTAATTTGGAAAGATCTCACCCGGAATCCATCGAAAGAATAATTATAACAATTTCACTTCAGATTCGGTAGCAACAATGATTCAAAACAAATAATTCTCAAGAATAACTCTTAGAAAAGCTCTCACAATTCTCAATAAGATTTCTCTTAGAAAATCTCAGTTTAATTCTCTTAATCTCTCTCTCTCTAATATATAAAACGCAGGTCTATATAAATGGGATTAAAATAAGCTCTCTAACGGCTAGTTCCCATTTGTTATGATACTTAATTGCTCTTATAGATCCCTTATATCATTAAGAATTCATTCTGATTCAAATCACTTAATTATAGATTTAAAACTTCTCAATTAAGTCCCCCAAATATTTTCAATCACAATTAAATAAGATAGAAAGTATTACATGTACCAATTTGAAAAATATTTAAACTTAATGAACCAAATCTATAGGGATATCATAATATATGTTACATATCTCAAATAACATTAAATCTCTAAAATCTCTCATGAATCCTAATCAAAAAATGGCTAATAACGGTTACTTTCAGAATAAAATTCGAAATTCCCAAATATTCTAAAAAAGTCCCATAAGTCGACCGACCAAGATCACATGTCGACCGATCGATTCAGGATATAGCCAAGCCAAGAATTATGTGCCCATTGGTTGACTTATTTGTCGACCTAGAGATTTAGAGAGTTCAATTTCTTAACACCGGTCGATTACTCTGTCGACTTATAGATATAGAGAGTTTATTTATAAGTATAGGTCGACCTACCTGTCGATCGAGAGATACTGAGACTTTTTCTTCTATGCTCCGGTCGACTTACCTGTCGACTTATGGATGTTGGAACGCTTCTCTCAATTCGTTTTTAATCCATTTTCATTGACGTTTTCGCCCCTTTTAACCGGTTTCTTTTCTCGGTTAGCTCCACTAAATACTTAAATTCAATTTTAATCAATTATTAATATTTCTTTTTTAATTACACATAGGAGCAAATAATTTAGCTAATTAGGATCTATTAAAAAAACACATATTTATAAAAATCATTTAAAAATATTTTTGTGTCATGTGTGATCCTAATTGGGATATTAAGAGTTGAAATTTAATTTGAGTTGTTTTCCCTAGGTTCTTCAAATTCTTCAACCTTTTAATCATTTATCATCTTTGTCATCATATCTTCATCATTTGGAACTAATAAATTGAAACACTTAATCAAACCATTAGTTCTACCAAAAACATCAATCTTTAATTGTCCAGCAAAATCTTAGGATCAACACTATCGATTAGTGGAGAGGGTCAGGTTACACCCTCGACGCGATGCGCCGTGATGGGTTTCTTTATGGAGATTTCCCCTGATGCTGCGCATCAGAATACCATTTCTTTCTAACAAGAATCTAGGGGTGGCATATCTTCATCTGAGATAGGGCGGAGGGCTCTTCATCCCGGTAAACATGCAGTTTTGAGATTCGTAGGAAAGGTTACTCATCTCAATCCAAGATGGGATGGGGTTTGCACTTCACCACCATCGACAAACTTTGGAGAATGGAGAACTGGTTGAACAAAACATTTCTTCCATTCATAAGTAGTTTCTTTACAAGCTTCTAAAAGCAAAAAAAAAAAAACTTTACAAGCCACCGAGGCTTCCTCTCTAGGGTAGTAGCGTTTCAAATGCTCTACATTCCAAGGGTGCCTTAGGGGGACACTCTTTTCTGTTTCCAACTCATAAGTGCTGGGACAAGCAATACGAGTGACACGGTATGGCCCTTCCCAAGATGGAGCAAGTTTGCCTGCAGTTGAGTCCTTGGTGGCCAAGGTTACTTTTCGAAGGATGAGATGGCCAAGGTCGAATGACCAAGGGTGAACCCTTCTGTTGTAATATCTGGCCGTCGTTTGTTGAAAAGTTGCTTTCCGAACATGGGCACGTTCTTTCCTTTCTTCGAGAAGATCAAGGTTAAGGGCCAAGGAGGCATCATTTTCATTCGGGCTGAAGATCACTGATATCTGAGGAGAGGGAATGTCTATCTCATCAGGGATCACTGTCTCTGATTTGAAAGTCATCGCGAAAGGGGTTTCCTATGTATAAGTCTTTGCCATAGTGTGATATACCCAGAGAACGAGACACACGTCTTCAACCCATCTTTCCTTTGATTTATCTAATATAGTCTTGAGCCCATGGAGAATTTTGCAATTGGTGACTTCCACTTGTCCATTGGCTTGGGCCCTGGAGATGCAAAGTGGGTCCAAATCCCGAGCCCTACATAGAATTCCACAAAGAGATCATTGTCGAATTACTTCCCGTTATCGAAAATGATGGCTTTTCGTATTCTGAAGCAGCACACGATGCTTTCCTACATGAAATCTCTGATTCTTTCATTGGTGATTTGCGTAAATGGCTTAGCTTCCACCCATTTTGTGAAATAGTCAATTGTGACAATGAGGAATCTTCTCTGCCCAGTCCCTTTGGGGAATGGTCTGAGAAGGTCAATGCCCCACTGGGGAAAAGGCCAAGGACTCATCATGGGGATGAAAACAATTAGAGGTAGTTGGGTATGAAAGACGAACCTTTGACATTTATCACATTTTTTGACAAACGCCGTGGAGTCCTTGTGCACATCCGACCAGAAGTATCCATGTCTGATGAGCTTGTAAACCATGTACCTTCTTCCCGAGTGGTTTTTACATACCCCTTCATAGATTTCCCTCATCGCGTAGCCCGACTCTTCCGATCTCAGGCAATGGGAATATGGGACTAAGAAGGATCATTGATAAAGCACCCCATCAATGATAGTCTACCTATATACTCAATACCACATCCGCCTGGCCTCTGCTCAGTTAGAGAGAAGTGTTATGTTTTGAAAATATTACCTTATTGGGTTTATCTAGGTCAGCACGTCGGACAGAGCACATATGGTGGACACTTGGTCAGAAGCTGTTGTGTTTGGCTCCTCCAGGTACTCAACAGGGATGCTTCTCTTCAAGGTAAATTCCACGACAGAGGCCAGGTTAGCCAAAGCATCGGTATGCTAATTCTCTTCTCGGGAGACTTGGCGTACTAGGATATTTTCAAAATTTTCCATAAGTGCCTTTGCCCTTCCAAGGTAAGCGATCATACTTGGATCCTTAGTTGTGTATTCACCTTTTACTTGGTTTACAACAAGTTGTGAATCACAAAAAGACTTGTAGATTTTTGGCGTTGAATTCTCTTGCTAACCAAAGTCCGACGATAAGGGCTTCATACTCACTTCATTATTGGTGGCTCTGAACTCTAACTAAAGTGCATATTCAATTTCTTTTCGATCCGGGGCTATCAGGACCATTCCAACCCCAGACACCCCTACGTTGGAGGAACCATCCGTAAAAAGTTATCATTTGTCTGGACCAAGATCATCACTTCTTCCGAGATTGGAAGGTGCCCCTTCCGAGATCGACGCCTCTACCAGGCCAAGATGAGCTTCTTGCCGGGCAGGGCCATGGTCATCTTGGATGGGTTTTTCTGAGAAATTCATCTCAACAATAAAGTCGGTCAGGACCTATCCCTTGATAATTTCCCTAGGCTGATAATCAATGTGGAATTGGCTAAGCTCAAGGTTGTACTTCATGAGCCAACCAAAAACATCGGGTGAGTGAAGAACTTACCGCAAGGGTTGATCGGTAAGGACGACGATCACATGAACTTAAAAATATTGCCTCAATTTTCTTGACACGATGAGAAGAGCGTAAGCCAACTTTTCAAATCGTTGATATCTCATCTCGACATCAGTCAACATTCGACTTGCATAGTACACGGGCATTTGAATTTCGTCCTCTTCTCGGATCAAGGTCACACTGACTGATGTGTTTGAGGTAATGATGTACATGAACAATTTTTCTTCGTCCTTGGGGGTACATAGCAGCAGCGCTAAGGAGAGGTAGGTTTTGAGTTCTTGGAAGGCGGCCTCACAATTCGTTGTCCACTCGAATGCTTTATTGCCCCGCAAAACGTTGAAGAAGGAAAGGTATTTTTTTAAGGAGTGTATAATAAAATGGTTCAAGGCGATGAGCCTCCCCATAAGTATTTGAATTTTCTTTTTTGTCCTTGGAAAGGATATTTTGAGAATGGCATTGATTTGATTGGATTAGCGTCAATGCCCATTTGTGAAACCATGTAGCCCCGGAACTTTCCCGCTGAAACCCCGAAGAAGCAATTAGTGGGGTTCAGCTTCATGCAATGAGTTCGGAGCTTGTCAAAATAATTTTGGAGATGGCCGATATGATTGATAGGTGTAATTTACCAATCTATTTCTAAACCGAACTTGTTAATTTTCGAGTGTTATTATAGTATTTTAATAAGTTTTTATTCTTTTTGTTATAAATTAGGTGTGTAGAGTGAAAAGGGATAAAAAGAATTATAAATGATCAAATCAGATCAAGAGCAGTTGAAGAACGGTGGAAAAAGAGCAAAGAAGCTAAATTTTAGAACCTGCAGCCCACCGCCGCCACGGTGAAACCATCGCCGCGGTAGTCAAAATATAGAGAAAGAGCCTAAACTTTCTGCAAATCTATCTCCGCAGTGGTGAGATCCACCATCGTGGTGGTGAAGCAACAAAATGTCTCTACTCCCACCACTGCATCCACCGTCGCAACGGTGACACTCTCGATATACCCACCGCGGCGGCGGTCACTCTGCACAGATTTTAGATATTTTTTTAGATATTTTTGTTCCCTATTTCCTTCCTCCTCTTCTCTCTTTCATCCATTAGAGACCCCTTAGTTTTATAATAGAATAAAGAGTATTTTGGGGAGTGCTCAACCAAATCTGAATGAGAAGAACACGTTGCGAAGAAGGAGAAGCGATCTTGGAACGATTTTAGCGTCAAATCTTCAGATAATGGCTAGTTTCTTTCATTTCTCTCTTCATTACTTAACTTTGGTTTATTGTTTGAGCATGTTTAGCTTGATTATTATTGTACAGACAGTTACGGCTATGAGCTAAATAGATTTTGTCTAGGGATTAATAAT
Source organism: Eucommia ulmoides (assembly GCA_016647705.1). NCBI lineage: Eukaryota > Viridiplantae > Streptophyta > Magnoliopsida > Garryales > Eucommiaceae > Eucommia > Eucommia ulmoides. Next base: position 50,061,350 of record CM028339.1, on the reverse strand, counting down.
ATTTATAAAAATATTGTTTGTTTGAATAATGTTTCTTTAACGGTTTCATTATTAGATTGTGTTTATCATTCTTGTATTTCCATTATATGATTATTTAGATATATTGAGAAATCGGAGTTTGACACTCCAGAGAGGTAATCCCGAATTCGGATTAGGTTAAACACAACGCGACGATCTAATAACCCGAGTGAGAGTTAGAAAGTGTGCAATCCATAACATTGGAGCAAGACTCATATGACCTAGTGCCCTTAAGACATTGAGTGGGATTTATTCGTTGATGCGAAGTCGCATACTCACTCATCTTATACTCGGGAGAGGTGGTGAGTAAGCTTACGATACAGAGATTGTCAAATAGGATGAACATTGTTATTGTAAATTAAATGAAATCAAACACATTTAAGTAAATGAAGTTAATCCCTAGATAATAGTTTTCCCTAAACATCTCAATATAGTAATATAGTTTAATGAGTATAAATAGTATTTTAGTATTAGTATATTTAATTGTGAAACTACAATTTTTATCGCTTAAATAAAGTTAGGTTATGATAATTACGGTACTCGATAATAATCTCAACCAATCCCCGTGGATAGATAACCCTAACTCTCCTAATCTATACTAAAACTTGACCCATACACTTGCAGTGAAAGTAGCGACATAATATTCCATCTCCAAGTTTTTGGCATTGTTGCTAGAGATTGTGTTTTAGATTATTATTGTTATTGTGAGTAAATGACCTGATTTTAATTTAAGCATTTCTTTTGTTGATAATTTTTTGTTTGTAGTTTTGTTTTTCTTTCTTATGCAGGGTACTTGAAGATATTAGATCGATGAGTATTGATGCATTTTTTTCAACAAGATTTCGAGCCGTTTTATTGTACTTGGGATTGTTACAACGAGCTGTTATTCTGGTTTCCGAATCATGGGTTCCCCACGGAATGTTAACTCCTAAATTTCCTCGACGGGTTATCAGCTGAAACCAGAACATGGGTGGAAAGAGAAAATGGTACTTCCTTTTTCTATGACCTAATCGCAGACGAAGACATTTGGTCATTGGAGGAACTGGCAGCCTATGATTATCACTGTTGAAATTATTCACCAAGTCACCAAAGCTTGGGGGATAGTTTCACCACCACGGCGCCATGGATTGACACTCTGGTTCAAGATAAGGAGTCTTTCCCTGCCTTAGAAAACATGTTCTCTATAGTTACGAGGAAAACTTAGAGATTCTTAAGGGAGACGAATGACTGGATCAACGAGCACGAGGATCGTCTTGATTATATTGAAACAGTCTGCGCCGACATCGATGGGACCGTAATATCTTGGCAAATACAAATCGGTCATCTTCTTTGCTATGTTGAGTCCAAGCTAGACGCGGTGGCACTGAGGGAAGAGCATGTCACATCTGAATATGATATCCACCGTGAAGAACTAGAAGCAAACGAAAGGTACTTGGGTGAGATCGAAGATGATCAAGCTAATTAGGAGAGAACCCAAGTATGGATTAGCGATGGAGATTCAGATATTAATCATTGTGAGTTTTCACCATTTGAATTCCAGTTGGTGATACTGCACTCAATCCAATACTATCGCATTTACGAGGATCCGATGTGGCTCACCTATCCTACCCCGTTTCTAGCTCAGTACGTTCAAGCTCCCCAAGCACAAAATCTGAAGAAGAATCGAGTTGAAAGATCTAGCAGAGTAGAGCCAAATCTCTCCAGTCTTGAGGGCGTACAAAATCAAGACCCTTATGTAGTTTTGTATGACACTTACTATGGGCGGAAGCCACTCTTTGAAGAGCCTTTTGCCGTGTCAAGCCAACAACCTTAAATCAAGTGCTTTTTGGAAGGCAACCCAAGGCAAAAAAAAAGTTAGATCTATCTCCATCGACTTGATTCAGAGGCGAGATTCTCTCGCCTCCCAAGTACGTGTTCTAAACTCCCATCTTCATTATAATGATTTATGCTATCATTGCGATCGCTGATGGGTTGTTGTGGACATTACCCGTTTTAAGTACGGTGGTGATGTGTAGTATATTTAGTATGTGTTTATGTTGTTAGTTATGTTTTGTTTTTATTGTGTGTATGTTTATTTAGGTTAGTTGTTATTGTATGCTGAGTTTTTACTTCATTTGGGCCATTACCCGATGATAATATTACCCCCTGGTTGTTTTCGAGGTCAAGGGTAATACTTATTCATGTGTGTTCTGTGTGCTTGACAATGAGTTTTGGTAAAAGTTATTGTAGATCCTAATTTGCACGAGCACGTAGACTCAATATATAGTTGTTCAATTGATTAGAGGACAATTATCCATTAGCCAAACTCATGACAATTTAAGGATTCCAGAACCTGATTGAGGGGAAGCTTGAGGCAAAATCCTAGGCGAGGTAGTTCAGGAGATATGATTTAGGCATTCATTTTGTCGCTTGAGCTTTTGAAACTTACCTTGTAAAATGTTTATCTCTCGTTACCCTGTCGAAGCCTAAATTTCATTACAATTCCAAACACATAACAAATACCCTGGCCGATTGATTTTTTTCCAAACCTATATCGTTAAACTGAAGGCACAATTTTAAGTAAATCAAGTTAGCATTCATATGTGCTACTTGAAGTGAGTGGTTGGGTTTAGGGTGAACTTCTGATTGGTTCGATATTCAAGTAATCACTTGTCATTTTGTTTTTTCGTTCATTTTCACCACACCCATGAAAAGTAATAATTAAATAAGATTGGGGGTGTGGTTTGTTAAATAAAAAAACATATGTAAATATTGTTTATTTTAGTTTCTTTTGACAAGTGAGTACGTTGTTCTTAAATGATTGTTCAGGGTTGTTTCAAAATTAATCTATGGGGGTTTGGGTTTGAGTGTGAGTGTGCCAAGCGTTGAGCCTTGGGTAACGTTAAGTTAACAACGTTAACCCGTTTTATATTTTCTATATACCCTTGGCCAAATGTTCCCAAATAGAACCAAGTCCTTTTGATTTTTATGAACTGCTTAGCCTATATTAGTGGAGAGTGGAACTCAATCAGGTATATGGATATCCTAGTCCTTTACGGTCTAAGTCGTGAGCTTCATTGGTGGATAATCCAATTCGATCTTGGATAGCTATATTATTGAGTTTAGCACACACACGTTGAAAGGATGTAGAATAGTGTTTACCATTATTGAATGTCGAAATTCTAGAACATCACATAGTGCATTTTACCAACTGAACTCAATATGATTGGGGGTTGTTGAGGGAAAAATGTTTTGATTGGTACAATAATTCAAAACTCACATATCATTATGTTTAGGTTGTTCATGTTATTTAATTTAGTTGTGTTTTACAAAAACGATGTTCATCCTATCCCTGTGGACAAGATAACCCTAACTCTCCTAAACTATACTAAAACTTGACCCATACACTTGCGATGAAAGTGGCGATATGATATTTCGCCACCAATGATTATGTGCCTTGGTGCTTTTACGAGCATATCATCAATATAGACTTTCATCATCGAGTCAATCTCTTTCTTGAACATCTTGTTTACGAGTATTTGATAAATGGCCCCGGCGTTACGGAGGCCGAAGGGCATAACCTTATTATAGTAGGTGCCTCTGTCCATGATAAACGAGGTCTTTTCCTTATTAGGGGAAAACATAAGGATTTGATTGTATTGGGTATAAGCATCTAGGAAACTCAAGCGTTTGTGCCTGGCCGTAGCGTCTATGACCAAGTATATTCTCATCAAAGGGAAAAATCCTTGGGGAATGCCTTATTAAGGTCTTTGAAGTCCATGCAGAGATTCCATTTGTTTTCAGCCTTGGGTGCGAGGACGACATTAGAGAGCTAATCGGGAAATTCTACCTCTTCCACCACGATAGATTTCACTTACTTGTTCATTTCTTGCTCAATAAGCTTTTGATATTCCGGGTTGAATTTTCTTCATTTTTCCCTCACAGGGGGATGGTGAGGGTTATCATGGAGACGCTCGGATAAATCCCAGGAAGCTCGTTGTGGGACCAAGCGAACACATCAAAATTTCTCCTAAGGAGATCAGTTAATTCTTCCTCTTGGGCCGTGTTGAGCTTGGCACCAATCCGGATAGTTCTTCCCTCAATAGTGGGATAAATAGATAATTCTAACAGGTCTTCATGGGGTCATGGATGGGATTTCTTATCTCAGGGGTCATCGTTAGGCACGACTCCGGGATCAGACAGGGTCACAAGCTCAACCTTGTTGTTCCCAGTCCCGGTTGTTAATTGTTGTTTCTTCTTCTCGAGTGCCCTTCTGGCACAAGATCTAATGACTTCTTGGTATCTCCTCACCTCCTCCACCCCTCTTTCTATAGGTAATTTCATTGATTGATGGTAGAAGGCGGACACAGCTTTTAACATTGCCAAAGTGGGTCGCCCAATGATTGCGATGTAAGGAGAAGGTCAATCCATAATGAGGAATTTGACCCAAACAATGGCTGAAATGGGCGTAACGCCAATCGTGACGGGAAAAAAGATCCAGCCAATAGAATTTATTACGTCCCCGTCGAATCCCACAAGGGGTGAAGTCGTGGGTCTCGTGGACCTCAAACTCATGTTCATTTTTTCGAATGTCCCATTTGAATACGAAATCTGCAGAGCTTCCTCCATCGATCAGAATCCATCCCACTTTGTAGTGGTTGATTAGGAATGAAATTACCAAGGCGTCATTGTGAGGGGTATGAATCCCTCGGAGGTCAGCTTCACTGAAGAAGATGACGCTGTGCGAAGTAGCATCAATTGTGCTCACCTCGTACACGTCCTTGTTGGATTTTCTCTTCACTTTACCCTCATGCCTCTTCCGGGATGAGGTGGTCTCCCCTCATGTTTATTTCACCATCTATACGCATATCATCATCATATTCCCCAACTTTTCCTCTCGATGGGGGTTGGCCACAGTTTTCTCTTCCCGGTTGACCCCTATGCTCATCTCGGTGACTACTCTCCCCAAAGCCTACGTTCTATTTGTGGACGTAATAACCAAGGTACCCCTATTTTATGAGGGACTCAATCTCTTTTAGGAGCTGGAAGCACTCGTCCGTTGAGTGACCTCGGTCACGGTAGAACTCGCAATACTTGGAAACAAATTTTCCCATGGGTTTTCCTCTCGGGAGAGGAGCTGGTAGTAAGAATCCTCTTCCAGAATTTTTAGCAAAAATTGTTGTTATGGATGCAGTTAGGGGTGTCATCAATGGGCAAGTCCCAAGGGGTGAAGGATGCCTCTAATCCATGGGAAGGGGTCCTAACCGCCCTTCGGCCTGCATCCTTCCCGATCCTTGCACTTTGCTTGACTCTTTCTTTGTTCGGCTCTTTCTATTCTGAATCCCTTCTCATGCTCACTTCCCGACATCTCTGAGGTCTGCTTCATATAAGCTTGTACCCTTAACCAAGGTAGTAGTTAGGTTCAGCGAGGGTCAAAAGCATAGAACATAAGATAGTCTTTGATGCCTCAGCCCATCAATAAAAGCTTTCAGGGCCACAGTATCCAGAATGCCCCCACAGCTTAAAATTTCCCTATGGAATCTGGTAACAAAATCACCCAAGGTTTCCAGTATTTCCTGTTGGAGGGCGAAAAGATGGGTCACTATTTTGGGCCTTCTTCGTGAACAATCAAACTGGACCAAGAAGAGTTGTTCCAGATGAGTGAACGATAAGACTGAGGCAGGAGCCAACTCTCAGAACCAAGTTCTGTCCATTCTAGTGAGAGTGAAAGGAAATAACTTACACCTTATCACCACAGAAGTCGTATGCATGTCTATAAAAACAACAAAAATGGAAAGGCGATCAACGCGGTCAATTATCCTATCGTATAGAGCTATTTGCGGGCTAAAGAACATGTATGGAACCACCTCAAGCACAATATCATCGACAATGGGAGATCTTATGCCTGAAGGGAGTCCAGCAACCCCTTCTGCCCCCGTATCTGTACAAGTGTTGCCTCTATCTTAGTGATGCACCTTTCTAATGCAACTTCTCCCCTAGGTGGTGGTGCAACATAATTGGCAACCGGTCTTGACCTCTGCCTCTCAGCGAGAGGGAAGTGGAAGTCAATATCCTGAGCACGGTGAACTCTGCGATTAGCACGGGCGACATTACTGAAGGTTCTTCCTGGCTAGTGATCATGAAAATCCTCTATTTGGCAAGCCAGGAAGGCAAAGATACAGAATCGAAAGTGGCCGATGGGGCCATATCCTGCTCCCTCATTGGTCGATCGCGCAAACGAGGTTGTTCTCTTAACACATACCCTTCAGAGTGGATGACACGGTATGATCCTTGGTGATGATCTTTACCCTCTACATACTAGAGAACCAGTCCCATGGAAGGTGGTGTTCCTCTCCTCCTATATTCTAGAGAACTGGTCCTCACTGGTCTGGGGCTAATGATAGGCAGGAGATGATGGTTTTGAGACAAGATTGATACTGGCATATCTATCACTCCAAATTATCAATTCGCACCGTATCTATGGCTTCAATAACTGGTCTAACATAGACTCCTACAGGCGGAGCCAATGGGCTTGCCTGGTTGGTGGGAAGTGCGTTTTCTTCTTCTTCCATGATGGGGACTATAGTCCTCACATCTAGCCTAAGGATTCTTGATATTTCTCTAGCCGAGTTACTATCCACTGTGCTATTCGGGTCTCTTGGTCGCACAGTCTGACTAGACCTTGTAATATCTAACCTGTAGCCGAGATGGGAGAAGATGATTAGAAGAAGGCTTTTAATTTTGTTTTCTATAGACGACGTCAAATTGTTGATGTCGGATTTTGGATAACCTCACCAATATGGTTCGGTCAACGCTGGTGGAAATGGAAAAGTCTAGAATAGAGATCTTCAATCTGTGGAGCTTCTTATCTATGGAGAGGTCTCTGGCCGAGAAAGGATGGGCTTGAATTAGAACGGACCCAAAAGCCTTTTGAGCCGAGAAGATGAGAACTAGAACGCTTTGTGCTCCAAGAACAGATGAATTGAAGCTTGAGATAAAGCAGAAATGAGATGGGAAACACCTAGAAACCTGCACAAAGGACTTGTCAGGTTAGTTTTGGCGCATCCCATCAGGTGTGAGAATCAGCACACAAGGGGAAAATTTATAGATAAGCTTAAGCATGGGTTAGTGTCGCCTCAATTTCACATCAGTGTCCCATCTCGGTATGTAGCCAATGAGAGGGTGCCAAGGAGCATCTTCAGGTCGGCCATGGGCTTTTTAGCCAATGAGGAGAGGGCACAAGGGCACCTCATGTCAGTCATGGCAGAAGATATTTAGAGATATTTATAGATATTTATGGTTGGGGAAGTAAGTCAACCCATAATTCGAGATAAGTACTTTCTTACTATAACCAAGATGAGGAACTTGATTCCTGCCCTTCCTAAAAAGCTAGAGACATGAAGGAGGAGTTGTGTGGATCTTCTTGCCCTGCCCTTCTCGTATAGTTCGAGAAGATGAAAACGGCTTTTGCTCAGCAGCTTGCGAAGTCAATTTTCGAGATAGGCAATGCCACTACGGAAAAAGCCAAGACGGGGAAGGATTTTCCATCCCGGTTGTGGCTCGCCTGCTCTTCCTGGAGTGTACTACCGACTGGGGTCCTGGAACGCCTGGTAGGGGCTAAGGTGTGCCCCTGCCCGATACAATCTTCACACTTAATCCTTTGGTATGAGTTAATCTTGATGAAGTATTGTGGACACATAGCGGTCTTCCTTTGGTTGCGTTGGAGTGACCATTTTTACACTCATTAAATGTTAACTCTTCCTTAAATTGATTCATGTACTGACTTATCGATTCTCTTTTCTACTACCGTAGAGCTAATAAATAATCTAGGCCTTTCTTTAACCTCTAGAAAGTTATGAAAAAGTTGACAAATGTCATTCCGAACTCTATTGTTGATCCTAAAGATTTTGATAAACAATTAAGTGTTGATGTTTTGATGGAACTAACGGTTAATTGAATGTTTCAGTTAATTAAGTTCCAGTGATGAAGATGCGATGACAAATTTATAAATGGATGCTAAATGATGATGTCGAAGATGATGAAAAATTAAGAGTTTGAAGAAATTAGGGAAAAACAACTCAGGTGAATTTCAATGCTTAATATCCCAATTAGGAACACACACAGTACAAAAAAAAATTATTATTTATGTGTGTTTTGATAAGGTTTAATTATTTGCTCCTATATGTGATTTGAAAAGAAATATTTTTAGTTGACTAAAATGGAATTTAAGAAGTTAGTGGAGCTAATTTAGAAAAGAAAATGGTTAAAGGGGCAAAAATGTAAAAACGAATAAGTTAAAAACGAGTTCAAAGAAGAGATCCAGCATATAAAAGTCGATAGATGAGTCGACCAGACCAAGCAGCAGAAACAATTTGTATCTCTAAGTCGACAGGCAGGTCAACCGGTGAAGAGAAGTTGAACTCTCTGTATCTCTAAGTCGACAGGTAGGTCAACCGATGAAGGTAAACTGAACTCTCTCAATCTCCAAGTCGACAGGTAGGTCAACCGATGAACGCAGTAGCAATGGCTTGGCTATATCCTGAATTGGGCAGTCGACTGACTAGTCGATCGGACGTGCTGTTTTAGGATTATGTTTATTCTGAGATTATATCCAAAAATAGCCATTTTTTGTTCGGATTTGAGAGAGATTTCAGAGATATTATTATATTTAAGATATGCTTCACCTAATATCTAAATCCTATTGAATTAGTTCATTAAATTTTAATGTTTCTCAATTTGGTACATAAAATTGATTCTATTCTAATTAATTGAGATTGAGAAATATTTGAGAGACTGAATTGAAAGATTTAAAAGTCATTATTAAGTGAATTGAACCAAAATGAAGTCATAATGATATAAGGGGTCTAATAGAGCATTTAAATGTCTTGATAAGTGGGAACTAGCCGTTAGAAGACTGATTTCATTATCCTATAGAAAACTTGCGTTTTTCATATATAAAGAATAATCAATCAATATCAAGAGAGCTAAAAGAGTTATGATCATTTGTGAGCTTTTGTAAGAGTTATTATTCTGAGATATTGTGTGAGTTATTTTGAGAGGTGATCTTGAAGATCAATTGCTATTAATCTTTGTTGCTACCAAATTTGAAGTTACATCGTTCTAATTACTCTTTCTGTGGATTCCGGGTGAGATCTTTCCAATTATATTCTATTATTACATTACTTGTTTATCTTTTGGAAATTGATCTTAGAAATTGTTTCTGATTTTTATAAACAATTTCTTGAATCTGATTACATACTCATTTATTTGCTACCCATATCTTGTTTAAAATCAGATTTCCAATCTCATATTTTTCTATCACTAGATTTGGGATATTAATCGAGTTATTATTTATCTGGGGTGGTAGAAACTCCGAGTGAGATATTCTACTTATCAATTTGTATTAGTGAGTAGTGTAACGGATTAAATACTGTTAGGGGTATTTAATCAAAGGGTATCCGGGTTTCAGTCTCTTCTTGTAAAGAGATTGAGGTAGTGATTCTTCCTGAATAGAATTGTGTTTTGAGTGAATTTTGCAACGGTTCAATCTTTACTAGGTAAAAGAATATTTGGAGTGATTGGTGAGATTTTGATTTTTTGGCCTTAGTGTTAAAAAGAATTAGGTTATTTTTTAACCTATAAAAAGTAGAGGTTCTTCCTTAGCCTGAGAAAAGAATTTTCTAAAGATTAATTCTAAACCTGTCAAAAGAATCGGTGTAAGGGTTTGGTTCCTACCTTTAAAGGGATCTTGAGTATTAGTGGGTGCAAATCTCCGAGGGGCTCAGAGGACTGGTCTAGCCAAGAGTAGCTTGGTGAACCAGGATATATCGTGGTGTGCTGGAATATTTACTTTGCTATTTGTTTTTGTTTGGGTGTGCACCTAGTTGATTAATTAATTCTGCTGTGATATAAAGATAATAATTAATTTATGATTAAAATTAATTATTTAATTTATTAAAGTTTTATTCTGATAAAGTTTTTAAATACTCTATTCACCCCTCCTCTTGGGTATTCTACTAGGCCAACAATTGGTATCATAGCTGGTTTTAGCTCATTAGGCTTAACATCCTAACTAAACCGGTCACGTGCACACACCATGGATAATATTTTTTGTGTATCTTCTCTTGATGTTGATAGATCTTTATATGATAATGTGGTTTATGATTCATGTGATTCGTGTGGTAGTGATAGAGATGATGATAATGAAAATGTCTATATTGTTATGAAAAATTTACTTTCTTTCACACTACATTTTCCTAAAGAGAGCTTGAGTTTAAAAAGAAAAATTGATTTTTTTGAAAATGGTGGAAAAAGTGTCAGAAAATCTAAAATGCATTTGGATAATTTTTGTGGTACAAAAGAATTTTTGGATGTTGTTTTTTAAATTAATAATTTTCTCTCTACAATGGATTCTCTTGAAAATAAAAACAGAGTTTTAAAAAATAATTTTGATATGATTTCCAAGTAAATGTCAGATCTTGTTTCTAAAGTTGATTTACTTAAGAAAAATTTTGAAAAATCAAAATCCGACCTTAAGACTGTTTCAAGAGATTCTGAGAATGATTTTTCTAGGCAAAGTGAATATGTTTCATGCTTCTATTGTTAGAAATGATTTATGTTTTACATCTCGTGCTTTTTATGATAAATCATATTTGAGATGTTATTATTGTAATAGGGTTGGGCATTTTAAAGTATCATGTCCATTCAGGAACCCTAAGTTTATTTCTAACAAGGATAGATCCAAAATTAAATGGATACCGAAGAGAACTGTTGGAATGTCTTGCGCAGAATTACATAATGTCATAAGTGGACCTGAAAGAGAAAACAAAGAAGTTATATCAAAGCGAAAACAGGAAGTCACCAAAGATCCACAAGTGACGCTTGCAAAGCGAAAAGATGCACCAAAAACAAGAGGTGGAGTTTAAAGAAACCACAAATGATACGTGCAAAGGGAATCATCAATGAATCAAATGGAAAAAATCAAAGGAAGAGAGGATACAAACAAGCCAAGAAGAATTGCGCACCTAAATCAATTATGAGCTCAAATGAGGTAAAGAGTAAAGTCGCCCCAAAAGATATAAAAGGTACTCCTAACCCTCCGCTTTTTAAATTCATTAAATTTGTTAAAGAGGGAGGAACCCAACTTGCCAAATAGCTAAGTTGGTGATGGTTTCTAAGACCTATTTTCAATGATGTGTTTATTTGATGTCTTAGAAATATTATATGGTGATTTTGAGAATCACATTTAGTTAAGGGGTATTAACATGTCATTCTATGCTTATATCAAATAGTGATTATGTGTTTAATTTAAAGCATGTTATGTAATTTAGAAGATTAATCGAGTATTTGTGATCTCACTAAATAATGCTAATTATGTGTTGCATATGTTTTTAGGACTATTTGTATAATGTATTATCATTCATGCTATTTACTTTTATACAATAAGTTGAATTGAGTTAAGTTTGTTATTATTTGATTTATTAAAATGCATGATATTTTAATTGAGGTAAATTAAACGATAAAGGATAATTTATTTGATCTGAATTGTTTAGAATCGTGATTATATGATTACATGGATATATTTATATGAATTAAGTATCTGGCTATATACATGGTAATAGGTCATTCTTATATGTCTCATATTCTCTGAATTTTTAAATGATTATTATTGTGTAAGGAATTGAGCATGTTACGAGATAACATTTTGAATATGCATGTTATTGATTGAGATATGATTCATGTTCTTAAGCGTTAATAATTATTGTTGAAAAATGGAGCTGAAATTTTTATGAAATAAGTATGCATTATATTAATAGCTTTATAAACTATTATTGAGAGATGTTTCATGTCTTAGTGCTTCAAAGATTATATTTTCTCCTTAAAATGAATTATTTTGTTCACACTTATATAGTGGGAGATTGCATGATTAAGAATGATGTTTTTAGTGTGGATTGAGTAGACTTGATATTTAGTTATAATAATAATCCACATAGTGTTGATGTTTTGTGCTTAAAAGTTAATTTGAGTTTTGATTTTTAAAGTTGAATTTATAAGTTGATTAAATGTGCTTTTAAAATAGCTATATATAATCGGATTTAATTCATTTAGGTTTACTCTTTCAAGTATATTATACGATTGCCTAGAGTAATGTTCATTTGTGTTCCCCCCCCCCCCCCCCCTAAAATTTTGTTTTTGAAGATGACGAAGGGGGATAAATTAGTGATATTTTATTAAGGGGGAGTTTATTATGCTTTAATGATTATATTTTTAAAAATCTTCATTACTATGCTTTAATGAGTTAAAGAACCCGTCCTCAGATTCAGGGGGAGTGTGGTTATATTATTGTATTGAAGAAAATATCAAAGTTAATTGTCATCATCAAAAAAGGGGAGATTGTTGATCCTAAAGATTTTGACGAACAATTAAGTGTTGATGTTTTGGTGGAACTAACGGTTTAATTGAGTGTTTCAGTTAATTAGGTTCTAGTGATGAAGATGTGATGACAAATTTATAAATGGATGCTAAATGATGTTGTCGAAGATGATGAAGAATTAAGAGTTTGAAGAAATTAGGGAAAAATAACTCAAGTGAATTTCAACTTTTCATATCCCAATTAGGAACACATACAACACAAAAAGTTTTTATTATTTATGTGTGTTTTGATAAGGTGAAATTATTTGCTCCTATATGTGATTTGAAAAGAAATATTTTTAATTAACTAAAATGGAATTTCAGAAGTTAGTATAGCTAATTTAGAAAAGAAAATGGTTAAAGGGGCGAAAACATAAAAACGAATAAGTTAAAAATGAGTTCAGATAAAAGATTCAGCATATAAAAGTTGACTGATGAGTCGACTGGACCATGCAGCAGAAACAATTTGTATCTCTAAGTTGACAGGTAGGTCAACCGGTGAAGAGAAGTTAAACTCTTTGTATCTTTAAGTCGACAGGTAGGTCGACCGGTAAAGGTAAATTAAACTCTCTGAATCTCCAAGTCGACAAGTAGGTCGACCGATGAACGCAGCAGCAATGGCTTGGATATATCCTAAATTGGGCAGTCGACTGACCAGTCAACCGGACGCGTTGTTCCAGGATTCTGTTTATTCCGAGATTATTTCCAAAAATAGCCATTTTTTGTTAAGATTTGAGAGAGATTTCAGGGATATTATTATATTTAAGATATGCTTTACCTAATATCTAAATCCTATTGAATTGGTTCATTACATTTTAATGTTTCTCAATTTGGTACATCAAATTGATTCTATTCTAATTAATTGAGATTGAAAAATATTTAGGGGACTTAATTGAAATATTTAAAAGCCATTATTAAGTGAATTGAACCAAAATGAAGTCATAATAATATAAGGGGTCTAAGAGAGCATTTAAATGTTATGATAACTGGGAACTAACCGTTAGAAGGCTGATTTCATTATCCTATATAAAGACATGTGTTTTTCATATATAAAGAATGATCAATCAATATCAAGAGAGCTAAAATATTTAAGATCATTTGTGATCTTTTATAAGAGTTATGATTCTGAGATATTGTGTGAGCTATTCTGAGAGGCGATCTTGAAGATCAATTGTTATTAATCTTTGTTGCTACCGGATTTGAAGTTACATCGTTCTAATTATTCTTTCTGTAGATTACGGGTGAGATCTTTCCAATTATATTCTATTATTACATTACTTGTTTATCTTTGGGAAATTGATCCTAGAAATTGTTTCTGATTTTTATTGAAGAAAATTTTTATAAACAATTTTTTTAATCTGATTACGTGCTCATTTATTTGCTACCCATATCTTGTTTAAAATCATATTTTCAATCTCACATTCTTCTATCACTAGATTTGGGATATTAATCGAGTTATTATTTATCCGGGGTGATAGAAATTCCGAGTAAGATATTCTGCTTATCAATTTGTATTAGTGAGTAGTGTGACGAATTAAATACTGTTGGGGGTATTTAATCAAAGGGTATCCGGGTTTCAATCTCTTCCTGTAAAGAGATTGAGGTTGTGATTCTTCCTAGATAGAATTGTGTTTTGAGTGAATTTTGTAACAGTTCAATCCTTGCCGGGTAAAAGGACATTTGGAGTGATTAGTGAGCTTTTGATTCTTTGGCCTTAGTGTTAAAAAGAGTTAGGTTATTCTTTAACCTGTAAAAAGTAAAGGTTCTTCCTTAGTCTGGGAAAATAATTTTGTAAAGATTGATTCTGAACCTGTAAAAGAATTGATGTGAGGGTTTGGTTTCTACCTTTAAAGGGATCTTGAGTATTAGTGGGTGCGAATCTCCGTGGGGCTCGAAGGATTGGACTAGCCAAGAGTAGCTTGGTGAACCAAGATATATCGTGGTGTGCTACAATATTTACTTTGCAATTTGTTTTGTTTGGGTGTGCACCTAGTTGATTAATTAATTCCGCTGTGATATAAAGATAAAATTAATTTATGATTAAAATTAATTATTTGATTTATTGAAGTTTTATTCTGATAAATGTTTTAAATATCCAATTCACCCCTCCCCCCCCCCCCCCCTCTTGGGTATTCCACTAGGCCAACATCTATTAATGTTGTGATGGACAGAGGTGGCAGAAGCCATTCCAGAGCAGATCCCTTCGGTTTAGGAATAATGGCCAAGGGTAAATTAGAAGAGAAAACATGTTAACGTTGTTAACTTAACCTTACCTAAGGCACATCGCTTGGCACACTCATACTCCAGCCCCTATAGATAATTTTGAAACAACCCTGAACAATCTAATTAAGACCGACGTACTCACTTGTCAACAAGAAACAGAAATATACTATATTTACATAGTCTTTTTTTTTTTTTTTTAACTCACCACACCCCCAAACTTATTTAATTTGTACAATTTAAGGGGTGTGTGAAATATGAACGGAAAACAACAAGTGAGTACTCGAATACCGAACCAATTAATAGCTCGCCCAAAACCCAACCGTTCACATCAAGTAGCATATCTAATGCTAACTTGATTCACCCACATTATGCCTTTGGTTTAGCGATATAGGTTTGGAAAAAGTTCAATCGGCTATGGTATTAGTTAAGTGTTCAAAATTGAAATGGTTGTTAGTTTTCAACAGGGTAACGAGGGATAAACATTTTACAAGGTAGTCTTCAAAGGCTCAAGCGATAAAAACGAATGCCTAAATCATATCTCCTGAACAACCTCGCCTAGGATTTCGTCTCGAATTTCCCCCAAATCAAGTTCTAGAATCCCTATTGTCATGAAATTGATGGAAGGATAATCGTTTTCAAATCAATTAGATAGTGTTATATTGAGTTTACGTGCTTGTGTATTTAGGATCTACAATAACTTTTACTACGACGATACGTTAAGCACACAGAACACACATGAATGAGCTTTACGCTCGACCTCAATAAACAATTAGGGGACAGACTCATCATCGAGTAATGACCCAGATGAAGTCAAAACTCAACACATAACAATAATTATCCTAAACAAACATGCACATGATAAAAACAGTAAAACATAAACTACAACTAAAATATATACAAAAACATACTACCACACCACCACCAACTTAACACAGGCATTACCTAAAACGATCCGTCAGCGATCCCAATGACAGCATGTAGCATGATATTGAAGACAGGGGTTTAAATCACGTACCTGGGTGGCGAGAGAATCTCACCTCCGACTCAAGTCGTCGGAGATGGATCTAACTTATTTTGTTCCTTGAGTAGCCTCCCAAGAAGCGCTTGGTTTATGATCGTCAGCCTGACATACCGAAGTGCTCATTAAAGAGTGGCTTCAGCCCGTAGTAAGTGTTAAACAACACTACGTATGGGTCTTAG
Source organism: Eucommia ulmoides (assembly GCA_016647705.1). Taxonomy (NCBI): domain Eukaryota; kingdom Viridiplantae; phylum Streptophyta; class Magnoliopsida; order Garryales; family Eucommiaceae; genus Eucommia; species Eucommia ulmoides. The sequence goes on along the minus strand of CM028339.1, from coordinate 50,045,519 downwards.
TTTAATACGCCCTCAAGACTGGCGAGATAAGGCTCTGAATGGATCGATCTTTCAACGTCACACTTCACTGGCTCATATACTTGGTGGGCATGAAAAGGCGTTGCTAACGGCGACGAAGGGCAAGTGAGCCACAACGGATCCTCGTAGATGTGATCGTCTTGGATTGACTATAGTGTCACGAGCTGGAATTCAAATGGTGAAAAATCATAACGATTAATATGTGAATTTTCATCGATCTCACCCAAGTGCCTCCCGCTTGTCTTCGGTTCCTCTTTATGGATTTCCCAACAGGATTAGGCTTGTTTGCCTCTTAGTCCCACCATCTCTGTCTCGGCCTCAACAAAGAAGATTAGCTGACCGATTTGCGTCTGTCAAGATGTTACGATCGCATCGATGTCGGCACAGACCGTCTCGATATAATCAAGATGATCCAAGTGCTCGTTGATCCGGTCATGCGTCTCCCTCAAGAATCTCTGAGTTACCCCCATAACTATAGTGAACATTTCTTCTATGGCAGGGGAAGACTCCTTCTCTTGATCCGGAATGTCAATCCATGGCGCCGTAGTGTTGAAACTATCCCCCAAGCTTTGGTGACTTGGTGAATAATTCCAAATCTGATAATCATAGGCCTCTATTTCCTCCAACAACCAAATGGCTTCATCAGCTGTTAGGTCGTAGAAAGAGGTGCTAGTATTTCCTCCTTCCACCCAATTTCTGGTTGCGGCTTGTAACCTTTCGAGAAAATTCAGGAGTTGACATTCCCTCGGGAACCCATGGTTCGAAAATTGAAGTAGCAATTCCTGATATCGATCCTAAGCACTATAAAATGGCTCGGAATCCCGTTGAAAGAAACACAAGAGTACCTGTTGATCTAACATCTTCAAGCACCCTGCAGGAAAACAAAAACAAAAACTACAAAGAAAAAATTATAAACAAAAGAAATGGCTAAAGTAAAATCGGGTCATTTACTCACAATATCTATAATAATCAAAAAACCAATTCCCGGCAACGGCCCCAAAAACTTGGTAGTGCGTAAATACGTCATTATTTTCACCGCAAGTGTACAGGTCAAGTTTTAGTATAGGTAGGGAGAGTAAGGGTATCATGTTCATGAGGATTGGTTGAGACTATTATTGAGTACCGTGTTTATCATAACCTAATTTTATCTAGGCGGTAAAATTATATATAATTAATAGAAACTAATAATAAGTTAATTAATCTAACTATACTATTATTATATTGAGATTGTTTTGAGAGAGTAGATTGTCTAGGGATTAAATTCATTTACAAATACGTGTTCGATCTCATTTTAGTTTACGTTAACGGCGTTCAACTTATCCGACAATCTCAGTTCGTAAACTCACTCGCCACCTCTCCCGCGTGTAAGACGAGGGAATACGTGACTTCGTGTCAATGAAGAAGTCCTCCTCAATGTCTTAACGACCCTAGGTCATGTGAGTCTTTCCCCAACGTCATTGATTGCATACTCTCCAACACTCTCCCGGGTTATTAGATAGTCGTGCTGTGTTTAACCTAGTCCGAATCCGAGGTTACCTCTCCCGAGTATCAAACCCCGTATTCTCTATATATCATTCTAAGAATATAAACAATACAAGAACAATAAACACAATAAAACATCGAAGAACAACCACTAACAAAACATAAACTCAATCAAACAACATATTCATAAATTTATATTAATCCCTAAATAACCCATGTTTAGCCAATGGTGATAACCATATATACAATGTAGAATGAGCTAAACATGCTCAACAACTACCAAAATTAAGATAATAAATAAAATAAATGGAAGAACTTAGCCTATATCTGAAGATTTGACGCTAAATCCGTTGAACTATCACTTCATTCTTCATCTTCTTCTTCGGGTTGTGAGCTCTCCCTCAAAAACACTCTAATCTCCACCCTAAATATGTTCTAAGTGTTGTAGGGGTGTTGGAGATCCAAGGGGGCCGAAAATGGAGAGAGGAAAGGGGATTAAATAGCAAAAATATCCTAAAAAATATCTAAATTTGTGCAGAGGTGACCGCCTAGGCGGTGGGTATATCGGTTTGATCTTCACCACAGCGGTGGAGAAGGTGATGGATTTAGGACCTCTCTGCAGTTTCACCATCATGACGGTGGTTCTCACCGCTACGATGGTGAGTTTACAGCAACTTAAGGCCCTCTCTACATTTTCACTACCTTGGCGGTGGTCTGGATGCCGAGGCGGTGGGCTGCCTTTCAGAATATTGCCCTCGTGCTTGTGTTTTCCACTGTTCTTTATCTGATTTTATCGTTAGCATCCGTTTTCATACCGTTTCACCCCACACACCTGATTTAATAAAAAAAGAATAAAAACAAATTAAAATGTATTAAAACGTAATAAACGTACTCAAAAACTGACAATTTCGATTTGAAAATATATAGGTAGATCACACCTATCAACACTCACACTAAAATGAAAAACACAACTAAATTAAATAACATGAACAACCTAAACACAAACAATCTAAACACAACATTATGCGAGTTTTGAATTCTTCTATCGACCAAGTCATTTTTCCCACAACAACCCCTGATCATGTCGAGTTTAGGAGGTAAAACACACTATGTGGTGTTCAAGAATTTCGACATTCAAAAATGGTAAATGCCATTCTAGATCCTTTCAACGTGTGTGTGCGAGACTCAATAATATAACTATCCAAGATCGGATTGGATTATCCACCAATGAAACTCACGACTTAGACCGTAAAGGACTAGGATATCCATATGTCTGATTGGGTTTCACTCTCCATTAATGTAGGCTTGAAAGTTCATAAAGATCAGAAGGACTTGGTTCGATTTTGGAATATTTGGCCAAGGGTATTTCAGAATATAAAACGGGTTAACGTTATTAACTCAACGTTACCCAAGGCTCAACGCTTGGCACACTCACTCTCGAAGCCCTATAGATAAATTGGAAACAATCCCAAACAATCATTTAAGATCGATGTACTCACTTGTCAAAAGAAACAAAATTTAACGATATTTACATATGTTTTTTTTTTTTTTCAAATTACCACACCTCCAAACTTATTCGATTATTAGAATTTCACTGGTGTGGTTGAAACGAAGAAAAGTGACAAGTGAATACTCAAATACCAAACCAATCAGAAGTTCTCCCTAAACCCAACCGCTCACTTCAAGTAACATATACAAATACTAACTTGATTCACTCAAATTGTGCTTTTAATTCAGCAATATAGGTTTGGAAAAAGATCAATTTGCCAGGGTATTTGTTTATGTGTTCAGAATTGAAACGGTTTTTTAGGCTTCGATAGGGTAACGAGGGATAAACATATAACATGGTAGGCTTAAAATGCTCAAGCGACAAAATGAATGCCTAAATCATATCTCCTGAATTACCTCGCCTAGGATTTCGCCTCAAGTTTCCCCTCAATCAGGTTCTAAAATCCTTAAATTGTCCTGAAATTGGCTAATCGATAATCGGCCTCAAATCAATTGAATAGAAATATATTGAGTCTATATGCTCGTGCAAATTAGGATCCACAATAACTATCACCAAAACGCATTGTCAAGCACACAGAACACACATGCATGGGTATTACTCTTGACCTCGAAAAATAACCAAAGGGTAATATCCTCATCAGGTAACGGCCCAGAAGAATGCAAAACTCAACATGCAACAACAATAACACAAAAACATTCTACACTAAACAAACATGCAATACGGTAAAATAGTAAAACATACTAACATCCTACACATCACCACCAAACTTAAAACGGTCAGTGTCCTCAACGACCCACCAATGATCCCAATGAAAGCATAAAGTGTAAAACACAAGTTGTAGAACGTACGTCATAAATAACTGCATTATAGGACGTTAGGGAATTTTAGGGTAAATAAATTATTAAATTACGGAAAAAAAAAATGTAACAAAAAAAAATGTTAGGGGCAAAGATTATAATTTTGAAACTTTTAAAAAATAGAAATATACTAAAATGAAAATCCTAAAGAAAATGAAGGGAGAAAAGTGTAATTTAAATTTATATATATATGTATATAACCACCCGGCACACCGACGGCAACCTACCGGCCAAGGAGCGACGATCGAGGGGCGACGTGGCAAGCTCAAAATTGGTTTAAAACCACTAATTTCATGCGTTAAGTTACATCCTTCATGCGCTGAGATGAAAAATCAGGGAAAAGGGAAGGGAAACTTGAAAAAAATCTAGAGAGAGAGAGAGAGAAAGAGGAGGAAGACGTCGGGGCTCCGTAATCAACGTTCCGCCGGCGAGAAGGCAGAGCGTGTATCCCGTGGATGCCTGGGTATGTTCCTGTAGCCACTGCTGTGACAACGATCGTGTGAAATTCCCGGTGGTTTGCTCGGCGGCCGTGGGAAGGGATGAGTTCGTCAACGGCGTGATCGATCGTTGTTCGTTTCCATCGTTCGGTAAGTCTTTAAGAGTATTCTGTTTCTATATTTTCAGTGGGTGATCGTCCATTGGTCGCCGGCCGACGGAGCTTAAGTGGGCAGGGGTGTGCAAGGGTCATCAGGTGGGTAGACGTGGAAGGTTGTCGGTGGCACTGTTGGGTCGCCGGCGGAGTGTGTGTGTGTGTGCGTGTGGGGACCGTGTGTGTGTGTCTGTTCAGATCGCCGGTGACAGCTGTAGACGATAGCGGTGGTCGGAGCTACTGTGACGTCTATGTTGACGAGACTGTGTGTGTGTGTGTGTGTGTGTGTGTGTGTGTGTGTGTGTGTGTGTGCATGCCGGGTGTTTTGGCCGTTCACCATTGGTGTAGGGGTTTCGGGTGTGTGTGGGTTGTTCACCGTTTGTGGGTGGTAAGTCGCCGGCAGTGGAAGTTGGTGAGAGAGGGGCTGTGTCGTCGGCGGTGAAAATGGGAGGAAACCGTGAACAGAAAACAAAAGGAAGGAAAAAGAAGAGGAAAGGAAAAAAAAAAACTAATTACACTAACAACCCCAAATAGAAAAATCAAAACCCAATTAGGGACCGGTGGGTGATTCGGAATAAGTAATGACTTCGTTGATTAATATTTTAAATCATTAATTATTATTTCCATCTAGTTAAATTGTTAGCATTAAATTTTATAATCGTTACGATAATTTCGTAACCGCTAATTTTAATAATATCGTACAGTTAATATGGATACAGAAAATGGGTATAGATAACAATTTTGTATAATTAACTCGGGGAATGAGAAATATGGAAATTAAGGTCGGCATTGTATGTTAGGTTATTTTAAAATATTAATTTAGACCATATCATTACTAGGTTCGCAAACGCCAGCATCCCGGTAGGCTTTGGACGGTGCAGTTACTGTAACACAAGAAGTGAGGTGAGTGTACTGTCTTCTTGTCAAACTGTTTTCGATATTTATGTAATGACATATGTGTTTATTGATGCTATACGCTTCTGCAAAAAGTGTGAATTATGTTTCTCCCCGTAAGGAGTGTGGATTATGTTTCTCTCCGTAAGGGGTGTGGATTATATTTTCTCTCCGTAAGGGGTGTGGATATTTCATAGGAAGGCATTCCTATGAATGTTACGGTACCATTGCAACTCCTCATCATGAGGTTAAAACGATCACTATGGCTAGCCAGTGTGTGTGTGTGGTGGTTTGAAATGTGGTATTTATTCATACTGGGTGATTTATTATTTTATGGTAATGGTCAGTAGGATATTTACAGTGGGTAGTTTTGAAATGGAACTTATAAACATTGCTTTATTTTCACTATATATATTGGGAAGACTGCTGCACACTATGTGACATCTAGATATTTGTGCTTAAATGATGTTTTTTTTTAAGAATATATTATTATTATATAAGAATGTTTTACTAAAAGAAGGCAGTACACTCGCAAGGGAAATAGCTAGGAGTCGGTCCCCTACTGGCACTGGGTAGAGTCCGTCGGCGGTTTAGCAAAATGGGGGAATTCTGGGAGGTGCAGCCTGAGGCGAACCTAGCAGAGGTTCATTGTCAATTTTTTTACCTTTTGCTGTATTTAGAATCTCAGGGACGGGTGTGTCCCTAGTAGAAAAAGCCGTTTTATGACCTGATTTTGTGATTGTATAAAAATGAATGCTTTCTGTCGCCTTCTAGTTTGTTTATGTCGCCCAGGTGATGTCGTGTCAACGTCACACTGGCCCCATGGGTGACAAGCGCCCGGGGTGGGGTGTGATAATTTTGGTATCAGAGCCTAGGTTATAGGTTCTGTAAACTTACTAGTGCTTGTAGTGTAAAGGATTGGGGGATAGGAAGACGTGTCGGTCATCTAGTCAGTAGGGGACTTTAAGATAGGGTGTCAGTAGATGTTGTTGATACTTGCGTAATAGTTAACTAACGTATCTAAATTGCTGTCATTTTTCTGGTTGACCTAGTTAGTCGTTGAATTAAATTTTATGGCTGATAACAGGTATGGAGGAGGGAGATGAAACCTCTGGAAGTGTGAGACCTCAGGGGCATGTGGGATCCCCGAGGCAAGTGGAGCCTCTGGAACGGAGAGATAGGGACCAAGAAAGTTTGCATATGGTGGAATCCCACACGCAGGGTGATAGGTTGCAAGGGAGCTTAAACGCAGTTGAAAGAATTTTGCAGGCCGCTGCCTGGCTGACAGAGCAGCAAGCGAGGATTATGGAAAGTCAAAAGGCCTAAAGTGATACTACCATATCTCAGGCGGTACGACTGAAGAGGTTCAAGGAGTTAGACCCACCGGCTTTCACCGGGACGGCAGGTCCGGCTGACGCGGAGAATTGGATTAGAGGTGTGGGTCATGTGTTCAGGGCGATGGGAATTGTCAACGATGGTCGAGTTTTCCTTGCTACTTTCCATCTAAAGGAGGAGGCTGAGCGTTGGTGGGAAGAAATGAAAAGGTTGATTTCCGGTTCTGGCGAGGAGATCACGTGGGGTCGTTTCATTGCCGTGTTTAACGAAAAATATCTTCCTGAGTCTTACCGATTTCAGATGGAGGAAGAATTTATCATGTTGAAACAGGGAAAGATGATAGTTCAGCAGTACGAAGTCAAATTTGATTCCTTGTCCTGTTTTGCCCCTTATTTGGTAAAGACGGATGAGACGAGATGCAGACGTTTCCAGAAGGGACTTCAATTAGATATACGTTCCAGGCTGACAAGCAAGCAGATTAAGAATTATGCAGAGTTGGTGAATACGATAAAACTAGTGGAAATAGATGTGCAGGAAGCTATTGAGAGTCGAGAGCAGTTCAAGAAGAGCCGACTCGAGTCACCTAGCAGATTTCTGGGTGGCACTTCGCGAGGGATGGGATTTCGACCGCCAATTGCTCGGGCCTCATCGTTTAGCCAATCAGTCAGAAGTCGTGGTCCTCGACAATCATACCCTAGGCAACAACAAAGCGCATCGGAAGCGAGTGTGGGTCTGCAAAGGTATGGGAGAAGTCAACCGATTACTCAAACTGGGGGAAGTAGATGTTATCAATGTGGAGCACCGGGTCATTTGGCTAGAGATTGTCCCAGGGGAGGACTGATATGTTTTCACTGTCATGAGCCGGGACACATATCTACGCATTGTCTGAAACTTGCTTCTACGTTTGTGCCTCCTACGAGCAGTATGGGTAGTGTGGGCCCTAGCACCGTCCAAGGGCGGAGTAGAGGATCGGCTGGTAGACCTCCAATGTGAGGCCGTGTGTTTGCTACTACACGACAGGATGCTCAGGCTACTCCAGATGTGGTCACAAGTATCATATCTTTATACACTAGAGATGCTCGTGTACTTATTGATCTCGATTCTACACATTCATTTGTTTCAGCAACCTTCATGATGCAAGTAGGAAGATTTCCCATTTCTCTGTCAAATCGTATTATTATTTCTACCCCAGTAGGTGAGTCAGTCTGGATCAATAGTGTGTATAAGGACAGTCCACTTTGACTTGGCGATAGAGAGTTATTGGCAGATCTATTACCCTTGGATATTCACGATTTTGATGTACTACTGGGGATGGATTTGCTTTCTGGATATCATGCCATGGTGGACTGTTTCAAGAAAGAAGTGATATTCTGAATCTCAGGCGAGCCAGAGTTTGTATTTGCTGGAGATAGAAGTATCACTCCTGTCAGTTTAATTTTAGTATTAGAAGCCAGGAAATTATTGAAGAAAGGATGCCAGGGATATCTTGCGCACGTGATTGACACTAGTCGGAGGAAACTTCCGGTGGCAGATATTCCAGTAGTTAGGGATTTTCCCGACGTATTTCTGGAAGAACTGCCAGGGTTTCCTGTAGAGAGGGAGATAGAATTCACGATCGAGTTAGTTCCAGGCACTACCCCTATATCGATTCCACCTTATCGGATGGCACCTACTGAGCTGAAAGAATTGAAAGTACAGTTGCAAGACTTATTAGACCGTGGATTTATCAGGCCCAGTGTCTCCCCCTGGGGTGCCCCAGTGCTGTTCGTGAAGAAGAAGGACGGCACGTTGTGAATGTGTATTGATTATCGGCAGCTAAATAGGGTGACGGTTCGCAATAAATATCCGTTACCTAGGATTGATGACTTGTTTGACCAGCTCCAGAAAGTTAAAGTATTTTCCAAGATAGATCTTCGATCGGGGTACCACCAATTGAAAGTCAGAGATAGGGACATGGCAAAGACGGCATTCCGTATGAGATATGGACACTACGAATTCCTGGTTATGCCCTTTGGATTAACAAACGCCCCTGCTGCTTTCATAGACTTGATGAACCGTATCTTTCAGCCTTACCTGGATCAATTTATTATAGTATTCATTGACGAAATTTTGGTCTATTCCCAAAGCAGGGAAGAGCATGCAAAGTATCTCCGACTCATACTGCAGATATTGCGAGAGAAGCGGTTATATGCGAAATTTAGCAAATGTGAATTCTGGCTAGATCATATAGTATTTTTGGGACATGTTATTTCAGGAGAGGGTATCCAGGTAGACCCAAAGAAAGTAAAAGTTGTTGTCCAGTAGGAAAGACCAAAAAATATGACGGAAGTTCGAAGCTTTTTAGGATTGGCAGGTTACTATCGACGATTCGTGCAAGGATTCTCCGTTATAGCTACCCCATTGACTCAATTGACCCGGAAGGAATCCAAGTTTGAGTGGACTGATAAATGTGAGCAAAGTTTCTAGGAGTTGAAGAATAGATTGATATCGGCACCAACACTGTCCCTCCCGTCAGAAGGGGGTGGTTTCGTAATTTATAGCGATGCGTCACATCAAGAGCTGGGATGTGTTTTAATGCATCATGGTCATGTGATCGCATATACATCCCGGCAATTAAAGAACCATGAGTGTAATTACCCGATATACAATTTGGAGTTGGCTGCAATTGTGTTTGCCCTGAAGATTTGGAGGCACTACCTGTATGGCAAGACATGTGAAATATACACCGACCATCAGAGTTTGAAGTATTTGTTTACTCAGAAGGAATTAAATCTGAGGCAGAGGCGTTAGATGGAGTTGATTAAGGACTACGATTGCACCATCCATTACCATCCGGGAAAAGCTAATGTTGTAGCAGATGCTCTAAGTCAAAAATCGACAGGCTCGGTCACCCATCTTCGTGTTACCCATGCTAACCTGTATGCAGAAATAAGATCGATGCGAGTTCAGTTAGGGGTTGGTCAGACGGAAGCACTGCTAGCAACCTTAACTTTGAGACCGACATTGATTGACCGCATTACTGAAGCTCAAAAGTCAGACATTCAATTGGAGAGGATCCGAGATTAGGTTAAAAATGGTCACAGAACTGATCATCATATCAGGGAAAGGGACGGAGCTTTGATGTGTGGAAATAGGCTATGTATGCCTAACGATGTCAATTTGAAAAAATATATCTTGGAAGAGGCGGATAGCTCCGCATACGCAATGCATCCGAGGAGCACTAAAATGTATCGGGACTTGCGTGAACATTATTGGTGGACTAGAATGAAATGGGAGATCGCAGAATTTGAGGCCAGGTGCCTTGTGTGCCAACAAGTAAACATCGAGCATCAGCGTCCAGGTGGGTTGTTGCAACCCCTACCTATTCCAGAGTGGAAGTGGGAGCATATCACAATGGATTTTGTTTCGGGATTACCCCGTACCCAAAAGGGGTATAATTCCATCTGGGTGATCGTTGATAGGCTTACCAAGTCCGCTCATTTCCTAGCCGTAAAGACGACATTCTCTCTTGAAAGGTATGCTCAGCCGTATATCGATGAGATTGTTAAATTGCATGGCGCACCGGTTTCTATAGTGTCTAATAGAGATCCGAGATTTACTTCGAGGTTCTGGCCGAGTCTCCAAGCTGCTTTAAGTACCAAACTGAAATTTAGCACCGCTTTCCATCCTCAGACAGACGGCCAGTCAGAGCGTACGATTCAGACGTTGGAGGATATGTTGAGGGGATGTGTTCTGGAATTTCCTCGAAGCTGGGACGATCACTTGCCGTTGATGGAATTCACTTACAACAACAGTTACTACTCGGCAATTGAGATTGCTCCGTATGAGGCATTGTACGGTAGGAGATGCAGAACCCCTGTTTGCTGGACTGAGGTGGGTGAACGTAAGTTGTTGATGTCGGACCTAGCCTAATTGACAGCAGACAAAGTAGAAGTGATTCGAGAAAAATTAAAAATCACGCAGAGTCGGCAGAAGAGTTATGCAGATAAGCGTCGGCGGGAGTTAGAATTCGAGGTAGGGGATCGTGTGTTCTTACGTATCTCTCCATGGAAAGGCATAATGAGGTTTGGAAAGAAAGGGAAGTTGAGTCCAAGATACATCGGACCATATGAAATCCTAGAGCGGGTTGGCACGACAGCGTATATACTCGCGTTACCGCCAGAGTTATCTCGACTACACGATGTTTTCTATGTATCGATGCTCCAAAAATATGTGCCAGACCCTTCCCATGTGTTGACCTCGCAGCCAATCGAATTGGAAGCTGATTTGTCCTATGTTGAGGAGCCGGTCCAAATCCTAAGCCGTAAAGATCAAGTATTGCGAACGAAGACAATCCCGTTAGTCAAAGTGTTGTAGCGCAGTCATACGGTGGAAGAGGCGACATGGGAACGAGAGGAAGAAATGAAGAGCAAATACCCGCATTTGTTTGATTAAGGTATATAATAATAATAATAATAATAATAATAATAATAATAATAATAATAATAATAATAATAATAATAATAATAATAATAATAATAATAATAATAATAATAATAATAATAATAATAATAATAATAATAATAATAATAATAATAATAATAATAATAATAATAATAATAATAATAAATAAATAAAATTTCGGGACGAAATTTTCTTTAGGGGGGCAGAGTTGTAAAACACAAGTTCTAGAATGTACGTCATAAATAACTGCATTATAGAACGTTAGGGAATTTTAGGGTACATAAATTATTAAATTACGGGAAAAAAAAATGTAACAAAAAAAAAATGTTAGGGGCAAAGATTATAATTTTGAAACTTTTAAAAAATAGAAATATACTAAAATGAAAATCCTAAAGAAAATGAAGGGAGGAAAGTGTAATTTAATTTTTTTTTTTTATATATATATATATATATATGTATATAACCACTCGGCACACCGACGGCAACCCACCGGCCAAGGAGCGACGATCGAGGGGCGACGTGGCAAGCTCAAAATCGGTTTAAAACCACTAATTTCATGTGTTAAGTTACATCCTTCATGCGCTGAGATGAAAAATTAGGGAAAATGGAAGGGAAACTTGAAAAAAATCTAGAGATAGAGAAGAGGAAGACGTCGGGGCTCCGTAATCGACGTTCCGCCGGTGAGAAGGCAGAGCGTGTATCCTGTGCCTGCCTGGGTATGTTCCTGTGGCCACTGCTGTGAAAACGATCATGTGAAATTCTCGGTGGTTTGCTCGGCGGCCGTGGGAAGGGATGAGTTCGTCAACGGCGTGATCGATCGCCGTTCGTTTCCATCATTCGATAAGTCTTTATGTGTATTCTGTTTCTATATTTTCAGTGGGTGATCAGTCATTGGTCGCCAGCCGACGGAGGTTAAGTGGGCAGGGGTGTGCACGGGTCATCAGGTGGGTAGACGTGAAGGGTCAGCGATGGCACTGTTGGGTCACTGGCGAAGTGTGTGTGTGTGTGTCTGTTCAGATCGCCGGCGACAGCTGTAGACGATAGCGGTGGTCGGAGCTGCTGCGACGTCCATGTTGATGAGACTGTGTGTGTGTGTGTGTGTGTGTGTGTGTGTGCATGCCGGGTGTTTTGGCCGTTCGCCGTTGGTGTAGGGGTTTCGGGTGTGTGTGGGTTGTTCACCGTTCGTGGGTGGTGAGTCGCCGGCGGTGGAAGTTGGTGAGAGAGGGGCTGTGTCGTCGGCGGCAAAAGCGGGAGGAAACCATGAACAGAAAACAAAAGGAAGGAAGAAGAAAAGGAAAGGAAAAAAAAAAACTAATTACACTAACAACCCCAAATAGAAAAATCAAAACCCAATTAGGGATCGGTGGGTGATTCAGAATAAGTAATGACTTCGTTGATTAATATTTTAAATCATTAATTATTATTTCCATCTAGTTAAATTGTTAGCATTAAATTTTATAATCGTTACGATAATTTCGTAACCGCTAATTTTAATAATATCGTACAGTTAATATGGATACAGAAAATGGGTATAGATAACAATTTTGTATAATTAACTCGGGGAATGAGAAATATGGAAATTAAGGTCGACACTGTATGTTAGGTTATTTTAAAATATTAATTTAGACCCTATCATTACTAGGTTCGCAAACGCCAGCATCTCGGTAGGCTTTGGACGGTGCAGTTACTGTAACACAAGAAGTGAGGTGAGTGTACTGTCTTCTTGTCAAACTGTTTTCGATATTTATGTAATGACATATGTGTTTATTGATGCTATACGTTTCTGCAAAAAGTGTGAATTATGTTTCTCCCCGTAAGGAGTGTGGATTATATTTCTCCCCGTAAGGGGTGTGGATTATGTTTCTCCCCGTAAGGGGTGTGGATTATATTTTCTCCCCGTAAGGGGTGTGGATTATATTTCTCCCCAGAAAGGGGTGTGGATATTTCGTAGGAAGGCATTCCTATGAATGTTACGGTACCGTTACAACTCCTGATCGTGAGGTTAAAACGATCACTATGGCTAGCCAGTATGTGTGTGTGGTGGTTTGAAATGTGGTATTTATTCATACTAGGTGATTTATTATTTTATGGTAATGGTCAGTAGGATATTTACAGTGGGTAGTTTTGAAATGGAACTTATAAACATTGCTTTATTTCTACTATATATATTGGGAAGACTGCTGCACGCTGTGTGACATCTAGATATTTGTGCTTAAATGATGTTTTTTTTTAAGAATATATTATTATTATATAAGAATGTTTTACTAAAAGAAGGCAGTACACTCGCAGGCAAAATAGCTAGGAGTCGGTCCCCTACTGGCACTGGGTAGAGTCCGTCGGCGGTTTAGCAAACTGGGGCAATTTTGGGAGGTGCAGCCTGAGGCGAACCTAGCAGAGGTTCATTGTCGTTTTTTTTACCTTTTGCTATATTTAGAATCTCAGGGACGGGTTTGTCCCTAGTAGAAGAAGCCGTTTTATGACCTGATTTTGTGATTGTATAAAAATGAATGTTTTCTGCCGCCTTCTAGTTTGTTTATGTCGCCCAGGTGATGTCGTGTCAGCGTCACGCTGGCCCCATGGGTGACAGGCGCCCGGGGTGGGGTCTGACATAAAGCATGATATTGAAGACGGGAGTTTAGAGCACATACCTGGGAGATGAGAGAATCTCCCCTCCGAATCAATTCGGTGTAACGGATATAATTTATTTTTGCCTTAGATTGTCTCTCAAGAAGCGTGTGGTTTATTGTCATCGGCCTGACATGGAGAACGACTCATTAAAGAACGGTTCTGCCCATAGTAAGTGTCATATAACACTACATATGGGTCTTGATTTTGTATACCCTCAAGACTGGCGAGATGTTGCAATGAATGGCTCAATCTTTCAACTCGACTCAGCTCTGGATTTTGTGCTTGGGGAACTTGAACGTACTACGTTGGAAACAGAGTCGAATAGGTGAGCCACATCGGATCCTCGTAGATGCGATCGTCTTGGATCGAGTGCAGTATCACCAACTGGAATTCAAACTGTGAAAACTCACAACGATTAATATGTGAATCTCCATTGTCATTCCACACTTGGGTTCTCTCAACTTGATCGTCTTCGATCTCACCCAAGTGCCTTCCGTTTGCATTCGGTTTCTCATGTTGGCTTTCACATTCAGATGTGACATGCTTGTCTCTTAGTGCCATCGTTTCTGACTCGGCCTCAACATAGCAGATAAGCTGACCGATTTGCGTCTGCAAAGACGTTATGGTCGCATCAATGTCAGCGTAGACCATCTCAATATAATCAAGATAATCCTCGTACTCGTTGATCCGGTCATTCACCTCCCGCCAATATGGCTGAGTCTCCCTAATAAAATTAGCGAATATTTCATTCAAGGCGAGGGAAGACTCAACATATTGGTCCGGGTTGTCAATCCATGACGCCATGGTGGTGAAACTGCCCCCCAAGCTTAGGTGACTTGGTGAATAATTCCAACTGTGATAATCAAGGGCCGCCAATTTCTCCAATGACCAAAGGGTTTCGTCTGTAGTTAGGTCATAGAAAGATGAGGTATTTTTTCCTCCTTCCACCCATGTTTTAGTTGCGACTGATAACCCGTCAAGAAAATTCAGGAGTTGACATTCCCTCGGAAAACCATGGTTCAGAAATCGGAATAGCAGTTCGTTGCAACGATTCCAAGCGCAATAAAATGGCTCGGAATCCAGTTAAAAGAAATGCATCAATACTTGTCGATGTAACATCTCTAAGTACCCTGCATATGAAATAAAACAAAACTACAAAGAAAAAATTATAAACAAAATAAATGGATAAATTAAAATCAAGTAATTTACTCCCCCGCAACGGCGCCAAAAACTTGGTAGCGTGTAGATATGTCACCACTTTCACTGCAAGTGTACGGGTCAAGTTTTAGTAGAGTGGGAAGAGTAAGGGTTATCGTTTCCATAGGGATTAGTTGAGAATATTGTCGAGTACCGTAATTATCATAACCTAATTTTATCTAGGTGATAGAAAATGAAGTTTATAATTAATAATATACTAATACTAAAATACTAATGTAATTAAACTATATTACTAATATGAGATGTTTAAGGGAATGGATTATCTAGGGATTAACTTCATTTACTTAAATGTGTTTGATCTCATTTAGTTTACATTAACGATGTTCGACTTATCTGACAATCTTTATATCGTAAACTCATTCACTCTCTCTCCTGAGCTACAAGTAAATGAATTTGTGACTTCGCGTTAACACCGAAGTCCCTCTCTAGCATTTTTTAGAACACATAGTCACATGAGTCTTGCCCCCAACGTCATCGATTGCACACTCTCTAACTTTCTCCTGGATTATTAGATTGTTGCGTTGTGTTTAAACCCTAGTCCAAATCCAGGGTTATCTCTCCCGAGTGTCAAACCCCATATTCTCAGTATATATTAACAAGCATAATAAACATAGAGAAACGGAAAACACAATCAAATGACGAAGAACAACTATTAACGAAACACTAATTTTATAACCAATTATTCATAAATTATAGTAATCTCTAGACAATATCTGTTTAGCTAATGGCCATAACCGTATATACAATGATAAACGAGTTAAACTTGCTCAAACCATAATCTGAAGTTAAGAAATAAAGAAAGAAATGAGAGAAACTAGCCGTAGTCCGAAGATTTGGCACTAAAACTTTTCTGAGATCGCTTCTCCTTCTTTGCCTTGTGATCTTCTCCTTCGGATTTGGTGGAGCATTCCCCAAAAATCTATCGACCCTATTCTAACCTTAGGAGCTCCCTAATAGACAAAATAGAGGATAGGAGGAAGATATAGGGCTCCAAAATATCTAAATAAATATCTAAACTGTGTGTAGAGTCACCATCGCGGCGGTAGGTATGTCGATTATGGTCATGGCCTCGGTGGACTCAACGATGAGAGTAGAGATCTCTCTATTGTTTCACTACCTCGGCGATGGGCTTTCAACATTAAAAGGCATTCTCTACATATTGACCACCGCGGCGGTGGTCTGGATGCCGCTGCGGTGGGCTACTTTTCAGAATTTTACCTCTATACTTGTTTTCCCATCGTTCTTCCACCATTCTTGATCCGATTTGATCATTTATGATTCGTTTTCATCCCTTTTTCACCCCCACATGCCTGTTTTAATATAAAAAGAATAAAAACATATTAAAACGTATTAAAATACTATAATAACACTCGAAAACTAACAAGTACTGTTTGGAAATAGATAGATAAATTACACTTATCATCATGCACCTAAGACTCGAGCCAGAGAATCCGAAAGTTTCAAAATTGGGATCCTCATTCGCTCCAGTTCACTAGGAAATTTTGGTCAAATTGGGACATCTTTTGTACCCACCTTCCCCTCTAATTAACCATTTGGATATAGAAGGATTTGTATGGTAATGGTTTTCTTAATCGCAATGAATGCAATTCTGTTTTATCCAAATCATGATTTAAAATTTTAATTTTTTACTCTTTTAGGTGAACGAAAGTGCCTGCATATGACCTATGTGATGTGACTAAGCAAGAATGTAAAGGGTATGATTTCAGTATAGAGTTAAACCACAATTCGATGGGAATAGAAGCAAAGGACAATTTCATTCTACCAAATGATGGTAATATCCGGAGGTCCTTCGCCAAATCTAGGATCACACTCATTCTTTGACATTGATAAAATAGAATAGTGCATTCAAAAAACCCGGGGGATCTGAAAGAAGTCAAGATAGGCATCCATTGCTCTTAAAAGGATTTCATTACTGCAAATCTATCTAGTTGCCTTTACTGGTCTTTTGTTGATTTAATAGAGCTAAACGAAAACATCATGACTCACAAATTTTTACCTAGAACCCAAGTTGTTCGATCTGAGCAAGATAGGAAAAGTAGTAGAAAAAAATTTTAAATGGGGAAAATGAGAAAAGTAAGTGAAAAAAGGAAAAAGGAAAGAAAAAAAAAGGGAAAAGAAAAGAGAAAAATAAGAAGAGAAAGAGGAAAATGACTTTGGTAGGTCAACTGCCAGACCCAAGGTTCAAGCGGGAATTAGAAGGAAACGTAACCATTGAAACCAGCAATTGAAGCGAAAAGACCCTCAAATGTAATACCAGTGTCCAACCCTTTGATAAAGATAGAAGCCGACATGGATTTACCGTGATCTCAATAGAGTAATGAGGATTTTCCATTACCGAATATCCGTGTTGCCATCAAAATATGCATTCCAAATTTGTTCCATTATTGACGGATCCTCAGGTTGTAATCAGGTCTTGATCCACATGGAATAATAAATTTTCTACTAAGACTGGGTACTTTTTAATCATTGTAAGCATAATCTCTTATTTTTCAAAAAAAATTAATAAATACAAAGAATCCCAAACTCTTAACTGCAAGGTAACGAGGGCAAAAAAGGGCAAAAACGATAAGTGCGATCTGAACATGGTTAAAACTTGAAAGGGTGCTATGAAAATATTGTAGGAATCGTAGCAAGATACAAAACCATCGATCTAGTAAAAAACCGAAAGGGAACTAAGGTGCAAACATGTGAGGGCCGACCTTAGTAAAAACCGGAAAGGGCGCTGAAGGCAAAAATGGTAGGAAAATAGAAGAAAATAAGAAAAGAAAAAAAAAAGACAGATCGATTCACTCATTAGCACAATCTTCGTGGACAATTGATGGTTCTCCAAGTTAGAACTTGATGGATTTGAATAGAGTTAGAATTTGTGAAAAGAAACATTGGGCGTGGTCCAAAACTGTTTTGAAATTATATTCTTCAACAATTCGACTTAGAATCTTATAAAATCATATTTGGCCTTGAAGGTACTTGTTTTAAAAAAAAAATCATTTTTTCCCTTTTTTTGGCTAAACCAATTTTGTAGGACTTGAGAAAATACAGAACATATAGGATTATAGAACCCCAAGCATCGAAATGTTTAGTGGTTGGGAAAAACAAAGGTCTAGCAGAACGATATGAGAAATTTGGATAAGATGTTTCAATATTGGGCCCTCCCTCTAAGTTTGAAGTAAGGTTTCTAAGCACAAATTAATTGCCTTCGGAATTTTGTAAAAGAGATTAAAATTGATCTTATTGATATCACTCCAAAACAAATGCGAGCATCTTCAACTAGTTGAGTAAAGCAATTTCTCTTCATCCATAAGACAGTTCAAGTGCTTTCGACAAAAGGAGAAGGGAACAGAATCACTAAATTATAACCAATTTTTCCCATTTAAAATTCATATTTTTGGAAGTAGTATGTTAACCATTTACAGAAATTCATAAGTTGGAATGCATAGACCGTTGTCACTTGCATAAACGGCTGGATAATCAAGGTAATCCTTCATTTTGTGATACGTGTCGACCTAATGGGTAATCCCAGTACAAGCCCCAGCCACAGGCTGGGATAAGTTTTATACTCTTTCTTGTCATCCTCTCCATCAGTGTTATCTATTTTATATTACCTCTCCATAAGTGTTCCCTATTTCAAAATTGCCTCTCCATGAGTTCTCTTTATTTCTCTTTGCCTCTCCATGAGAGTCCCTTATTTTCATATTACATCTCTATGAGTGTTCACCGACTCCACCTTACCTTTCCGTAAGTGTTCTCTATTTTACATTACCTCTCCATGAGTGTTCTCTATTTTTATGTTGCCTCTCCATGAGTGTTCTCCATTTTATATTACCTCTCCATGAGTGTTTCCTATTTTACATTATCTCTCCACAAGTGTTTTATATTTGCCATTGCCTCTCCATGAGTGATCTACTTATTTTTCATTACTTTCCTCAATCCTCTCAACTCTCTCTCCCTTTGTCCTAACATCCTCACCCCAACCACAGGCTGGAGCATATTTTATCCTGAAACAAATCTATCTTTCCACCTCTTAAATCTCTCCAACGTATCCTTGCATGCCTACTTATCTTAGACTCTCGTTTTTACCCTTGAAACTTGAGATCAGTTACCATTAGTCTATGTTAGGTAGCAATACTCTCTCCGAGTATGACTTTACAGTCCTTATATATTAAACGATCACTCACCCTAGTAAGGACAAAATCTATCTGGCTATTCCTCTGACCACTGTTAAATGTGATAAGGAGTTCATCCATTTTCTTGAAGCACGTATTTAGAAAAACTAAATCATACTCCATAGCAAAATCTAAAATTATCTCACCCATTACATTCTTTTCCCCAAATACATAACCAATATATACTTTCTCGAAAGTACCCATTTATTTCCCAACATGTCAATTCAAGTCTCTCACAATAAATATTTTTTATTGGCTAGGTATACTTTGAACGACTTCGTCCATCTTCTCCCAAAATTCTTGTTTAATATTTTCTTGCAGTCCAACTTGGGGAGCGTACACACTAATAATGTTAATTACCTTCCCTCCAATCACCAGCTTTATAACCATCATCCTATCGCCAATTTTCCTAATATCAACTACGTTATCCTTTAAATCCCTATCTACCATGATGCCCAACCCATTCCTATATTTGTCCTTCCCCGTATACCATAATTTATATCCCGTACTCTCAATTTCTCTAGACCTCTCTCCAATCCACTTAGTTTCTTGCAAGCATAGAATATTAATTCTCCTCATACACATCACATCCACTAATTTTGAAGTCTTACCTATCGATATTCCTATATTCCAAGTTGCCAACATAAGCCTATTCTCATGGACTAACTTCTTTATCCGCACCTGTCCACTATAATGCAGCAACCCTCGTTTATTGGACACCATATCTGGCAAAAACACAGTGCATCCCTTCTGGGAGACACCCTAGCCCACCCTAACCTATTATTCACTACAACCAGGCAGTGAAAATGTAGCACGTCGCTAGTAAGGGAACACCCCAACATTTGATATCTTTAGATTCATGTCATAAAAGTTCTGACAAAATTTTTCGTTTGCTGTCAGCTACCTAATGCAACCCTCCTCCTTAACCTGGGCCTGGGACTGGCTGTGTATAAGGAATAAAGTATCAAACCCCACAGGCAGAGTTATCTTACCTGTCACACCCCACCCCAGACCCCCATCACCCTGGGGCCGGCGTGACGTCGACATGACATCACCTGCATGACAAAACAACTAGGAAACGATAAGTGCATACATAAATACACAATCACAAAATCAGACCATATATATATATATACACTCTTTAATTGGGGACACACCCGTCCCTACAAAAAATTTTAATAATAACAAAGATAAAACAACCATGAACTTCTCATAGGTTCGCCTCAACCAGCACCTCCCAAAATACTCATTCACTACCGCATCGCTGGACTCTACCTAATGCCAGTAGGGGACCGACTCCTAGCTGCTGTACCTGCGAGTGTACTGCCTTCTTAATAAAAATATTTTAGATGGATCAAACATAAAACATATAAATATCACATATCAAATAAACATCTCATAATATATAAATGTCTCATACCACAAGGAAAACATATTATTCCTGTCACCACAAAATCAACGTTTATATATATATATATATATAGCATCTCAACTAAACAATAAAAATCAACCAGAATAATTCAACTAACCGTACAGTATAATAAAATCAGAACATACCAATCTAGTAAAAAAAATATGTATAAATGTACTCATCTCAATCACTATATACGATAAAACACCATATACGATAAAACACCACGTACGACACCACAGTACACCACACCACACCACACCACATCACATCACATCACACCACATCACATCACACCACACCACACCTCATCACATCACACCATGCCCCGGCTAGCCATGTGATCATTTTAACCTCACAATCGGGAGTTGCAATGGTACCGTACCATCCGTTAAATACACGCATACGTTCGTGCGTGTGAGACCGCCGGAAGGGAGAGAACAGGAGAGGTAACGTGGCAAGCTAGGACCAATTTCTACCACTTATTTCATGCAATATATACTCACTCATGCATGTGTAATGATCAAAAAATCTCCATCAAATATGAAATTTGATAAATTCTAGAGAGAGGGGGGACCAGAGCAAAAAAGGGGACATCGAACTTTCTTGAATCGGCGTTCCTCCGGCAGGGTGGTCGTGGTTGTTACTCGTATGCATGATCATGTGGATATCGTCGTCAGTTCCAGGCGAGAGCAAAGGTGGTTCAGCCGGTGGGGTGGTTCGTCGACGGCGTGATGGGTGTGTTCTTAGCATCGCCAATGAGCAGACGTTGGGTTCGCTTATCCAATTTGTCGACGGTCATTATCCAGTCGTCTAAGATCGTCTATCTGGTGAGTGTTTGTGCATGATTTCTCTGATAATTTTGGTGGGTGGGTGCATGCATGTGGGTATGGGTAAGTATCTCGTTGGTTGGATAGTGGGTTAGGTGTGGGTGGCTCGTCTGTGGAAATCATCAGTGTGTATGGGGTGTTGCCAACGGTTATGCGATGCGTGTGTGTACTGCTCTGTTTAGCCGGTGCAGGTGGGTGACCGTGAGTGTATGTGTGTATGTATGTATGTGTTCTATTCCATTTCATTGTCGTAAGTAGGTGTTCTCTAATATTTAGTGTATGCATGTCTGTATAGTTAGTCAAGTGAGATCAATTATATTTCGTTGGTTGGTTCGTCGTTAATTTTCGTGGGTGTGTGTGTATGCGTTCCAGCGTGTGCGTGTGTGTGTGCGAGCTTGGTGGTTTCGTGGGTAGGAGTGTTCGGTTGTGGGGTGGCCGGGGGTAGTTGTTGATCGGTGGTGTGGGGTGTGTAGTACCGGTGGTGGGAATAGGCGAGGCGTGGAAGGCCACTGGTGGTCGCCGATAGTAAAGAGAAAAGGGGGCGCCGGGGACGGGAGCTGAGCCAAAACGGAAAAAAAAAAAAAGGAGAAAAGAGAGAAATTACACAAATAACCCCAACAAAATTTAAAATCCATCTCGCAACCCGTGAACGATTTGGAATGGGTAACGCTTTTCATTGAGTTTATTTTAGTTATTTAATTAAATTATAGCATCAAAATTTTGTAACCGTAATAATAAATTTGGGACCGTTCGTAGTACTAAATTTTATGCAGTAATTTTTAACGAAATAAAAATTAACAGAAATAATAATTTTCATAAATAAAATGTGGAAAATGAAAAATTTCAAAACTTAGGGTCTGCATTGCACGGTTTGATTATTTTGCATAAAATATTAATTTAGGCCCTATCATTACTAGGTTCGCATACGCCAGCACCCCGGTAGGCTTTGGACTGTGTTGTTTTTGTAGCACAAGAAACGAGGTGAGTGTATTGTCTTCTTGCCAAATCTATTTTCATATATATGATGGGAAAATATGTTTACTTAAAAAACGGGACGAATTTATAACTTATATGGATCAAGCGAATTTGGGTGTTTTGAAAATGTGAATTTCGTTGGTTTTTAAAGAGAAAGGTGGAAAGAAACGATTTATTGAAATCAGTGGGTTTTTAAAAAAAAAAAAAAAAGTGAACAACATGATTTTTGTGGTTTAAATCGGTTTTAGAGATAGAGGTTTATGTCATTGATCATGGCGTTACTATTGACTGGTAAATTGACGATGATCGTATTGACTTGAGGTTGTTATTGATTTGATGATGCTATTGAGATTATCTGCTTCAGCAGAGCGTTGATTTGTTATTGAGTTGTAGTTGATGATGATGTTATTGATTTTATGTCCTGCCGATGGGTGGTCCGGCAGGCGATTGTTGATGTTATGTCTTGCCGATGGGTGGTTTGGCAAACGATTATTGATATTATATCCAGTCGATGGGTAGTCGAGCATGTGGATATAGATATTATGACCTGTCTAATGGGTGGTCCGGGCAGATGTTCATTTGTTCCGCTAGGAAGGCATATCCTAACGGATAGTACGGTACTGTTGTAACTCCCGACCGTGAGGTTAAAACGATCACATGGCTAGTCGAGGCGTGGTATGATGTGATGAGGTGTGGTGTGGTGTGGTGTGATGAGGTGTGGTGTGATGTGGGGCGTGGTATGATGTAATGTGATGTGGTGTGATGTAGTGTGCTATGGTGTGATGTGACCTGTCTAGTGTATGCATGTCTGTATAGTTAGTCAAGTGAGATCAATTATATTTCGTTGGTTGGTTCGTCGTTAATTTTCGTGGGTGTGTGTGTATGCGTTCCAGCGTGTGCGTGTGTGTGTGCGAGCTTGGTGGTTTCGTGGGTAGGAGTGTTCGGTTGTGGGGTGGCCGGGGGTAGTTGTTGATCGGTGGTGTGGGGTGTGTAGTACCGGTGGTGGGAATAGGCGAGGCGTGGAAGGCCACTGGTGGTCGCCGATAGTAAAGAGAAAAGGGGGCGCCGGGGACGGGAGCTGAACCAAAACGGAAAAAAAAAAAAGGAGAAAAGAGAGAAATTACACAAATAACCCCAACAAAATTTAAAATCCATCTCGCAACCCGTGAACGATTTGGAATGGGTAACGCTTTTCATTGAGTTTATTTTAGTTATTTAATTAAATTATAGCATCAAAATTTTGTAACCGTAATAATAAATTTGGGACCGTTCGTAGTACTAAATTTTATGCAGTAATTTTTAACGAAATAAAAATTAACAGAAATAATAATTTTCATAAATAAAATGTGGAAAATGAAAAATTTCAAAACTTAGGGTCTGCATTGCACGGTTTGATTATTTTGCATAAAATATTAATTTAGGCCCTATCATTACTAGGTTCGCATACGCCAGCACCCCGGTAGGCTTTGGACTGTGTTGTTTTTGTAGCACAAGAAACGAGGTGAGTATATTGTCTTCTTGCCAAATCTATTTTCATATATATGATGGGAAAATATGTTTACTTAAAAAACGGGACGAATTTATAACTTATATGGATCAAGCGAATTTGGGTGTTTTGAAAATGTGAATTTCGTTGGTTTTTAAAGAGAAAGGTGGAAAGAAACGATTTATTGAAATCAGTGGGTTTTTAAAAAAAAAAAAAAAAGTGAACAACATGATTTTTGTGGTTTAAATCGGTTTTAGAGATAGAGGTTTATGTCATTGATCGTGGCGTTACTATTGACTGGTAAATTGACGATGATCGTATTGACTTGAGGTTGTTATTGATTTGATGATGCTATTGAGATTATCTGCTTCAGCAGAGCGTTGATTTGTTATTAAGTTGTAGTTGATGATGATGTTATTGATTTTATGTCCTGCCGATGGGTGGTCCGGCAGGCGATTGTTGATGTTATGTCTTGCCGATGGGTGGTTTGGCAAACGATTATTGATATTATATCCAGTCGATGGGTAGTCGAGCATGTGGATATAGATATTATGACCTGTCTAATGGGTGGTCCGGGAAGATGTTCATTTGTTCCGCTAGGAAGGCATATCCTAACGGATAGTACGGTACTGTTGTAACTCCCGACCGTGAGGTTAAAACAATCACATGGCTAGTCGAGGCGTGGTATGATGTGATGAGGTGTGGTGTGGTGTGGTATGATGAGGTGTGGTGTGATGTGGGGCGTGGTATGATGTAATGTGATGTGGTGTGATGTAGTGTGCTATGGTGTGATGTGGTGTTGTACGTGGTGTTTTATCATATATGGTGTTTTATCGTATATAGTGATTGGAATGAGTACATTTATATATATTCTTTTATACTGCATTAGTATGTTCTGATTTTATTATACTGTACGGTTAGTTGAATTATTTTGGTTGATTTTCACTGTTTAGTTAGGATACTATGTGTGTGTGTGTGTGTGTGTGTGTGTGTGTGTGTGTGTGTGTATAATAAACGTTGATTTTGTGGTGACAGGAAAAATGTGTTTTCCTTGTGGTATGAGACATTTATATATTATGAGATTTTTATTTGATATGTGATATTTATATGTTTTATGTTTGATCCATCTAAAATATTTTTATTAAGAAGGCAGTATACTCGCTGGTATAGTAGCTAGGAGTCAGTCCCCTACTGGCATTAGGTAGACTCCAACGATGCAGTAGTGAGGGAGTATTTTGGGAGGTACTGGTTGAGGCGAACCTATGAGAGGTTCATGGTTGTTTTATCTTTGTTGTTATTAAAAAAAATTGTAGGGACGGGTGTGTCCCCAATTAGAGAGTATATATATATATATATAGTCTGATTTTGTGTTTGTGTATTTATGTATGCACTTATCGTTTCCTAGTTGTTTTGGCGTGCAGGTAATGTCATGTCGACGTCACGCCGGCCCCAGGGTGATAGGGGTCCGGGGTGGGGTGTGACAATTTTGGTATTAGAGTCTAGGTTATAGGTTCTGTAGACTTGTCAGTTGTTGTCTCAATAGAGGACCATGAGTTAGGAAGACTTGCCAGTCGTCTAGTCAGTAGGGGACATGAGATAGGGTGTCGATAGGTGAGTTCAGCACGTGAGTGATAGTTATGTTATTACATAAGTTAATACATTGGCATCATGTATGGTTGGTTGTCTTATTAGCAATTAGTGGGTGTGACGGATTTGTGATATGGTCAGTTGGTGAATTCAGGTGGTGGTGTATTGTTGGTAGTGGTAATAGGTGGATTGCGATGGTGGGGGTACTAATAGTTAGGAAGGTTAGACTATAATCGATAAACAATTATATGGGTATTACTTGACGCTGGGATCCCCTATTAGTAGCACCTAATAATTAGTTGTTAAAATAATAGATAGTGTAACAGAACACACCTTAAGTTGAATTCTTAAACGATATCTAAACTCAGGGAATCTTGTAATGGTATTGAATGGAAAGTTTGTATTAGTTGGAATTAGGAATGTGAGAAAACTGTGGCGATGTTAGAAAATATTTAATTTGGTAGTACGTTCTAGGTTGACGGGTAGGCAAAAATAATTATGTAGAACTAGTAAATATAACAAACTTACTAATGAATGATATGTAGAAGATAACCAAGAATTTGTGAGTCTGTGATGATAGTAAGTATGTATAACTATAATCCGTGTCGTGTGAGTTGTCGGTGGATTGTTTCAAAAATAAGTTACCTTCTGAATCTTAGAAGAGGTAAAGTTTGTATTTTGGGAGATGTAATCATTACCCCAGTCAATTTAATTTTTAGTCCAGGAGGTCAGAAGTTGTTAAAGAAAGGATATCAGGGATACCTTACGCAAGTGATGGGCACCAGTCAATACAACGTTTAGATGGTGGATACTTCAGTAATGAGGGATTGTCCCGATGTATGTTCCAGCAGAATTGTCAAGGTTGCCAGTAAACACTATCGAGTTACTTCTAGGACCTGTTCTTATATAAATTTCACCCTATCATAGGGCGCATACCGAGTTGACGAAATTGGAAGATCTGTTAACCCGCGATTATAGTAGATCTGGTGTTTCTCTCTAGGAAAATCTGGTGTTATTCGAAAAGAAAAAGGAAGACACGTTGAGGATGAGTGTTGGTAACTGACAATGAAAATAAGGAGGCGGTTCAGGTAAAATTATTATAACCATCCATCGTGTAGAATTGATGATTTGTTCGATCAGCTACGGAAGACCAGGGTGTTTTCCCAAATAGATTTTCGATTAGTATAGAACCAATTAGAGGTCAGAGATAGTGACGTGGCGAAAACGGCGATCCAGTCGAGAGTAGAGAAGAGCATGCAGAGCATATCCAGACTACGTTGTAGATATTGCGAGAGAAACAATTGTATGCTAAATCCAATAAATGTGAGTTTTGGTTGGATCGAGTTGTAATTTTAAGACATGTGATTTTGGGAGATAGTGTTCAAGTGAATCCAAAGGAAGTTGAAGTTGTGGTTCAATAGGAATGGCCGAAAAGCCTGACTGAAGTTCAAAACTTTTTGGGGATTGGCGGGTTATTATCGTTAGTTGGTGCAGGGATTCTCTGTTATAGCTGTCCCGTTGACCTGTTTGACCTGCAAGAAATCTAAAATTGAGAAGACTGATAAATGTGAGCGTTATTACTCGATGCATGAATTGGAGTTGGCGGCGATTTTGTTTGCCCTGAAGATTTGGAGGCACTATTTGTATGGCGAAACGTGTGAAATATAGATCGATCATCAGAGTTTAAAATACTTGTTTACTCAGAAGGAGTTAAATTGGAGGCAAAGACGTTGGATAGAATTGATTAAATATTACGATTACACCATCCATTATCATCTAGGGAAAGCTAATGTTGTAGCGGATGTGTTGAGTCAGAAATCGGCAAGTTCGATCCCACACATTCGAGTAGTTCGTACTAATCTATATGTTGAGTTGAGATCGTTGCGAGTTTAGTTAGCGGTTGGTTAGATGGCCGCATTGCTTGCGACTTTGACATTGAGGTCGACGTTGATTAATCGTATTATTGAAGCTCAGAAGTCGGACGTTCAATTAAGAAAGATTCGGGATGAAATGAAAAATGGTCATAGAACAGATTATCAAATTAGGGATAACGATGATGCGTTGATGATTGGAAGTAAGTTGTGTATGCCTAATGACGTTAGTTTGAAAAAGGATATTTTGGAAAAAGTGCATAGCTCAGCGTACGCGATACATTCAGGCAGTACCAAGATGTACCAAGATTTGCGTGAACATTATTGGTGGATCGGAATAAAATGGGAAATCGCAGAATTTGTTGTCAGTTGTCTTGTTTGTCAGCAAGTAAAGATTAAACATCAACGTCCAAGTGGGTTGTTGCAACCTCTACCTATTCTAGAGAAAAAGTGGGAGCATATCACAATGGATTTTGTTTTGGGATTATCCCGTACTCAAAAGAGGCATAATTCCATTTGGGTGATCGTTGATAGGTTTACTAAGACCGATCATTTTCTTGCCGAAAAGACAACGTATTCTCTTGAAAAATACATCCAATTGCATATCGATGAGATTGTTAGGTTGCATGGTGCACCGGTTTCTATAGTGTCGGATAGAGATCCGAGATTTACTTCGAGGTTTTGGTCGAGTCTCCAAACTGCTTTAGGTACTAAGCTGAAATTTAGCACTGTTTTCCCTCCTCAGACAGACGATTAATCAGAGCGTACGATTCAGACGTTGGAAGATATGTTGAGGGCATGTGTTCTGGAATTTCCTGGTAGCTGGGATGATCCTTTCCTGTTGATGGAATTCACCTACAACAACAGCTATAATTCGGCAATCGAGATGGTATAGTATGAAGCATTGTATGATAGGAGATGTAGAACCCCAGTTTGTTAGACTGAGGTGGGTGAACGTAAATTGTTGATGTCGGGCATAGCCTAGATGACAACAGACAAAGTCAAGGTGATTCGGGAAAAATTAAAAATCTCTCAAAATCAACAAAAGAGTTATGCATATAAGCACTGGCGGGAATTGGAATGCGAAGTGGGGGATCATGTGTTTTCGCGTATTTCTCCGTGGCAAGGCATAATAAGGTTCGAGAAGAAAAGGAAGTTAAGTCCAAGGTACATCAGACCCTTCTCATGTATTGACTTCGCAGCCGATCGAATTGGAAGCATATTTAACCTACGTTGAGGAGCCAGTCCAAATCCTAAGCCGTAAGGACCAGGTGTTGCGAATAAAGACGATCCCGTTAGTCAAAGTGTTGTGACGCAGTCATGCGGTGGAAGAGGCGACATGGGAGCGAGAGGACGAAATGAGGAACAAATACCCGCATTTTGTTCGGCTAAGGTAATAAAAATTTCGGGACGAAATTTCTTTTAGGAGGGAAGAGTTGTAAGACCTAAATCGTAAAACGTACGTCATTAATAGTTGCATTTTAGAGCATTAAGAAATTTCGGGAAAAATATTTGTTAATTAAAAATTCAATTTTAAAAGTTTAGGGGTCAAATTGCAAATTTAAAAACATTATTCTCAACTTGGGATGCGAATTGCCAATTAAAATCTAAAATTGTAAATGTTAGGGATCAAATTACAATTTTACATACTCATAAATGTTGAATTGAACTCAAAAAGATGACTTTAAGAAATTAGAGGGAGAAAAGAGTAATTTAACAAAAGTTTTTTTTTTTAAACACACACACACACACACACACACACACACACACACACACACACACACACACACATATATATATATATATATATATATATATATATATGTGAGTTTCTAAAATTGTAATTTGATCCCTAACATTTACAAATTTAGATTTTAATTGGCAATTCGCATCCCAAGTTGAGAATAATGTTTTTAAATTTGCAATTTGACCCCTAAACTTTTAAAATTGAATTTTTAATTAACAAATTTTTTTCCCGAAATTTCTCAATGCTCTAAAATGCAACTATTAATGACGTACGTTCTACGATTTAGGTCTTACATTACCTCTTTAATATGATTAAAAATAGAGACCAAAGGCATTTGGTAACTTGATATTCTTAATTGTTCCTATTCGGTATTAGATTATTGATAGCTAATCTTCAACAATTTCGACTATGTTATTCAATTATTTTCTCTTTGAGAGTGGTCAGTCTTAAACCATTAGTATAGGATCGTAGAACAATTACAAGGGGACTTACTAGGATAGGAAAGGACCAAACGTAATCATCCTTAATAACCTACATGGTAGCTTTGCTCAATATCAAAATAGAATGTCTAAGGTGCAATTGTATTTTTGATATTTTAACTTGAGGTACTGTCTATTACATTTACGGATTGATATGCTTTGATAATACAAAGTATTTTACTGTATCCACAAGACTTTAAAGATATTTATTAAGTATAGTGGGACATACATGTAAATATACAAATATATAAGAAAAGTCTATCACTGTCAACAAAAAAAGATGTGTCTTATGTGATTTGATTTAATATCATTCACCTAAGCCTCTGGCCAGAACAGTATGACGATTGGGATGAGATTCTAAATGGTGTTATTAGGAATTATAATATCAATTAAAATACATATTATTGGACTAGGGTTTTTTACTATTCCATACCTTGTTGGTCCTTTCAAAAACACAAGATAGAAAGATATTATACTATGAAAATCATACATGAGGTAATTCTCTTGGTAAAATTCCTATCAATTAGATATGATTGTGATATGTGAATAGATGTAACTCAGAGAAAATGCCTTAGAGAAAAAGTATTTTATTTTTTTTCTTGAAAGACAAAATTGGAATTGTCTAATTTTAATCCATTTACTAATTAATAAAATAATTAACTAATTAATTAATTTCATCATCCAGGTTTTGCTATGAACCTAATAGCTCAAACACAAAGAACAAATTAGGTTAGAAAAGTCCTTGATATAGGAATGGGTAGTAATGTTGAACTTTAGAAGTTAGAAGGTCAAAGTACAAATACAAAAAAAATAAAAGATCCTAGATAGGTGTTATAAAGTGGGAAAATCACCTGGCCACTCAACACAACAAAATTCAACCCTTTGGAATTTTTTGCCATGGCCTAGCTTTGCTTATGAGATTCCTGGTTTCTTTGTCTGCATTTGTTGATTTGAATCTTACTGCCAACTAGATTCAAATCAAAGCTCTAGTTTCTTGGGATTAGAATCAATTCTTAAAAATTCAAAGAACACTTTCTTTCTAAAATTTTATGTGTGGATATTATTAGAGGCAATACACTTTTGTTGCTTCTAAGATAATCGTTATCTGCTACTTGTTCCTAATTGTGTCCAACCACTTATAGAAGAGACTTCTCAAATCACGCCTTGGGAAGTACTAACTTTGAGGCTAAAGCACCAGAAGATATAATTATTCCTGCTTTTATTGTTTTAATGTTAATACGAATAGATTCAGTTTATATGAACAAGATATTAAATGTGATTTAAATTTTTTAAAATTTTGATCCATTAATCTGGTGATTTTAATATCTCGTTTCTTCAACTTGTATATTAAACTTGTCCTTGTTAACCATCAGTTTAAGGGATTGGCTAATCTTTCCATAGTGACGAACGAATTGTCTATAATACACCATGAGACCCAAGAAGCCTCTCAAACTTTTTTATAGTGGTAGGTCAGGGCCAAGAAGTCATGCTTGCAATTTTCTATGGATCTGTAAAGACACCCTAGTTTGAGATTATATGAACCAAGTACTTCAATTGTTTCTTCCTAAAACTAAACTTTGATCTCTTGACATGGAGTTGATTTTTTTGTAGAAGCTCCAATGTTGTCGCTACGTAATCTATATGTTCCTACCAACTATGTCTATACGCCAAAATATCATTGAAAAACACTAAGTTGAATTGATGCAAATGGGGCAGAAATACCTCGTGCATCAAAATTTAGAATATTGCAAGTGCATTTGTTAATCCAAAAGGCATGACCAAAAAAATCATAATGTCCTTCATGAGTGCGAAAGGACATAATGTGCAAATTCGGTGGGTGGACTCAAATTTGGTGATACCTTGCTCTCAAGTTCAATTTAGAGAAAAAATTTGCTCCATGCAGTTCATCAATTATCGGAATAGGAAATTTATCCTTCACAGTATCATTGTTTAAGGCTCGATAATCCATGCACATCCGCCATGAATTGTCCTTCTTTCGAACCAATAATACTAGTTAAGAAAAAATAACTCACGTTGGGTTTAATAATCCTGGGCAATAACATGTTTTTCACAATGTTTTTGATCTCATTTTTTTTGGATGTAGGAGTGTTAATATGGCCTCAAATTTGTGGGGTTGTTGCCCGGTTTGAGAGGAATCATGTGGTCATGTGAACGGTGATGCGGCAAACCAATAGGTTCTTAAAACATATTAGCATAATTACAAAGCAATTGAGAAAAATCGGGTTCAAAGAATTACCTCATCTGTCTAAGATTGGTTTGTCATAGCGTTGAGGGAAAATAATTAAACTGTAGTTCCATGACTCGTTTTGTGCAGCTGCTTTTTCATTGGTTGGCTCAAATTAATCTGGCTGCACTAATAGAATCGCCTCTAAAAATCTATCGATGTCCATTATATTCAAACTCCATTCGCAGATTTTTAAAATCCCAATTGATAGGGCCAAGCATTGATAACCATTACACATTGAGGACCATATCGCAACCCCTCCCCCATTGATAGGAGTCAAAAATTTACCTGGACTGGCGACAAACAGTCGTACCAGCGATGCTTGTGCCATTTACCACCATTACTAATAATGGATTGGTTTGGTGCATCAAGCACCCCCTTTGTTTTGGCAACACTTAAATCCAAGAAGTTATGAGTTCTCGCTAAATCAGCAAGTATGATAATAGGCCACTACCTGATGAAACTACGTTTACGCATGGTTTGATACGACGAAGAACCTGCTAGAGCATGAACTGAGATCAATGGTTCCTTTATGTCATCTTCCTCCAAACTTTTTTCCTTGCACGTATCATCATTTTCGATTAGTTCTTCGCCTTCCAATAAAAATATATGTTTTTTCGTGCATCTAAGACCCCTAACATACTCTTCATCACAATAATAACACAACCCTTTTGTCTGTTGGTTATTCATATCAAGTTGAAAAATTCTCTTGATGGGTAGAGAAGTAGTTTTGGACAGGGATATGAGCAACAGAAGCAACGAAATTTTGTTTAACAGGTGAATGAGCCTTTTGAATAACAAACTTCATGGTCTCCTCTTGCATTATTGCAAGTCCCATGGCTTGAGACAACGTAGTATAAAGAAATGGTAATGGCTTGTGTTTTTATTAATAATAACCTCTACTATTTATACTGGGGAGAGATGAATTACAAAAGAAAACATAATATAAAATAAGAAAATGACATAAATACTAAAATAATTAGAGTAATGACATAATTTCAATTATACAAAAGGAAACATTCATCTTGTATATTTGGAATACTAATAGGTAGAAGGGACAAACTTCATTACCCCATTTTTTTTTCCCAGATTATGGCCCACTAGTAAAACAACTTACAAAAAAATCTTGGAATGGACCTTTGGTACGTCCTATTAGAGCGTCAAATTCTTCTTGGTGAATTTTAACAGTACTTATTTGTTTAACCTTGGTGACTCTTCCCGCAACATCATCGTAAATGTCCGGAGCGAATCGAATGAGGATGTCTTTGGAGAAGTGACTCCACGAAATAACCTCATTTCCTATTTTGTATCCTTAGAACCAGTCAATTGCCTTGCGTTCCAAATTAATGGAAGCCAAGTAGACCTTATCTTCATCCCTGGTGCCATTATAGCTAAAAAAAAACGTTCACATTTGTATACTCTTGAACTTGGGTTACCACCATCAAATAAGGGAGAATCAACTCTTGCATGCCAAGTCTGAATGGAGTATCGGTTTATGATATATCGATTGCCACAGCTGCGAGATGATTCAACATTTTCATTTGTTCAATTCAACTGCATGAGGCGTAAGTTGATCGTACATGAAATTCATTGCCACCATCCATTGTCGTATTTCTTTTACCGCATCGTTGTCAGATTCAAAGTTCTCTTGGAGTTGCCAAATCAATTCTTCCATGCAATTAGACTCTTCAAACCTTGTCTCCATAAGAAATTGAGTTACAGGTAGGATCGCGCGTGCTGATATCAAATAATGTTGCCAAAAATTACCCAGTGCATAATTCAGGGTTGCACGTGCCGGAAACCTCCGTAACCTACAACCCTACCTGCAAAACTAGTCAGTTCTATGGGAGGACACCGATGTGGTGTTGGCCAAAGAACCTCCAGCGTGAGAATCAGGTTAAGTTGCTCTAAAGAGAGAATAAACCATAAACAGTATATTGATGTAATATTGAGAGAGTTATATATGTGTGTTATTGATACCTATTTTTCCCATTTATAGTCACGCCATTTTCCCTTGGAACTATTATAGCCATGATCTTCTCCACATTCCAAACTTAGCTACCGTGAATGTTGTTTGTGCGCCCATTTAGAAAGGTGCACTAATCACATATGTGCATGGGTGGAAGGGTTGGTGAGGCAACGGTTATCGTTGACCTTCCGTGCTTGGGTCTGATCTTTGGGCCTTCGTTTGAAGCCTTACTTTGTATCAAGTCAATCCGTTTGCGTAGCTGGGCCTTAGTGATAGGCCAGGTGCTTCTTTTCTTGGGTCACCAGAACTGGTGGCCCATGATCAGTCGTTAGACCGCAGATCAGTTCTATCAGGTTGGGCTTTGTCCACTGACCTGCCCCGCCTCCTTGTGTCCGACTCCATTATCCACACATGGGAATTTTTCCCACATCATTTGCCCTCCTAACTTCTGTGGCGATTCGTCGAAATGAGACGAAAGATCATTCTTCTTCTTCCTTAGTTCTTAGGTGGTTTTTTTTTTTTTTTTTTTGTTGTAGTTTTGGCCTTATTAAAAGACTCTTAACCGAGTGGAATTTGGGGAAGGTCGAGCTAAACATTGAATTTGATGTGTTACGGGACAGGTTGAGGCAATAATTAAGACATCAATAACCGCATGTTGGGCTCTTGGGCCTTTCGGCTGGGCCAAGTCAACCCAATCCTGACCAGCTTAGGCTTAGTATTTGGACAAGATCAGTTCAAATCTGACTAGGCTCTTACCCCAACCATCAGATTAATACTAGTGCCTATTGAGCTTCAAGTCACACCTCTTCCAGATAGTACAGATCAGTTGGGCACTATTTGGTTAATTAGCAGTCCATTCCAATTTTGGTCTTATCGGTAGTGTAATGATGAAGCTTTGGTAATTATTGTTGGCCCAATGATCTACCCAAAAGGGGGGTGAATTGGGTAATTATAAAAACTAAATTAAATTGTTTCCTTTCAACACTTAAAAGATTCCAATAATCAATTTAATCCTAAATTAATTATTATCTTTATATAGAAGCGTATAACAAGATGCACACTCAAACAACAAGAAATAAAAAAAAAAAATAACAATGCAGTACACCACGACATATATTGGTTCATCAAACTACTCTTGGATAATCCAGTCGTCCAAGCCGCACAGAGAGTAGCACCCACTAAACCACTAAAATTCCTTTAAACAGGTAGAAACCAAACTTTTACATAATAATTCTTTTACAGGCTCAGAATCAAACTTTATAATTCTCTTTTCACGGGTTAAGGAAGAACTTTTATCTTTTTAACAGGCTAAAGAATTCCTAACTCTTTTATACTTAGGCTAAGAATCAAATCTCACCAAAAATACTCCAAGGATCCTTTTCAGCGATAAGGATGGAACCGTTACAAATCACACTCTATTAATTCTAATCAGGAAAAATCACGCCTATCTCTTTTTACGAAAAAGAGTAACCTAACATTTTTATACTCTAGGTAAAGATTAAACCTCAATCTCTTTACAAGAAGAGATTGAAACTCAGCTACCCCTGACTAGATACTCCCAACAGTATCTAATCCACACAAAACTCACTAATTACAAAAATTGATAAATTTCTACCCACTCGAAGCTTTTACCTCCTCAAACCAATTTAAACTCAATTAATGTCCTGATAAATACTAGTGATAGAATTAAGTGAGGAATTTAAAATATGATTATAAAATAAGCAGATAGCACATAATCAAGTACGTAATTAGATTACCACAAAAATCATTTCAAAATAATTTTTATGCACTTTAAGGTTTAAAAAACGATTTCACATGATCTAAAATCCAAGCAAGCAGAATAATATATAATCACAATAAAGAATAAATCTTGGAACAATCTCACCAGGATATCACCGAAAGAATAAAAATTGAATCGCAACAAAACTTAGATCGATGACGGCAAAATAATCAGCACTTATTCTCAAGAACTTTTCTCAAGAATGATCTCACAATAATCTCTCAATATAATCTCAAAATAACAACTCTTAGAAAGCACACGAACTGAAAGTTCTTGATAGAATGATGTATTGGTATGTAAAAAACGTAGGTCTTTTTAAACAGATTTGAAACATGCCCTCTAACGGCTAGTTCCCACAAGATATGACATTTAATTACTCATATAGACCACATTTATCAATATTGCTCAATCCTGGTTCAATTCACTTAAATATGACTTTTAAATCATTTAATTTAGTTCCCAATTTATTTCACATTCTCAAATCAAAAGGATAGGAAGTATTAAAATAGACTAAATTGAGAAACACTTAAAATAAGTGTACAATATCTATAGGAATATGTAAATAAGAATGATATATCTATAATATGTTCAAATCACCAAAATATTTCCAAGATATCAGCCAAAAAAAGGCTAGTAACGGCTAGTTTTTTATCAGATCCCGAAAACCATCAAACACTGAAACTACTCAATCGGTTGACCGACCAATGAACCATCAGTCGACCGATCGTTTTAGATTGTAGCCCAATCCATTTTTATAAGCTGGTTGGTTAACTGATCCTCCATGGGTTGGTTGATCGAGCGATTCAGGATGTTCCCCATGCCATTTTTCGGACCTGGTCGATTAATCGATCATCAACGGTCGGTTGACCGATCGATCATCAATGGTCACTTCTCAGCCATCGATTGACCGATCTCTCTATGTCGGTTGTTCGATCAATTCAGAGACTTCTCCAATTCCTAGCCATTGCCCATCGGTTGACCGATTCTCTTGTGATCGGTTGACCGATTAGTACTAGATCACTCATTCTCAAATTATATTTCAACTTCAATTTTCAACGTTTTCGACCCTTTAACCGATTTCTTTTCTAAATTAACATAATTGACACTAATAATCAATTTTAAACACTAATCTTTCGTAGATCAATTTTTCTTTTTCAATTTCACATTGAAGCAAATATGTGAACTAATTAAGACCCTAATAAAAACACACATAAATATAAATCATTTTTGTGTCGTGTGTAATCTTAATCGGGATTCATTAAGAGTAAAAAATGACTTGAGTTGTTTTCACCTAGATTCTTCAGAATCTTCAATCTCTTAATATCTATTTCTTTGTCTGTCTCTTTGCATCCTTAGCATTCTAAGAAATTACTTCATGATAACATCAACAATTGAATTTTTACACTAAATCACTCAATAAACTTGTTAGTTCCATCAAAAATATCAACACTTAATTATCCATCAAATCTTGGGATCAAAAATCTCCCCCTTTTGGATGATGACAACTAACTTTGATATTTTCTTCAAAATAAGAATGTAACCACACTCCCCCTAAATCCGTGGATGGGTTTTTTAACTCGTTAAAGCATAATCATGAAGATAATTTCAAAAACTCATAAGATATTCAATGAAGCACAAAATATGATTAATTATAAATATTCAATAAAGCATAACTTAATCATATCAACATTGTTCTCCCCCTATAATAGTGCAATGCTTAGGCGAACAAAACTTAAACATTAACTAACTCGTTTTAAGCGCAATTATGGTTTCCCCTTTTATATCTTCCCCTATAATCAATTCAATTCATTTAAGATATTCAATTAGACATCAACATATTCTCCCCCTTTTCCATCTCAAAAAGTGGGGAAAGGGAACCACAAAATTACCACTACTCTAGGCAAACATCATTATGCCTAGCCATACCTAAACCTCGGATGATTTTCATAAACTGATGTTCCGCTAAAGGTTTAGTAAAAATGTCAGCAAGCTGGTTAGAGGTATCAATATAGTTAATAATAACGTTTTAATATGAATATGATCACGAATAAAATGATGTCTAATCTCTATGTGCTTAATTCGTGAGTGATGTGTAGGATTCTTAGCCAAATAGTACTTTTATTATCATAATAGATCGGGATTTCCTCTATATATAATCCAAAATCATTCAACTATTACTTAATATATAAAATTTGAGTGCAACAGTTACCAACTGTCATGTACTCAGCCTCAGTAGTGGATAAGGCTATCGAATTTTGTTTCTTTCTTGACCAAGAAACCAATGTATGTCCTAGTAAATGACATGACCCACTTGTGCTTTTTTGCTCGACTTTGCAACCGAAAAAATCAGCGTCAGAGTAACTTATACCATAATCCTAGATCAGTCATCCCTTTTAAATATTGAAAGATTCTCTTAACCGTAGTCAAGTGTAATTCTTTAGGACAATATTGAAATCTTGCACATAAACAAACGCTATACATAACGTCAGGTCTACTAGTAGTTAAATACAACAAGCTACCAAATATATCTTGATACAATTTTTCATTTACATTCTTGCCTATATCATCTTTGTCTATCTTTGTAGCTGTTGGCATGGGAGTTTTGTACTCTTTAGCACCATCCAAGCCATATTTCTTTATCAACTCCTTTGTGTATTTAGCTTGGTTTATAAAGATCTCTTCTTTGGTTTTCTTGATTTACAACCCAAGAAAGAAATTTAGCTCTCCCATCATGCTCATTTTAAATTCAACCTGCATTATCTTGGCAAACTCATGGCAAATATCCTCATTAGTAGATCCAAAAATAATATCATTAACATAAATTTGTACTAATAGAATATCAGAATCAGTTTACTTAACAAATAACGTTATATCACTAAGACCCCTTCGAAAACCATTTTCGATCAAATATTGGCTAAGTCTCTCATACCAAGCTCTCGGGGCTTTTTTGAGCCTATATAAAGCCTTACGAAGTTTAAACACGGGATCAGAAATTTTATCGCTCTCAAATCCCGGGGGTTGTTCCACATAAACTTCTTCCACTAAAAAACCATTCAAAAATGCACTCTTTACATCCATTTGATATAGCATAAAATTACGTGAGCATGCAGAAGTGAGTAGCATTCTAATAGCTTCTGAGCTTGCCACAGGTGTATAAGTTTCATCATAGTCAATTCCTTCCTCTTGATTATAACCATGTGCAACTAATCTTGCTTTGTTTCTAATTACTATACCAGTTTCATCCTTTTTTATTTAGAAAAACTCATTTAGTACCAATTACTAGATGAAAATCCGGTCTAGGAACTAGATACCATACTTTATTTTGCTCAAATTGAACTAACTCTTCTTGCATCGCGAAGATCCAACATTCATCAGTTAACGCCTCATTCACATTTTTAGGCTCAATTTGAGATAGAAAATCAAGATTAATAATATTTCTAAGGGTGGAACGAGTACTTACACCTCTTTCAAAATTACCTATGATTTCATTTACCGAGTGTTCCGGTGCTGTCTTTATAGCTCGTGGTAACGCCGAATCCTCACCCTTAGGCTCCTCTTTTTTAGGTTCCTTTATCACATTGTTGCCTTGGTTTTGGTTATTTAAAGTACCTATATCATCATCATCCAAAACCTTTCTCGACAAAAATGGATCAGTTTCCTCAAAAACAACATGCATAGACTCCTCAACCACTAACGTACATTTATTCTAAACTCTATAAACCTTATTGTTAGTAGCATATCCAAGGAAAATAACATAGTCAGATTTAGCATCAAAATTACCAAGATTATCTTTATCATTCAAAATAAAATATTTACAACTTAATACCTTAAAGTAGGATATGTTCGGAGTCTTACCATTCTAGATTTCATAAGGGGTTTTATTAAACCCTCTACGAATTGATACATGATTCACCACATGGTAAGAGGTACTTACTACTTCGGCCGAGAAGTAGGTTGGTAAACGATTTTCATTTAGCATCGTTCTAGCCATTTCCTGAAGTGTCATGTTCTTTATTTCCACAACACCGTTTTGTTGTGGTGATCTCAGTACCGAGAAGTTATTAGCATAACTATGCTCATCACAGTAACTGATTACATCATTATTTTTAAACTCTCTACCTCTGTCACTACGAATATTAATAACAGAGCACTGTTTTTCATTTTGAACTCATTTACAAAATTTAGAAAACACAAAAGTAACTTCGCTCTTCTTAGCAAGGAAAAACACCCAAGTAAATCTAGAGTAGTCATCAACTATTACAAATGCATAAAATTTACCTCCAATACTAGCAATAGAATTTGGACCAAATAAATCAAGATGCAATATTTCAAGACATCTAGACGTGAACTTGTGTATCTTTTTCTTAAATGATGATCTAGACTGCTTGCCTAACTGACATGCATCATATACTTTATCTTTCATAAATTTGAAATCAGGTAGGCCACGTATGAGACTCTTCTTAGATAAGTTAGAAATCAATTTCATACTAGTATGTCCAAGTCTCCTATGCCATAACCAGCTATTTTCAGATAAAGCATTTAAACAAGATAAGTTTTTGAGAAGTAAAATCATCAAATGAACATGTGTAAACATTCTCAAAATGTGATGCAACCAATAAGATGCTACTATCATGCCCATTCTTAATTATCCATCTATCATGATCAAATACAACATTATAACCCTTGTCACATAATCGACTTACATTAAGCAAGTTGTGCTTCAAACCATCAACTAATAAAACATCTTTAATAATAGTAGTAACATTACCGATATTACCTATACCGATAATTTTACCCTTAGCGTTGTCTCTAAATGTCTCATGACCTCCATCTTTAGGTGTCAAATATATAAATTTTGATTTATCTCTCGTCATGTGCCGAGAACAACCACTGTCCAGGAACCATTTATCCTTATCTATCGATGCTTTCAGAATAACCTATAAGGAGGCCCTCAAATAGTTCCTAAGTGGTACCCAGTCTAAGTGGGTCTGATCTTGTTAGTCGGGACAATTTTAGTTCCTTTTGGAATCCAAACGTGTCTGCAGATAGATATTTTAGCAAAACATCTACGAATAGTATGCCCCACAACGTTACATTTAAAACATCTAAGACCTCTGGTTTCATAAAAGAATTTATGAAAGCGTTTTTGTTTAAGATTTTTCTAAAATCCAACACCGGCTTTATCAAAAATACCTCGTAAACTTCCCAAAATCATTTTCACATTATTCTCACAACCGGTGAATTTGAGAACTATTAAATGTAAATCCGACATCTTGGATTTCAATTCAATGTTTTCAGATTCATAGTCCATTACTTGCTTGTTTAATGTATTGATTGTACTTTGAAAGGCATTGATTTTAGAACACTGATTTTTATAATCATGCGTAAGTTCTTGATATATATCAAATAATTCATCAAAATCTAAAGGACACAAACTTTAATATTTAGTTACCTCATCACTAGTGGCACATTAGCGCAAGCATAGACGATCCTTCGCTTCCTGATTTTTTCGAACTACTCGATTCGGTATCATCCCAAATAGCTTTCAAAGACTTTTTATTACTCTTCTTTCCTTTATTCTTCTCCTTTCTTTTCTTCTCTTTTTCCTTATCTTTCTTCCGTTCGAGACAATCGCTTTAAAAGTGGCCAGTCTTGTGACAGTTGTAACATTCCACTTTGTTCATGTTGAAACTCTTCCTTCCACGGAATGTACATTGAGTCATCCTTCCAAAATTCTTTATGAGAAGTGCCACATCTTTTTCTTGCTCACTATCAAGACTCACATCATCATTGTCATCTTCTTCCTCAGTTTTCTTAACCTTCAATGCTAAGGACTTCTTTTTGATATTCCCGATATAATCCTCATATCTTCAAATTGTCATCTCATGCGTTATTAGGTTGCCAATGAGGTCATCAATTTCATATTTTGCAAGAACCTTAGCTTTCTCAATCGCGGTCACCTCCGGCTCCCATACTTTAGTAAAATTTCTCAAGAACTTTCGAAATTTATCCACTATGGAGTATGGTTTTCCGAGTTGACTCAAATAGTTACAAATATTATTGAACCATGTGTACATCTCTTGAATCGATTCTGCTTCTCGCATTCTGAATAATTCAAATTAATGGATTAAAGCTTTGATTTTTTATTGCTTCATGATAGGTGTGATATACCTACATATTTCCAAACCGAATTAAGTTAGTTTTCGAGCATTTATATAGTATTTTTATTATCTTTTAATTAGTTTTTTTCTTTTTGTGTTAAATCAGGTGTAGGGGGCAAAAAGATAGAAAACTGGAGCAAAAACGATGAGATCGAACCAAAAGCGATCGAAGAATGGTGGAAAAATAAGCTCGGAGGAAAAATTATGAAACAAGCCCACCGCTGTGGCAGTAAAGAAGCTAAGAAAAACAAATGGCTATTGACAACCCACCATCTAGGCAGTGAATTCCACTGCCTAGGAAAAAATCTAGTAGAAATTTTTCCACGTCCACCGCTGTCTTCATCGCCGAGGGGGTTACCAAACTGACCTAGTCTCCGCCTAGGTGGTGGATCCCTTCACCTAGGCGAAAAGCCTCTACACAGCCTAGATATTTTGTAAATCTTTTACCTATAAATACCATTCCATCTCCCCCTCATTTGAGCCCCTCCCCCCGGCCATTTGGGCACCTTAGGCCATATTTAGGCTAGGGTTTAGGAGTTTTAGAGGTGGAACTCACATCCCGAAGTGGAGAAGAAGGGGAATCAATCGTTGAGCATTCTTAGCAATTTATCTTTGAATGAGGCAAAGTTCTTCGATTCTTTTTCCTTATTTCTTTAACTTAGGATATTGTGAGCATGTTTAGCTTGTTATTTCATTGTAAATGTGGCTAAGGCCATAGCTAAACATAGATTGTATAGGGATAAACATATAATTTATAAATACATTGTTTGGATGATTTCAGTATTGCGTTTATGTTTGTTCTTTGTAATTTGATTGTGTTTATCATCTTGTTTGCTTATCATACTTAGTTAGATAAATGGAGAATACGGGATTTTGATAAACCTCGGATTTGGATTAGGGTAAACAAATGCCACGATTCAATAACCCAGTCGGGGTTTGAATCATAGACAATCGATGACGTTGGGGCAAAACTCACGTGACCTAGGGTCGTTAAGACGTTGAGGAGGACTTCTTAGTTGACACAAAGGTGCATTATATCCCCCGTATTACACTCAGGAGAGGTGGCGAGGGAGTTTAAGAATGGAGATTGTCAATAGGATAAATAAAATGCACGATCCAATAACCCGGTCGGGAGTGGGATTGTGTGCAATCAATGACGCTGGGTGAGACTCACATGACCTAGGGTCGTTAAGATGTTGAGGGGGACTTCTTCGTTGACTCAAAGTCATGTATTCCCCCATCTTATACTCGGGAGAGGTGACGGTGGAGTTTACGTACCGAGATTATCAAATAGGTTGAACACCATAAATATGAGTAAATCGAGATCGAACACGTTTTTGTAAACACGTTAATCCCTAGGAAATTCTTAACCCTAAAACATATTAGTATATTAGTGTAGTTAATTTAGGTTATATTAGTAGTAGTTTAATTAATTAATTACATTTGTTTTTAGCCTAGATAAAGTTAGGTCATGACAAACGCGGTATTCAATAGTAACGACACCAATCCCAGTGAATACGATAACCCAATCTTAATGATCACACTATACTAAAACTTTGACCTCGTACACTTGCGAGTATTCATATACGCCGAGGGTGCGAATCCTCCGCCCGAACAAGTTTTTGGCACCGTTGTCGGGGATAGTTTTGTTGGTTGTTGCCGAAGATACGTGGTAACAGCCAGGGACTTAAGTTTTAGATAGGAGAAGCAAATGTATCGTATTCTAGTCCCATCAATGTCGTACCAAGTTTTTTTCTCCGTTGCAAGGGATTGGCAAAGTGGTTATTGTCGATATTGTGCATAAATAACATGATTTTAATCTAGGCATTTTTTTTGTATATAATTTTCGTTTGTAGTTTTGTTTTTGTTTTCCTACAAGATTCTTGAAGATGTTAGATCGACAGGTACTCTTGCGATCCTTTCATTGCAACATCTTACCAGTCTTGAGGGCATGTGTCAGGTCGAGGACAATAAACCAAGCGCTTCTTGGAAGGCAACCCAGGGTCAAAAAAAAATAAGTTAGATACATCTCTGTCAATTTAAGTCGGAGGCGAGATCCTCTCGCCTCCCAGGTATGTGTTCTAAACCCCCGTCTTCAATATCATGCCATATACTGTCATTGGTATCACTGACG
The DNA here is from genome assembly GCA_016647705.1 of Eucommia ulmoides. NCBI lineage: Eukaryota > Viridiplantae > Streptophyta > Magnoliopsida > Garryales > Eucommiaceae > Eucommia > Eucommia ulmoides. The sequence goes on along the minus strand of CM028339.1, from coordinate 50,001,686 downwards.
GCTCGTTTTGGAAATCACCTGTGTTGAATTGGTGGTGATGTGTAGTATGTTTTAGTATGTGTTTATGTTATTAGTTAAGTTTTACTATTTTTATCGTATGCATGTTTGTTTAGGATTAGTTTGTTTAGTTTAGTTGTTGTTTTGTGCTAAGTTTTGATGTCATCTGGGCCTTTACCCGATGATGATTCTGTCCCCTGATTGTTTTGAGGTCGAGCGTAATGCTCATTCATGTGTGTTCTGTGTGCTTAACATATCGTCCTAGTAAAAGTTATTGTAGACCCTAAATGCACGAGCAAGTAAACTCAATATAACATTATCTAATAGATTTGAAACCGATTATCCTTCACTCAATTTCATGACAATAGGAATTCTAGAACTTGATTTGGGGAAAATTCGAGGCGAAGTCCTAGGCGAGGTTATTTAGGAGATATGATTTAGGCAGTCATTTTGTCGCTTGAGCCTTTTAATCTTACCCTGATATATCATTATCCCTCGTTACCCTGTTGAAGCCTATTAACCATTTCAATTCTGAACACTTAACAAATACCCTAGCCGATTGAACTTTTCCAAACCTTTATCGCTTAACCGAAAGCACAAATTTGATAGAATCAAGTTAGCAGTTGCAAATGCTACTTGAAGTGAGTGGTTGGGTTAGGGAGAAATTTATATTGGTTTGATATTTGAGTATTCACGTGTCATTTTTCGTTTGTATTTCACACACCCCTTCAAATGTAACAATCGAATAAGTTTGGGGGTGTATTCGTTAAAAAAAAAATGTACATATGGTTTTTTATTTTTTGTTTCTTTTTGGCAAGTGAGTACGTCGGTCTTAATAGATTGTTCAAGATTGTTTCAATTATATATATGGGGTTTCGAGAGTGAGAAAGAGCCAAACATGTGCCTCGGTTATCGTCACGTTAATGACGATTAACCTGTTTTGTACTTCTGATATACCGGTGGCCATTATTCCAAAACCGAACCAAGCCCTATTGATATTCATGAACCTCCGAGCCTACATTAGTAAATAATAGATCCCGGGTCAGGCGTATGGATTCCCTATACCTTAAAGGTTCTAGTCATGAACTATATTTAGGGACAATCTTATCTAATCAATGGATAGTAGTATAGTTGAGTTTAATCACACACACTTAAACAAGATCTAGAATGGCACTTACTATTTTTGAACATTAAAATTCTAGAATACCACATAGTGTGATTTATGCTTGAACTTGATAGTATTGGGGGCCGATGAGGGAAAAATCTTTCGGCCGGTAGATGATAATCAAAACTTACACATTTTTGTTTTTAGTGATTTTTCTTTTTAGTTTTTAATTTCGTAATTAGTTTTTATATTTTCTTGTATTGTGTGGGTGTTTTTCTCGAGGACTAGCAAAATTCCGAGTTTGGGGATATTTGATAGGTGTAAATTACCTATCTATTTTCAAACCAAATTTGTTAGTTTTTTAGTATGTTTATAGTTATTTTTATATATTTTAATATGTTTTTATTATTTTTGTATTAAGACCGGTGCGTGGGGTGAAAATATATGAAATCGGAGCATAAATGATCAATTCGTATCGAGAATGGTGGAAAAATGAGCAAGATGGCAAGATTCTGAAAATAGGCCCACCGCCTAGGCATCCAGACCACTGCCTAGGCTGTGAAGAAGCAGAGAAAACACATTTTCCTACTGACAGCCCATCGCCTAGGCTAATAATTCCACCGCCTAGGCAAAAATCCAGTAGAAAGTTTTCCACAGTTACCACTGACTCCACCGCCTAGGCCAACAGTGAATCGATATACCTCCGCCTAGGCGGAAAATCCTTTCACCTAGGTGAAGAGCCTCTACACAGTTTAGATATTTTGTAGATATTTTTTGGCCTATTTAAACCCTTTTCTCCTCTCTTCAGAGCTCTTCGGCCCCTAAGGCCTTAGGCCATATTTTAGGGATAGGAATAGGGATTTTTTAGGGAGAGCTCTCAACTCGAGGTGAAGGATGAAGAGGAAAGCGATCGTTCGACGGTTCTAGCAGCTATTCTTCGGATACTGGCTAAGTCGCTCGTTTCTTCTCTTTATTTTCTTCATTTTGGTAGTTGATGAGCATGTTTAAGCCATTTTATATTGTATACGTGGTTATGACCATTGGCTAAACATAGGTTGTATAGGGATTATTAATATAATTTATGAATTCATTGTTTAATTGAGTTTGTGTGTTGTTTGCGAATGTTCTTCGTTATTGTGATTGTGTGTTCCGTATTGTTTGTTTATTATGTTATTAGAATTATATTATGAGAATACGGGGTTTGACAAATCCCAGATTCGGACTAGAATAAACAAATGCCACGATTCGATAACCCAGTTGGGGTTAGGATGACGTTGGGGCAAGACTCATGCAATCTAGAGTCGTTAAGATGTTGAGGGGGACTTATTCGTTGATTCGAAGTCATGTATTCCCTCGTCTTACACTCAGGAGAGGTGGCGAGGGAGTTTTAGAACTGAGATTATCGATAGGGTAAACACAACGCATGAAATCAATGACGTTGGGGTAAGACTCACGTGACCTACAGTCGTTAAGACGTTGAGGAGGACTTCTTCGTTGACACGAAGTCATGTAATATCCCTCGTCTTGCACTCAGAAAAGATGGCGAGGGAGTTTATGAACTAAGGTTTTGTGTGCAATCAATGAGGTTGGGGCGAAACTCACGCAACCTAGGGTCATTAAGACGTTAAGGGGGACTTCTTCGTTGACACGAAATTGCGTTATATCCCCCGTCTTATACTCAGGAGAGTTGGTAGAGAGGTTTTAGATACCGAGATTGACGGATAAATCGAACGCCGTTAACATAAACTAAAATGAGACTAAACACGTATTCGTAAACGAAACTAATCCCTAGATAACCTATTCTCTCAAAACTATCTCATATTAATATTAGTATTAGTATAGATTAAATTAAGTTATATTAGTATTAGTATTAGTTAATTATATTTCATTTTCGTCGCCTAGATAAAGTCAGGTTATGACAATCGTGGTACTCGATAGTAATGACACCAATCCCTATGGATACGATACCCGACTGAAAGGTCCATTATACTAAAACTTGATCCGTACGCTTGCAGTGAAAGTGGCAGTGCTTAATTTAGCGTCCACCACTTCACTTGACTGGTCCATTCGTGGGTAACCTGTAATTTGTACCATATTGTTTTCACCGATCTGCATCCTAAGACGCTGGAATATTCATTAGCATCTAAAGAGCAAAACAATATATTAATGGCCTAAGAATTAATGGAAAGCTTCCATTTATCAGAAGTGGTCATCTGCACTTTCTTCTTGGCAACTCCATTTTCCATAAGGACAAACGGACCATCCGCAATCGCTAGCCACACGTCATAATTTGTGTCCTGAAGGAATGCAATCATCCTGTCCTTCCAGAATGCATAATTTTTACCTGCAAATAAAGGTGGTCGGTGCATAGATTGCCCCTCACCTAGTGTGCCTATCGAGTGCGCCATGTGATCTTCGTTAGTTAGTGTATCAAGTTGAACCATCTCTGAAACCAATTGATAACCTAATGATCTAACCAAGAGGGGGTGAATTGGGTAGTTATAAAAATTAAAGCAAATTGTTTCCTTTCCACACTTAAAAGATTCAAATAATCAATTTAATCCTAAATTAATTATTATCTTTATATAGCAGCGGATAACTAGACGCACACCCAAACAATAAGAAATAAAGAAAATTAACAATGCAGTACACCACGATGTATACTGGTTCACCAAGCTACTCTTGGCTAATCCAGTCCTCGAGCCCCAAGGAGAGTCGCACCCACTAAACCACTAAGATTCCTTTAAACAGGTAGGAACCAAACTTTTACACAATGATTCTTTTATAGGCTCATAATCAACCTTTACAATTCTCTTTTCAAAGGGCAGTAAATAACCTCTATTTTTTTTAATAGATTAAAGATTAATCTAATTCTTTTATACTTAGGCTAAGAATCAAACCTCACCAAAAACACTCCAAGTATCCTTTTCATCAATAAGGATGGAACTACTACAAATCACACTCAACTAATTCTAATTAGGAAGAATCACGTCTATCTCTTTTCACAGAAAAGAGTAACCTAACCTTTTTATACTCTAGGTAAAGATTAAACCTCAATCTCTTTACAAAAATGTATTAAAACCCAGCTACCCCAAACTAGATACTCCCAACAATATTTAATCCGCATAAAACTCACCAATTACAAAAATCGATAAGTTTATTCTCACTTGGAGCTTCTACCACCTCAAATCAATTTAAACTCAATTAATGTCCCGATAAATACTAGTGATAGAATTAAGTAAGGAATTTAAAATATGATTATTAAATAAGCAGGTAGCACAGAATCAAGCACGTAATCAGAATACCACAAAAATCATTTTGAAATAATTTTTATGCACTTTAAGGTTTAAAAAAAAACTCACAAGATCTAAAATCCAAGCAAGCAGAATAATAGATAATCAAAAGAAAGAATAAAGTTTGGAACAATATCAACAGGATATCATCAACAGAATTAAAATTGAATCGCAACAAAGCTTAGATCGATGACGCTAAAATAATCAACACTTATTCTCAAAAATATTTCTCAAGAATGATTTCACAATAATCTCTCAATATAATCTCAAAATAATAACTCTTAGAAAGCACACGAATTGAAAGTTCTTAATAGAATGATGTATTGATATGTGAAAAACGTAGATCTATTTAAACAGATATGAAATAAGCCCACTAACAGCTAGTTCCCATAAGATATGACATTTAAATGCTCATATAGACCCCATATATCAATATTACTCAATCCTGGTTCAATTCACTTAAATATGACTTTTAAATCATTCCATTTAGTCCCCAGTTTATTTCACATTCTCAAATCAAAAGGATAGAAAGTATTAAAATAGACTAAATTGAGAAACACTTAAAATAAGCGTACCATATCTATAGGAATATGTAACTAAGAATGATATATCTATAATATGTTCAAATCCCTAGAATATCTTCAAGATATCAGCCAAAACACGGCTAGCAACAACTACTTTTGGATTAAATCCCAAAAACCCTTAAATACTGAAACTGCCCAGTCGGTTGACCAACCAATGAACTATCGATTGAGAGATTGTTTCAGGTTGTAGCCCAATCCATTTTTATACGCAGGTCGGTTGACCAATACCCCATGGGTCGGTTGACTGAGTGATTCAAGATGCTCCCCAGGCCATTTTCGAACCTGGTCAGTTGATTGATCATTGATGGTCAGTTAACCAATCAATTCAGAGAGTTCACTTATCAGCCATCGGTTGACTGATCTCTCTTGGTCGGTTGATCGATCAATTTAGAGAATTCTCCAATTCCTAGCCATTGCCCATCGATTGACCGATTCTTTTGTGATCGGTTGACCGATTAGTACTGGATCACTCTTTCTCAATTATATTTCAATTCCAATCTTCAACTTTTTCGACCCTTTAACTGATTTTTTTTCTCAGTTAACATAATTGACACTAATAATCAATTTTAAACACTAATCTTTTTTAGGTCAGTTTTTCTTTTTCAATTTCACATTGGAGCAAATATGTGAACTAATTAAGACCCTAATAAAAACACATATATAAATAAATCATTTTTTTGTCATGTGTGAACCTAATCGGGATACATTAAGAGTAAAAAATGACTTGAGTTTTTTTCACTTAGATTCTTTAGAATCTTCAATCTCTTAATGTCCGTCTCTTTGTCTGTCTCTTTACATCCTTAGCTTCCTTAGCAATTACTTCATGATAACATCAACAATGGAACTTTTACACCGAATCACTCAATAAATTTGTTAGTTCCACCAAAAATATCAACACTTAATTGTCCATCAAAATCTTAGGATCAATAATTATGATCGGCCTTAAGCTCTTATCGTACTTGATTTGGGAAATCGTCACTTTTCTCTCGATATTTGTTGCCACCATTTCATCATAAACAACCAGACAATTGGGTTTCCCCTTTTTCGTCGCTTTATGGTCATTGGTTTGGCTATTTAAATCCAAACCTACTCAAGACTTTTTCTCAAGCTCCCCTTGCGATTTCTCTTTCTTTTCTGCTTCTATTTTTCTCTCTTTGTTTTAGTACAAATATGGATTTATGTTCATCTGCTTCAGATATTTTTGATTTCGTTCAAGCTGAACAGAAGAAAAAAGTCAAGTAAGAGATCCTCTTTCGTCAGCTCATGATGAGGGCGAAGATTTTCAACGAAAAATATCCCAAGCTTTGGGCCATCGAGGTAGCCTATGTCCTCTATGCTTCCCTTGATACTGCTCATTTCTGCATGATATCCTAACTCCACAAACTCCGTGGTCAGTTGCAGGTGGTGGAAAAACAAAACAAGAAGCTGCGAGTCGAAGTGAAACTCCACAAAACCCATAATGATGCGCTAAGGGAAAAAAGAAAGAAGCTTTTGGACAAGAACAAGGAGAATATATGCTCCCTGTCTCTGGCGCTAAGCCAGTACGAGGTGGGCGACTTTACCGCTCGGGTTTGAACTCCGTAAACTCAGGCTCTTTGCCTTCTTCAGGGTCGAAGTAGTTTTTATTTTTTATTATTTTGTAAAAAACACCACAAGAGATTATTTTTTAACAATAGGTGTTTTTCTATTTTCCAGTCCAAACTCCATAGTAAGGAGTGATAAGTTCAAGACTAGAGAAGAACAATATTTCAAATAGGATTCTTAACATGATCAAATATAATTATATCTATTATCTGTTAACTCTGTGGTAAGAGGTGATAAGTTCAAGAAATTCTTGTACTTTGGATTATAATGATAAGTTCGTTGTTCATGTGAAACTGTTGAAATTGTGTCTTATGTGTTGAATGATTTTCCAGAATAGATCTTGTGTTCAAACATCATTTATGCACAGAGTATGTGTTTTTAAATCCCATGTTTTAAGAATAAGTAATGTCCGGGCTAACAGGGGTAAGCCACTTCTAACAAAAGTAAGGAGTGATTTGGAAAAATAAAAAGAATGTATTTCAATTTTTCATTCTCCGCTCCCCTCCAAATCAAGTTTAAGTAATAAACCTGATGTGGATTGTATGAGTGTCAGCAAAGAAAAAAAAATATTTTATCATCTACCCTCCTCCATATCGAGTTTAAGTAATAAATGTGATATGGACTGTATGAATTTTGACAGATAAATAAATAATATGCTTGTAGACCTGAACTTTGGAAATTAGTTACACGTCAGTTGTCGAATGAGCTATTGTAATTAGTCTAGGCAGCTTAGGACGAGTAGCTTAATTGGTACGTCATGCTGGCCTGAGCAGTTTTGGTTACACTAAGCTGATTGCTAGTGGGCTGACCTTGTTATCTTTAGGGTGAGTTGAACTTGGTATTTTGTTTGACCGTTGGGTCGGTCTTGCTTTTGATTAACTGGGCTAGGTAGTTATGCATTGATTTGAGTTGGCCTTAGTAGCTCAGCCAATTTTGACGAACTGAGTTAGGCAATTCAGTCTGTATATGAACTGGGCTAGGCAGTTATGTGTTGATTAGGCTGGCCTTGGTAGCTCAGCCAATTTTGACGAACTGAGCTGGGTAATTCGATCTATACGTGAACTGGGCTGGGCAGTTACGTGTTGATTGGGCTAGCCATGGTAGCTCAGCCAATTTTGATTAACTGAGCTGGACAGTTTAGTCTATACGTGAACTAGGCTAGGCAGTTATGTTTTGATTGGGCTGGCCTTAGCAGCTCAGCCAATTTTATCAAACTGGGTTGAACAACTCAACGATTTGATGGGTTGACCTTGGCAGTTCTGTTAGTGGGTGAGCTGTTCTTGGAAACCCACTTTCAATTTGCTTCAGATTTTAAGAGGATGGTTTTCATTGAAGCCTTTGTTGGATACAAATAGCTATGACTACTCATCAAAAGGTTTACAATCAAAATAACAACCAAATTTTCATCAAATCTAATATGACAAATAATTAGGGACACACACAAAGTATTTTTGCAAATGTGCAATGTTCCATGGCCGAGGGATTAGAACTCTATCTAGATCTTCCAACCAGTACGTACCAAGTTTATTCACCTTGTATGGCCCTTCCCAAGTAGAGGCTAGTTTTCCTAATCGAGCTTCTGTGCGGTATGGCATTACCCTCCGAAGCACTAGCTCTCCCACCATGAATGCCTTGGGTAAACTGCATGGTTGAATGTTCTTTCTATCTTCTATTTAGGCTACCATCATCATCGTTGTCTAGTCCTGTTTCTCCTATAGGTCATCTAACTCTTGGCGTATAGCTCCCTCCTTTTTTACGAGATTGACCGTGTTACCTCGTTTTGAAGGAAAATCGATCTCTACTGGGACTACTATCTCCATGCCATCCGTCATGAAGTAAGGCGTTTCTCCCGTGGTTGTGCTCAGAGTGGTACGGTAAGCCCACAAGATCACAGGCAACTCTTCCACCCATTTTCCTTTGGCATTGTCCAACCGTTTTTTGAGAGCTTCTTTGATTGATCTGTTTTTCACCTTTTGTTTGCCCATTCTCTTGTGGATAAGCTAGGCTTGACATTCAAAGTTGTATGTTTAGTTTGTCGTACATCCAAGTAACCTTTTCTCCGATAAAAAGGGTCCTATTATCTGATATCAGCATTGTCGAGATGCCAAAATGGCATATCACTTGCTTCCAGAGGAAGTTCTTGACTTTATTCTTGCCTACTGTCACGAACGCTTCGGCCTCCACCCACTTAGTGAAGTAAGCAATCACCACCATAAAATATTTCTTGTCCCCAGGTACCAGTGTGAACGGTCCTAGAACATCCATTCCCTACTGGGCAAAGGGCTATGGGCTTTGGATGGGTGCTTGTGTTTGGGAAGGGACTCGGATGTTATTCGAGAACCGTTGACATTTGTCGCACTTCATGAAGTATTCCTTCGCAACCAGTAATATCCAATTGTAAGTGCCTTGTGCGATAAGGTTATCCCACCTGAATGGTTTCCGTAAATTCCTTCATGACTTTCTTGCATCACATAGGCGGCTTCCTTTGGCCCTAAGCAGAGCAGCAAAGGCTATGTGAATTATCTCCGATATAATTTATCGTCTATCATGATATATCTTGATACCTTATACAAGACTTTCGTGCTGCCTCCTTGTTGTCTGGTGACGTTCCTTCATTTAAGTACCGCACCAAATGAGTTCTCTAGTCTTCGTCTTATCCCAGCTCTCCAATACATACACAGGTTCTAGTTTAAGCTGATACGTACAGCTGCTCCAAATAGTCCACCACCTTAAACTGTTGGTCTGGACCAAAAGATGACACTAGTACTGATAGCGCATCAGCTTTCTCATTCTCAGTTCTTGGGATAGCTTCAACTTTACAGCTATAAAAGGTTTTCGTTATCTACTTCACTTTATCGACGTAGAGGCGTAACCTCCCTTCGTTGACCACAGAAGCCTTGTTTATTTGGGTGACCATGAGTTGCGAATCTGACCTAACCTCCATATCGTGGGCCCCTAGCTCCTTGGCTAAGGTCAGGCCCAGGATTACCGCCTCGTACTCCATCTCGTTGTTGGATGCTCTGAATCCGAGTTGTACCGCCTTCTCAAGTTGATCACCCTCCAGGCTTTCTAGGACTATGCCAACTCCACATTCTCGTGAGTTTGATGCTCTCTCAACCCACAATTTCCAAGGTCTTAGCGGGTTCATCAAACATTTTCCGTCTTCTATAGTCACCCCTTCTAAGGGCATCTCCTTAGCAATAAAATTGACCAGTACATGGCCTTTGATTTATATCCTTGGTTTACACGTTACGTAGAATTCTCTCATCTCTACCGCCCACTTCATGAGGTGACCTGAAGCCTCTAGTATTATTACTGCCCTGAGTGGATACGAGGTCAGAACATTGATTATATGCACTTGGAAGTAAGATCGCAGCTTGCGGGCTTCAATTATCAGAGCTAGGGCGAGCTTCTCGAGTTCAGTATAGCGGGTCTCTGCCAGTGCCAATTACAAGGAAAATTAGCCTCTACCCTCCTGTACATTCCTTTACCAAAGTTGTGCTAACCACAACCGTGGTAACTACCAGGTATAGGTATAAATCATCTCCGGGCTTAGCCTTAGCCAAAGTCTCCACAGAGCCCAGTTAATCTTTAATAGACTATAGGGCACGCTCGTTCTCTTCATCCCAATGAAAATGTTTGCTTCCTTTCAAGATTTTGAAGAAGGGAGCGCATCTGTCTGTAAATTTAGAGATGAACCTGTTCAGCACTATTAATCTCCTAGTCAGCATTTGGACTTCATGTATCTTTGCGGGGGACTTCTTCCTTCTGACAGATTCAATTTATCGAGCATCAACCATAATGCCTGCCTCATTCACTATAAAGCCTAGGAATTCGCCTGACATTACCCCAAAGGCGCAGTTCTCGGGGTTCAGCTTCATATTGTACTTCTGTAGTATTACGAAAGCTTCTTCTAAATGCTCTAAGTAATCTTATTTTTTAGAGATTTTGACTAACAAATCATCTATATAAACCTCCATAGTTATTCCAATCATTTCTTGGAGCATATGATTCACAAAACGCTAGTATGTTGCCTCAGTGTTTCTTAGATCGAAAGGTATCACTCTATATCAAAACGTACCTCTAAGGGTGATAAAATTCATTGCTTTCTCATCTAGATGGTTCATCTATATCTAGTTGTATCCCGAATAAGCATCCATCATTGATAACAACTCGTGCCCAACAACTGTGTCCACCATTTGATCGATTCTGGGCATTAGGTAGCAATCCTTGGGGCACGCCTGATGCAAGTCAGTGAAATCCACGCACATCCTCCATTTTCCATTCTTCTTTTTTACCAACACTGGGTTGTCTAGCCACTTTGGATAGACCACATCCCTTATGTGCCCTATTCTGAGTAGTCTTTGTACTTCAAACTCTATTGCCTCTTTGTAGTTTTTGTTTCACTGCAGGGTAGGATTTTGAGATATTGAGTTGGTGAACCATCACCATAGGGTTAATCCCCTTCATGTCTTCAGGTACCCAAACAAACACATCCAGATTCTTTTCTAGCAATTACATAAGTTTTTCCTCTTTAGGTTGGCTCAGCAATGTGCCAATTGACAGCTTTTTGGTTTCCTAGTTGAAAGTTACTTATTTAACCCATTCAGCGGGCCGTAGAACTCCAAAATGCTCCGAGAAATCATTTATCTCCAGTGCTGAGCTTCTGGGCTAAGCTTCACTGACAACCTAAGCTTCGCCAAGCCCCCGCTTCTGGGCTGGGCGGGTAATCTGAGGCCTGTTGGTCCTCCGTTTCTGAGCTGTGTTGGTGATTTGAGCTTCGGTGGACCTTCATTTTTGAGCTAGTTCGTTGATCAAAAAACCGCTTTGTTACTGAGCTGGGTTGTTGATATGATCTCCAACGTGCCCCCACTGTTGAGGTGGGCCATTGATCCGAGATCTATCGGACCTTCGCTCTTGAGTTGAGCTGTTGACCTAAGCCCTAATAGGTCTCTGCTCCCGTTGTTGCTGGGTAATCATCTTTCTCTTCTCAATCATTGCTAAACATTGCTTGGATGTGGCCTGATCCGCATGAATGGTGACCACCTCGTCATCCTTTACATACTTAACACATTGGTGAAGTGTTAACACTACGGCTTCCATTGCATGGAGCCAAGGACGTCCCGTGATAGGTGTGAAAAACCTATCTATTTTCAATCCGAATTTGTTAGTTTTTGAATATGTTTATAGTTATTTTTATTATGTTTTAATTAGTTATCATACTTTTTGTATAACTCAGGTATGTGGGTCAAAAAGATAGGAAACTGGAGCTAAAATGATGAGATCGAACCAAAGCGGTTCAAAGTTACGGTGGATAAACAAGCTCGGAAGCTAAAAGATGAAACAGGCCCACCGCTTAGGCGTCCAGACCACCGCCTAAGCGGTGAAGATGTAGAGAAGAGCAAAATATTACTGACGGATTACCGCCTGAGCGGAAATTCTACCGCTTGAGCGAAAATCTAGCAGAGGACGAAGAAGGGCTACTGACAGCCGCTCGCCTAGGCGAAGTTTTCTTCGCTTAGGCGGAATTTCAACAGAATGTTCTCCAGCCCACCGCCTACTTCACCACCCAGGCGATCAAACTTAACCGACCTAATTCCTCCTAGGCGCAATTTCCACCGCCTAGGCGGATTTGACATGCACAACCTTTAGATATTTTTAGGATATGTTTGCTATAAATATCCCCTCTCCTCCCCCTTAGCCGGTATCTCTCTTTCTTCTCTTGCATTTTTGAGCCCCTTAGGCTATATTTAAGCCGAGGGTTAGGAATTTTAGTGGTGGAGCTCACATTCCGAAGTAGAGAAGACGGCGAATCGATCGTGGAGCGTTCTTAGCGGTTTATCTTCGGACGAGGCTAAGTTCTTCCATCGTTTTTCCTTATTTCTTTATCTTAGGAGCATGTAAGCATATTTAGCTCGTTATTTCATTGTATATGCGGTTATGGCCCCGAGTTAAATATGGATTGTAGTAGGGATTAACCTATAATTTATAAATATGTTGTTTGGATAATTTCGGTGTTTCGTTTGTGATTGTTCTTCGTAGTTTGATTGTATTTATCGTATTGTTTATTTATTATGCTTGGATTGATAAATGGAGAATACGGGGTTTTGACAAAACCCCGGATTCGGATTAGGGTAAACAAACGCCACGATTCAATAACCCGGTCGGGAGTTGAATCGTGGACAATCAATGACGTAGGGCTAAACACACGCTACCTAGGGTCGTAAAGACGTTGAGGGGGACCTCTTCGTTGGCTCGAAGTTGTGTTATATTCCTCGTCTTACACTCAGAAGAGGTGGCGAGGAAGTTTTAGAACGGAGATTGTCGATAGGGTAAATACAACGCGACGATCCAATAACCCGGGAGGGAGTTGGATTGTGTGCAATCAATGACGCTGAGCTAGACTCACGTGCCCTAGGGTCGTTAAGACGTTGAGGAGGACTTCTCCGTTGACTCGAAGTCATGTATTCTCTCGTCTTACACTCGGAAGAGGTGGCGGTGGAGTTTATGTACCGAGGTTGTCAAATACGTCGAACAACGTAAACGCGAGTAAATCGGAATCGAACACGTATTTGTAAACACGTTAATCCCTATGCAATTCTTCACCCTAAAACATATTAACATAATAGTGTAGTTAATTTAGGTTATATTAGTATTAGTTTAATTAATTAATTAATTACATTTGTTTTTCGCCTAGATAAACTTAGGTCACGACAAACTCGGTATTCGATAGTAACGACAACAATCCATGTGGATATAATAACCCGATCTTAACGATCACACTATACTAAAACTTAGACCTCGTATACTTGCGAGCGTAAGTAGACGTGCACAAATTCGTACCTACCATCCTGCGATAGCGTTGTATGGGTCCGTTGAGTCCATTACTGTGAACTCCATGGCCTTGGTCGATCCATCCCCACCTTTGTTGGTCACGACGAGTAATATGATCCTTTTTATTGGAGAGCTCAAGTCTCCGTTAAATCCCACCACCAGCATCTGGGTTGATGCAATGTCAGAATTGGGAATGCCTATTTGGTTGAGAGTTTTGGTGAAGATGATGTTGATTGAACTGGTCGTATCAACCCATATCATTCGCATTTCAAAACTGGAGATCCATAGCATTATGACCAACGTGTCAGCATGAGGGAAGGACACACATGTGTCATCCTCGTTGTTGAACGTTATCACCGGTTTGATCTCACTCATTGACACCATCACTCCTCTGCTGCCAGGCTCCTATCTAGCCCCATGGGCCTTTCTCTTTCTTTCTCGGTTTGTTTCTCTGGTAAATGAGTAAATCGCATTTGTTCTGGAATCGACTCCAGAAATGTCGTTAGGGTTGTTGCCTTGCATGTTGAATAGAGTAGCAGCATTGATTGCGCTTGACGCCTTCATGCGTGCTCTTTCGTCCATGGAGAGTAGGCTCTCCTTTCTCTGGTTCAAATTTTCTGCTCTGAACAGCAACTGTATCATCTCGTCGGCGAACTTCTTTTTAGTCAATTTCCCACAGATGGCGCTAAACGATGTTGCCAAAAATTACCCGGTGCGTGATTCAAGGCCTCACGTGCCGGAAACCTCCACAACCTGCAACCCTACCTACAAACCCAATTAGTTCTATGGGAAGACGCCGGTGTAGTATCGGCCAAAGAACCTCCAACATGAGAATCAGGTTAAATTGCTCTGAAGAGAGAATAAACCATAAACAGTATATTGATGTAATATTGAGAGATTTATATATGTGTGTTATTAATACCTATTTTTCCCGTTTATATTCACGCCGATTTCCCTTGGAAACGTTATAGCCATGATCCTCTCCACGTTCCAAACTTAACCACCGTGAATGTTGCTTGTGCGCCCATTTAGGAATGGTGCGCTAATCACGTCTGTGCATGGGTGGAAGGGTTGGTGAGGCAACGGTTAACGTTAACTTACCATGCTTGGGTCTAATCTTTGGGCCTTCATTAGAAGCCTTACTTTGTATATGGTCAGTCCATTTGTGCAGTTGGACCTTATTGGCAGGCCAGGCGCCTCTTTTCTTGGGTCACCAGAACTGGTGGCCCATGATCAGTCGTTAAACCGCCGAGCCGTTCTATCGGGTTGGGCTTTGTCCACTGACCCGCCCCGTCTCCTTGAGTCCGACTCCATTATCCACACGTGAGAAGTTTTTCCACATCTCCAAATGTTAAGTTCCTAAGTGAAATTAACAATCAGTAAAAATAATCAATGACAATTACATAAAAGTTGACTTTACTTTCTCTCTTCGCCTTCACTTAAAGTAGAAAAACATTCATAATAAATGGAAAGAAATTTATTTTTTTCCAATTAACTCCCCCAATTTCCAGCTCACTCTCCCATCATCAAGAGCTTGATTATGCAAGCACATAACAGCTTCTTGTTTGTTACATTGAGAGCATGTAACTAAACAATCACCTTAAGAAATCCTATGCTGAAAGTTGTCATAAAGGTTGTGTTTGATGACTTCAGTACAAGAGGGGTCTTGTCCAATAAGGACTCGAAATTGAATTGTCTTTTGGTTTTTGCCAATGGGAAATCAGCATCTACAGGCAGATGAATGTGAGGAGATTCAATCTGGGAAAAGGCGTTTGGATATTTGACTGTTACCGTCAACTTCGAAAGTTACGAAAATTCAGATTTGTGCCCCCAATCTGAAAATACAAATATGCAACTTGAAAATACAAATATTCCAAGAAATTCTAATCAATCATGTCCAAGTGCAACATAACACTATCTCGACTATACATGTCCCATCCAATTACTTTTGAAAAATCAAATTTCAATTTTCTAAATAATTTTTGTGATAGCAGGTCATGAAAAAGTTGCAAATTTTTTTATACAAAATTATAAGTTTCGATAACAAAATTATATACTTTTACAAGAATTATTTAAAAAGTTGTAAATTAATTGAACAAATTTGCAAGTTCGTCTGAAAGAAATTAAAAGAAAAAATTTGTTGATGGAACCGCATTTTAACTAGTGTCATCAAACTTATCTTTTAGGGTTTAGGAGATATTTGAAAAATGAAATTAGGGGTTGTTCTTTAAAAAAATAAGTTATGTAATCTAACAATACATGATGCGTTGTGCTTATTTTGACAATTAAATTACGTAAGTTGTCAATTAACATAAGCAACTACAATATAAACTGGAAAATCTTCATAAATTCTGACATATTTAGCAATTTTAGAGGCTAATTTTTTTATAAAAAAATAATAATAAGTTATTCAATTGATATTATGTTTCTCATTCACAAGTCAATCATATCATTTGAAAATTGAAGTTTTTAATTGGATGATTAACTAAGTAGAAAATAATTTCAATAAATATTCTCTTTTATATGAACTTCTTCAATTGAAAATTATGTGAAAGTAAGTAAAGGATTAATTTCAAAGACCAAGCACTTCAATCTAATATTCAAACATATAATTTGCTTTATTTCACAATTTTTTTAGTTATTAACTAGGGTATGTGTGAAATGATTTAGGGTTTAGGATTTAGGGTATGTTTGAAAGATTTTGGGATATTCTGTAAATAACACATGATGTCTCATTATAATATCACAATTAAATTATGCAACTCATCAATTGACACTGAACAAAAAAAAATGAATATCATCATAAATTAGCTCATATTTAGAAATATTATGTGCCAATTGGTAAAGAGCAAGTTCAATTTCTTCGATCAGGATTAAAGTTGGTGCTTTTTTTGAATAAGAATTGTTTCGAAACCTACACCCTAAATCCTAAATTCAACGTTATTTTTTCATTTGTTGGACCAAAATAGATTATTTGCTAATTATGGTATGGTTGAAAAATTGATTGGTAATTTATAAAAATGGTTTAAGATTTTTGCAAATGTCCCGTGATAATTTCACAACCGAATTACGTAACTTGTCAATTAACACGACCAATTATAATATAAATTGGGATATATCCGTAAATCAAAGACTTATTAGAAACATTAGCAGGTAATTTCTAAAAACTAAGTTATTGGTGTTGAAAATTGGAGAGCACCTACAGTATGGTCCAAAACGGCACGGCACATGCAACGGAGGTAAAGAATTGGAGAATCTGAAACTTTTAACGCTTTGGAGGTAGTTGCAATCCAACCTGAGCTCCTCAATCTGTCCTAAGATCCTGTTCAGACTCAAAAATGTATTCTTCACCGGACTCTGTCATGATCCCAGGGTTGAGCTCCACTCCTATGCTCCAAGCACCTTCATTGACGGCTTTAGGCACCAGAGGTTGTCCTATGACCCTTGCTCTCACCCCGCTCTGAATCTTGACGCTGCGCTCAAGAGGGGCACGTGATTCCATAATGTTGACCTGAGGGTAACTGCCCGAAAAGATTGCAAAGGGGATCAAAAGAAAAAAGGCAAGGTGGACGAGAGCCCGAGCCAAACTCAAAGAGCCAAACGCCTACAAGTAGAAGGGAGGTTAGGCCCACTGCCCGGGGATAGGAGACCATTCATGCCCCCAGGATAACGTCAACAGGGCTTTACTCCGCTCACGGCCTCAATCGCCACCATTTATGCTGAGAACTCTGGAAGAGAATTCTTTCTTCCTCATTCCCCCCCCCCCCCCCCCCTCTCCCCCTGGACACCAAGAGGCAATCTGATAGGAAGATCATTGGACAAGAATTGCGAGTTTTACCGAGACAGGGGTCACTCCACAGAGAGTTGTTTCCAACTCCAGGAAAAGATTGAGCCCCTCATCACCAGGGGTTTTCTTGGCCACTACGTCCAAAAGGGCGGCCTGACGCCAAGATATGAGGAGAACGACCCCCGTGAAATTCATCAAGGTCAGAGAAGAATAGAAAATCGTAGCTATCCCCCACTCTAAGCAGAAGGAACGGGAGAAGACGACGAGCAGAGAGTGGACGACGAGATCAATGTCATCCACAGCGAACTCAATCTGGAAGAAGAGACTCGCTCCTCCAGGAGAAGATATGAGCAAAAGGCCAAGCGAAAAACAGATGAAGATATGTTCAAGGTCAGTACAATTAGCGTTACCAAACACAATATTATCTCGTTCAGCGAGGCTGATCTCCGAGGTGTACATATCCCTCACGACGATGCCCTCGACGTAGTCGCCCTTATAAATCACTTCAAAATGGGTAGAATCTTCATGGACAGCAGAAACATCGCCTATATCATCTTCAAATGGGCATTAGAAAATGATGAATGTGGACCCCAGTGCTGTGAAACCTTTGAAGGCTCCCCTGGTCGATTTTGGGGAGGACGTAGTTAACGCGCTCTGATGGGCCTCTCTTCCCGTAACAATCGGAACCCACCCCAGGACTTCGATGGTGTGAACCAAATTCCTGATTGTGGACAGACCATCTCCTTATAATGTAATCATAGGGTGACCAACTGTGGTAGCCCTCAGGGTGGTCTGCTCCCCACACCATTAGTCCATTAAGTTCCCTATCGAAAGGGAAGTGGGAGAAGTGAAGGGAGACCAGGAGTCCTCTCCATCCTATGCCCGGAGGGCACTAGAAAAAAAATAGCAATCAATGACGGAGGCAGAGCTCGGAGATTCCGAACTTATAGCTCTAGACCGGGGACCTGGACCGGTGCCCATCGATGATCCCAGAGAGGAAGAGGCCAATCCTCGGCAACATGAAGAACTGGTGGATATTCCCATCCACCCCACCATGAAGGAGAGAACAGTGAGGAACGGAGCAAGCCTCGGCTCGGAGAAGACCATGAAGGACCTTAACGCGTAAGAAAAATTGCTAGGCCAGACACATATAAGCTCGAGACCAAAGAAGGGGTCCCATTGCGACACCCTTGGAATATCGACCATCTTAAGCAATACTTATATAGAGATTAGGTTATTTTGTAAGCATTCAATTTTTCTACTAAGTGTAACGAATTTTTATATCAATGAAATAGCTATCCACAAAGCAACATTTTTCAAGCCCGTATACAATTCTACCTAATCGACACTCTGGTGCGGCCCATCGAGAGTGCCAACCAGACCCCCCAAAGGTCGACAATCCGAACCCGGGGTAGACCAAGTTCACCTACAAAAGGCGGAGCATCGATCGGGTCTGAGAGCCTAAGGCTCAATATATATCCTCTCACAGCCAACCACGAGTTAGGAGGATTAAAGATGATATTGCTGGCCCATGGACTATATTGAGATAACCCAAAAAGGTTCAGGGATGAGCTCAAATACGGAAAACCCGCTAGGACCAAGGACTGTCCCTTAAAACCAACTCTCTAGCTAGCAGCACAAATAGTGACACTACTCCTACTCCAGCATGGGGGCAGAGTGTGGGTAGTGTAAAGAAACGTCTGAGCTATGATGTCTGAGCACCCACAGGTCAAATATACCAAAAAGGAAAAACCTCAAAACATTTTTTCCTCCTGATTTTCCAAGTATGGGAAAAAGCCTGAGCACCCTCATCTTAGATGCATTCAAAAGTGGGAAGGGATCAGAACCTTCATCTCCGACCATGGTCTCCCGAGCACGCCATCTTGGATAAGTACAGTTTTCAAGTGTGAAAAAACGTTTGTGCTACGGTGTCCGAGCACCCGCAAGTCGGATATACCAAAAAGGGGAAACCTCAAAACATTCATTCCTCTTGATTTTCCAAGTATGGAAAAATGCCCGAGCTCTCTCATCTCGAATGCATTCAAAAGTAGGAAGGGATCTGAACCCTAATCTCCGACCACGGGCTCCCAAGCATACCAACTTGGATCATTTTGAAAATCTTTTGTTCTACTCTGTCCTAAAATGGAGGAGAAGAGAAAAGAAATATTTAACATAAAAAATTATCCAAAAAAGTTGCTTTATGTGTATTATGTTCAAAAAGAGGGGTTACATTGGAGGAGTTCATGCCCGTTTACACAAAGTCAGTGCCAAATTACTTCAAAATAAAAATAAAAATAAAAAAAGAAGAAAAAATGTCAAGTTATCAAAAAAGGTCGGGTTGAGTATCTAGCGCCAACCCGAGACCGTCCTGGGATCGCCGAAACCTACTCCTCATCAGAGACACCCTCAACGTCTATGACACCGGTGTGGATGTCCTTGTCGCCATCTCCACCCTTGGCCTCCTCTTCGCCACCCTCGTCCGCCTCGGTCCTAGGAGCCTGCACTAGTTGGACCTCCCCGGCGACCTCCTCCACAGCTAGCTGGCCCTCATTGGGGAACTCCATCCCAACCTATTCACAGTCTATCTCATGTAAATAACATCAGAGGTAGCAGAGCGTGGCCTTATGGCCATCGTCCAGGTATTCGACAGCAAGTTCATATTTCAGATCCTCAAACTCTTTGCTAGCCTGGTACTTTTCAGCAGCCTCCTTCTCGGCTTTGCGAACCACCTTCGCCCTCACCAGCTCCTTCTTCTTTAGCTTCTTCTCTAAATCTTACACCCTAGACTTGAGCTCGGCCTTCTCTCTTTCAAGATCATCCCACTCAGTCGTGACAAGAGTGCACCTAGCTTAGAAATTGTTTTGCGCCTGAAAGACGAGCTGGAGATCGTCGGTTAGCCAGGTCACCTTTCCTACGGACATGTTTAGCTAGGTTCGGAGTTAGGACTCCTCCATGGCATTGTCCAAGAGTCTATCGAACATAATGGACATCTGAAGCATGCCTTGCATAAGATCGGTCAAACGATAGCACTTAGAAATTTTGAAGAATTGGAATTCAAATTGAACATAGAAGTAGGGTCTGTACTGAGATCTGGTCACATAGAGCCTGGCACATGAGGTTCCTGGTGTCCTCGTCGACCATCAATTTCTTATTACCGAAAAGGGTAATGCGTCGAAGGTAGCCGGGCAGCACCTCGGAACTCCTTAGCAGGACCCGATCAACTGGTAGCCCTATGTTCGGAATCCCAAGAAACGTATCATTAGTGGAAAACTTAGAGGAGGCACCGATCATCAGCTTGGACCTCTTTGAGGACTTGTGCTTTTTATGTCTGCCCTCGTTAGCCTTTCTCTTCCCTTTGCCTGACGGGTCAATGGGGAAGATGTCATCGTTTTCAGAAAAAGATTGGTAGGACCCCGATCTTGACTTCGGAAGGTCCCTAATCACCACCCCTGGAAGTACGGGTGGACAGGTCTACGTCATAGGGCATTGTTGCTTCTCTTGTTGTTGTTGTTGGGACGATGTTGGAGCAGGCGGTGTTGTCGTGCCAGCCAGGGAACCTCCTACTTGTAAAGGGCCATCGGCCTTGGC
Organism: Eucommia ulmoides; assembly: GCA_016647705.1. Lineage (NCBI taxonomy): Eukaryota > Viridiplantae > Streptophyta > Magnoliopsida > Garryales > Eucommiaceae > Eucommia > Eucommia ulmoides. The sequence goes on along the minus strand of CM028339.1, from coordinate 49,980,914 downwards.
CGCCTCAGCGACCTTCTTAGCCTTGCGCTCCCGTAGCCGCTGGACTGCCATCATCTTGTCCATGGTTGCAACATTCAATAAAGTGTCAAGAAAATTCGTTTACCAGGCCGGCAGCATCCAATTCAATATAACATGGCCTGCACGGTTGAGCCAAGGCAGAAATTCATAAAGTACAAAGAATTAGCAAGGATGAGAAAACTTATAGTTCTCAAAGTCTTCGGGTATCTCAAGGATTGGTGGAGTGCCCAGTGGTAGGTACCAGAAAATATTGAAGAGGTGGAAGTCAATTAGAGTTTTCACCTCCTTGAAGGCCATCCTCAGAATCCGGTCCCATGCTTGATAATTTTCTTGCTCAGTGGTAGCGAGGGAAATGAAATGCCGCTACTTACACTCGCAAGTATATGAGATCTAAGTTTTAGTGTAGTGTGATCGTTAAGATCGGGTTATCGTATCCACAGGGATTGTTGTCGTTACTATCGAATACCGCGTTTGTCTTGACCTAACTTTATCTAGGCGAAACCAAATGTAATTAATTAATTAAACTAATACTAATATAACCTAAATTAACTACACTATTATGTTAATATGTTTTAGGGTGAAGAATTTCATAGGGATTAACATGTTTACAAATACGTGTTCGATCTTGATTTACTCACGTTTACGTTGTTCGACCTATTTGACAACCTCGGTACGTAAACTCCACCGCCACCTCTTCCGAGTGTAAGACGGGGGAATACATGACTTCGAGTCAACGGAGAAGTCCCCCTCAACGTCTTAACAACCCTAGGTCACGTGAGTCTCGCCCAGCGTCATTGATTGCACACAATCCAACTCCCTCCCGGGTTATTGGATCGTTGCATTGTATTTACCCTATCGACAATCTCCGTTCTAAAACTCCCTCGTCACCTCTTCCGAGTGTAAGACGAGGGATATAAAGAAACTTTGAGTCAGTGAAAAGGTCTCCCTCAACGTCTTAACAACCCTAGGTAGCGTGTGTCTTGCCCAACGTCATCGATTGTCCACGATTCAAACCCCGACCAGGTTATAGAATCGTGGCGTTTGTTTACTTTAATCTGAATCCGGGGTTTGTCAAAACCCAGTATTCTCCATTTATCAATTCAAATATAATAAACAAACAATACGATAAATACAATCAAACTACGAAGAACAAACACAAACGAAACACCGAAATCATCCAAACAACGTATTTATAAATTTATTGTTAATCCCTACTACAATCCATATTTAACTTGGGGCCATAGCCGCATATACAATGAAATAACAAGCTAAATATGCTCCCATGCTCCTAAGATAAATAAATAAGAAAAAACAATCGAAAAACTTAGCCTCGTCCGAAGATAAACTACTAAGAACGCTCAACGATCGATTCGCCGTCTTCTCCACTTCGGGATGCGAGCTCCACCACTAAAATTCTTAACCCTAGGCTTAACTATAGCCTAAAGGGCTCAAAAATGCAAGAGAGGGAAGAGAGATTATCGGCCAAGGGGGAGGAGAAGAGGTATTTATAGCAAAAATATCCTAAAAATATCTAAAAATATCTCAAGACTGTGCAGGGCAAATCCGCCTAGGCAGTGGATTCTTCGCCTAGGCGGAGTTAGGTCAGTTCGGTCTGATCGCCTAGGCGATAAAGTAGACGGTGGACTAGGAGAATATTCTGTTGGATTTTCGCCTAGGCAATAGAATTTTCGCCTAGGCGAGCGGCTGTCAGTAGCCCTTCTTCGTCTTCTACTGGATTTCTGCCTAGGCGATGGAAATTTCGCCTAGGCGGTCATCCGTCAGTAACATTTTGCTCTTCTCTGCATCTTCACCGCTTAGGCGGTGGGCCTATTTCATCGTTTAGCCTCCGAGCTTGTTTATCCACCGTAACTTCGAACTGCTTTGATTCGATCTCATCGTTTTAGCTCCAGTTTCCTATCTTTTTGCCTCACACACCTGAGTTATATAAAAAATATAAAAACTAATTAAAACATAATAAAAATAACTATAAACATATTCGAAAACTAACAAATTCGGATTGAAAATAGATAGGTTTTTCACACCTATCACTCGGCTTAGGCCTATACTTCTTGGGTCTCTCTTTCTCTATATAGAAAGCAAAAGGAAAGGAAATTAGCCCAAGTATTGTGAAAAGTCCGAGAACCCAAAATCTCCCCGAGAGGCCACAGTCTTATTGACTTTCCCCTACTCCATCCGAATAGGATACTTCTCTTCGTCGTCCAGGCCAAATTGTCAATCTCTCCCTCCGAGATAGAAAACCTAGGGCTTCCAGTTGTGGAAATAAGAGTCCAGGTCCTTCAGGAAGGTCGACCTAGACGAGATATAGCACTACTAGCGGCAAACATGCCCGATCATCGGGCCCGGGAATGATTATCTGAACCCCTTCCAGGAAGAAATAGTCACTCCAACACTTGCGGATAGATTCTTTGTTCATAGTCATCCTGGTATCCCATACCGGGCTCGTGATCAGGACTTTAACATAGATTTTCTCCGAGCCCGAGTTGTGCACCTCTTTTTCACGAAGGAGCCGGGACAAGGGAACGGTCTGGGGAAACTCGCTCACTATGATGGTACTAGGAGGAGCCCCAGCACCGGATCACGAGATGAGGACGCTCCACTTCTTTTATCGCCTCGACTCACTACCGTCATACAGTCAACCACAGTAGACGGGACCGCGCCTCTGGTCTTGTGAATCCTGGCTATAACCAATGACGAAGCATCCCCAGGAGCAAAACGACGCTCAAGCCTAGAGGACTGAGAGCTGGTGGACGTCTGCTCTAAAAAATTGGACTCCGAGCCCGAGGAAGAAAGAAAAGAAGATGAGAGCGACATTCTTTTTTTCTTTTATTCAGTCAAAGGAGAAAAAAGGTACCAGTATTGAGGAAGAGTGAGAGCTCTCAAAATTTGCAAGTGTCAAATGAATGTAGGGGACCCATTTTTATAAAAGGAGGTGTACCCATACGAAGAGTCACCTAGCCCAACGGTCGTTGTTCCCTCGATCCTTGTGCCCAATACCACGTGGCTCCATCCAACGGTCACCTTTTTGGCTTCCCTAGTAAGCCTAGGTGGACGCACATGCCACCCACGTGCCGCATGTAGAGGCGTTGAGCGAAACGTGTACCATCTACACGCCAAACCCTGGCGCTGAACGAAGCTTCCAAAAACACAACCGCCACGAATTTTTCATCTTAAGAGTTCCAAGTCCCAACCGTCCATCTCTACGTTCGAATGCTCAGGACTAGGGGCAACTGATGGAGGTAAATTTGGTCACGGAGATTGCGCGTGTTAAGAGGCACATCCGCATGTTAAAGTATCAAGAAATGTTTGAGTTAGCGAGTCCAAGTACTCGTAGCTCGGATGTGCTCAAATAGGGAAGCCTCCTATGGTTTTTGAAAATACCCTCCGAGCTGGCGAGTCCGAGCACTCGCAGCTCAGATTTGCTCAAGTTGGGAAGCCTCAGGTGGTTTTTGAAGACATCCTCCGAGCTGGCGAGTCCAAGTACTCTGGTAGCACGTTAATACGTCACTACTTTCACCACAAATGTACAGGTCAAGTTTTAGTATAATGGGAAGAGTAAGAATTGTCGTAGCCACAGGGATTGATTGAGATTATCGTTGAGTAACGTAATTATTATAACCTAATTTTATTTAGACGACAAAAATATGTTTTGTTTATATAATAATTATATACTAATCTAAACTAACCTAATTAAACTAATATTACTAATATAGACGTTTATGGGAGTAAATTGTCTAGGGATTAATTTCATCCACTTAAACGTGTTCGTTTCAATCTAGTTTATATTAACGGCGTTCATCCTATCCGACAATCTTGGTATCGAAATCTCACTCACTACCTTTCCCGAGTGTAAAGTAAGTGAATATGTGATTTCGTGTCAACGCCGAAGTCCCCCTCTAGCGTTTTTTTAGAACACGTAGTCACATGAGTCTCGCCTCAACGTCACGGATTGCACACTTTCTAACACCCTTCCGGGTCGTTAGATCGTCACATTGTGTTTAACCCTAATCCGAATTCAGGGTTGCCTCTCCCGAGTGTCAGACCCCAATTTCTAAATATATCTAAACAAGCATATAAACATGACAAAACGTTAAATACAATCGGATAAACATGAACAACCATTAACGAAACATTGATTTTATTCGAACAACGTTTTCGTGGAATTAATCGCTCCCTAGACAATATATGTTTAGCTACACTTGGCCATAGCCCAATATACAATAATACATAAGCTAAACATATACAAACTACCAACCAAATCTAAGAATAAAATAGAGAAACGAGGAGACTAGCCATTATCCGAAGATCCGTCACTAAAACCGCTCTGATAACGCTTTCTCTTCTTTGGCTTTGTGATCTTCTCTTGATTTATAGGGTTTGGAGCTCTCAAAGCACTCCCCAAAACATCCTTTGGTGTTGGGGGTAAAAGGGAGATATATATAGGATTCCAAAATATCAACAAAATGTCCTAAAATATTTGCAGAATAACCGCTACAGCAGTGGATTCACCACTGCAACAGTGGGTATGTCGACAGCTTCACCGTTACAGCAATGGGATGATCGATGCGGTGGTGAGTGAATAGAGAGTTTTCATATTTTATTGACTGCTGCAACGATGGAAATGCAGAGAGTTTAGGTAACTCTCTAAACTTTTACTGCTACAGCGATGGGGGTCACAGGCAACTCTCTGTATTTTCATCACTGCAGTAGTGGGCTACAGGTCTGAACTTTACCATTTTGCTTGTTTTCTCATCGTTATTCCACCGTTCTTGTTCCGATATGATCGTTTAAAGACCATTTTCATCATTTTTCATCCCAAACACCTGATTTATAACAAAAAAAAAAATAAAAACGTATTAAAACATATAAAAACACTATAATAATACTCAAAAACTACCAAAACCGGCTTGAAAATATATCGACAAATTACACCTATAATACTCGCAGCTCAGATTTGCTCGAGTTGGGAAGCCTCCTATGGCTTTTGAAGACATCCTCCGAGCTGGCGAGTCCGAGCACTCACAGCTCAAATTTCCTCAAGTTGGGAAACCTTAGGTCGTTTTTGAATATACTCTCTAAGCTAGCGAGTCCGAACACTCGCAGCTCGGATGTGCTCAAGTTGGGAAGCCTCCTATGGTTTTTAAAGATATCCTCCGAGCTGGCGAGTCCAAGCACTCGCGCCTCAGATTTTCTCAAGTTGGAAAGCCTCAGGTGGTTTTTGAAGATACCCTCCGAGCTGACGAGTCCCAGCACTAACAGCTCGGATATGCTCAAGTTGAGAAGCCTCCTATGGTTTTTGAAGAGCTAGCGAGTCTGAGCACTTGCAGCTCAGATGTGCGCAAATTAGGAAGCCTCAGAGAATTTATGGACCCCCTCCAAGCTGGCGAGTCTGAGCACTCACAACTCGGATTTGCTCAATATGGGAACCCTCAAGCAAAATTCAAAAGACCCTCCGAGCTAGCGAGTCTGAACACTCGCAGCTTGGACGTGTTCAATTTGGGAGCTACCAAGAAGATTTGAAGATACCCTCCGAGCAGGCGAGTCGGAGCACTCGCAGCTCGGATCCAAAAGAATAAGGGGACATCCCTGATCGAGCTAATCTGATGAACATGGTGTCGATCTAACAAACTCAAGATCTCTCAGCTCGGATCGTTCAAGATACAAATCCTCGATGAAGATTTGAGTTGTGTGCCAAGCTGGCGAGTCCGAGCACTCACAACTCGGACTTATTCAAAAGACAACCTTATCGAATTATGAAAAAGTTGTGCCACACTGGCAAGTCCGAACACTCGCAGCTCGGATTCTCCAAAATACGGTTCCCTTGTTCCATCCTGAAGGTCGTCGTGCCGAGCTGACGAGTCCGAACACTCTCAGCTCAGATCCTCTATATTTGGGGTCTCTTGAGACCGTTTTGAAGCCTATGAATCCGTTTTGACACCCTCTCCACCTCCTGACCATCCAAAGGGATTAAAAACAGATCACTGCTCTCCATTTCAAGTGGGCCGGCCCATAGACTTCTACAAATGGGCTAAAAAGCCCAGTCCAGGTGCTTAGAACCTTAATCCACAAGCTCATTGGTTGTCAGACGAATTAGGTTAATTAAACCGAGCTCGAATCCCTAATTTCACGGCGCTAATTGAGTCCAGCGCCTATAAATACTCCATGACATCCATTGCCACAAAGGTACACACTCTCTATTCACACTAGAGCATTATTAGCCCTTTCCCCCTGGATACTTACTCTCACGCTAGAGAGACTTCACCGGGCACAACCCCAGAAAGTCTGTGTGTAGGTGCTCGGAGCACAAGAGTGGAGCTCAGCTCGGAGATCAGGACAGAGTCTAGAGAAAAATACATCTCGGAGTCTGAATAGGATCTCAGGACGGAATGAGGAACTCAGGTCGGATTGCAACTACCACCAACGCGTCAAAAGTTTCAAATTTTCCAGTTATTCACCTCCGTTGCACGTGTTGTGCCTTTCCGGACCATACCGTGGGTGCTCACCAATTTTCAACACCAGCGTAAGTTATTCAATTGGTATTAAACAAACAAAAAATAAAGTCAATAAATATTCTTTATTGTATGAACTTCTTTATTTGAAAGATCGAGCAATTCAATTTCATAAATGTTCTTTATTTGAAAGATCAAGCTATTCAATTTAATATGAAACATATAATTTACTTTGTTTGATAATTTTTTAACGTTATTAAATAGTTCACGTGGTCAATTGAGACATTAGTTAGAATATGCATATTGAGTAAAGGTCATTTAAAAACATTAGGGATTAAATTAACAAAGCTTTTACAATTATATGATTAATTTATGTAGATAAAATATCAAAAATGAAAATGTCACATGAGATAAACTTAATGGGTGCTTAATGTAATTATTTCACTCAAATGTAATCAAAAGCTTATCACCAACTATAACAAGTAACTCACTTTTCTTTTTGAAAATTATTTTAGATAATATTAAATGGATGGCTCAAATTAAATCTCAACCAAATCAATGATTTTGGTATTAAGTGCATTAATACGCTCAATACAAAGGATGTATTGTAGTTGCTCCTAAAAAATATTACGTGAGGGTGGAGATGCATCATAAAACAAAAGAGAAGACAAAGATGCAATAAGAATTACAATAAAAATGGTGAAAAGTCAGAGAAAAAGCTAAAAATGACGACTTCGAAAGGTGCGAACTAGGAAAAGGTAATTAGCAAAAGTTGAGATGTGATAAAGAACTCACCACTCATAATAGAAAACATTCACACACGACGGGAGAGAGGGACTCTCAACATAGAAACGAGAGTGATAAAATAGAACCCTAAGAGTAAATAAATCACATTTTCGGAAGGAATAGTTCAAAAAAAAAAAATTACACATAATACCCCTAACACTTTAGGTTAGTTTTAATTTAGTCTACATATAATTGAATTTAAATAGAAGATAATATTGCCCTCCATTAACAATCACATGCCAAGCACAGGGTTGCTCTGTCAATTTTTTTAACAAAGTTCATAATTTTGTGTAAAATGATACGGTTAGAGAACTTTAAAATTTTACGTGTCCAAATTAAAATCACGCGAACCAAAGGTCAAACTTCTAGCATTAAAATCAACAAAAACCCCAAAATAAAATATCAACAAAGCCAAAAAAAATAGATTGCAAATTTTAAACTGCAGAGATGAATATTTACTTCAATAAAAGAAGCCAACAACCAAAAGCTAACTAGTATTTACAAGTTCATGGTCGACTAAAACTCCAATTTGACTTCTGGGCTGTTGTATTCCATCACCCTTTTAGGAAGCTCAGTATAAAAAATGGTTCCGCCATGATAACCATCCATTAGCAGCTTCCCAATTTTAGACCTCCACTCTGAGGTCTCTCCATCATTCTTCCTGTCATGGACAACTCTGTCACGGTAGTTGAGCATTGTTCCCAACCCGCTGTTTGGCATCCAACCATACTCCATTAGTACCCGCGCTTCACCTTCACTCAAGTCTTCTGCCACCTACATTTCAGAAACAACTCTTTCAGATTACTTGGTCCTAGTTGTTTTCACAATCATACAGCAACAATGACAAACAAAAAAAAGGGGGATGGATTCAGAGAGCAAGTGACATGGTTCACGCATATAATTAAGCATGGGAGCAAATTCCCAGATACAAAAAATGCAGTGTGTCACGGTCTAAAGCTTGTTCAATGCTTGTTCTCGCACATGGCCGCTTGCCCGTGACCTTTTGTTTTTAAAACTAGTTTATCTTAGATTGGTTATTTTTCATTATTTCTTGTAAAAAAAAACCAATTATGTCTCCTCAAGCATAATAATGTCTATTGTTGTCACTCATTTTTTTGCTTAAAGTACAAAGTGAGAGAATATACCATTGTAAACCTTTCACGCCTTGTACCATTCGGTATTAATACAATTGTTTTATAAATTGTAATTGTATTCTCACTACACTGTTTGTATTTACTTTTGTGGTGAACCTTCTTGTTATCAATATTGTTGCATCCATTGTATCCTCATCCTATATTTTTACAAATAAGTGCATCGCCATGGCAGTGTCCCAACGTTACTGCTTCCTGTATTTGTGTGCTGCTGTTACTGCTTCCCGTATTTGTGTCCGTGCTTCAAGTTAGACAACACATATAAGTTAATGTAGATAGAAACGGAAATAAGAACTGTAGAATTAGTCGTTAGTATGATTTGGGCAATTGCTGTAACATGCACCAAAGGGAAGAATTATGTGATGAAAGAGCAATAAATGTACAATCTTATTTAGTTTTGCTTAGATAAGGATGAAGTTGCAGTCAAAAGCCTTGTCTAGTTTGGCTTGAAAATCTTGAACAGATTTTAATACCACAAGCAGACATTGGAGACTTCTGGTCAACATAAGGCCATTCTGGCACCATATATACAGAAATAGGCTTGGAAAATTGCAAGCAAGCGTTGAAAAATGGACACATATATCAAGAATTGGGCTGTTATTGATGAATCTATAAACATACACTGACAAAAGAAACAAGCAGTGCATGGTCCCTCAATCAAAATGACCAATGATCTGACACTAAAGAGCATTTGGTTTGTGATTGTTTAATCACATTGAGCAAGCAAAAAGATTAACACCCAGATACTTATGTCAAATTACAATGCGCTCCCAAAATTAAATCTAATACAAAAAGTAAAATGCCGCCAGATAGCAGGTCAATTAACAAAGACAGAGACCAATGACAGAGAAATATATAGTATAGGATAAGTTCATTACCATTAGTGCTTTATTCTCGATGAGCGTAACCCTACTACAACTAGTAAGCTTCATGGTAGTCACTAACCGCTTGATCTGCCAATCTATTGGCAAGGAGTCCACCAACTCAAAAAAATATGTTGCATAGCCATACTCAGGACGTTCCAGCACTATTCTGCATTAAAATGGAAAAGCATTTCCATCATACTCTCCCATTAAATGCATGAATGTATAACATAATTTGGGTTGCCAATAGTACACCTGTTATGCCTTTCAAACACAAATATAAATGATTGGAGGTCCCGGCACCAACCCCATTCAACTGGCCACTTACGGAACTGTAGATATCGGGCCTAAAAATACAAAAAGGAAGTTGTGAATCGTGTAAATAATCACACAGAACTTATAGTCCAATACCGGCAGACATGAAGTAAAATGCAAGACGTTAATCGTATTCCATCTAACAGATCATTTTTACCTGCTCCACAAGGGAAATTAAACTGGCCAAGTAATAACAAGCCTTCTCACCCTTGGAGCACCGAACTGGAGTCAGCTTCAAATGTGACTCTCGTTGAAAGACAAGCTGTTCCAGTTTTTCATAGACAGACATCCATTTTAGAAAGAAACTTGGTACAATATGTACAATGCAAGAAAGGCATGCAAGTTTTTCATCGAACCAGAAAAATAGTAAGGGTCATGGGTCATCAATTCAACCATCAAGTTCAATGCAGTTGAACCTTGATGTCATAATTATATTAAAATATTTGATAAACATTTTAATACAGAGAAAATTCTAAAACTAGATAAAAGAATGCAAAAAATACCCTCCATAAAAGACATGAAGAGAAAAGATGAAAATGAAGACAACCAGATAAGTACTCTAACCCCACATTGATAAAATAGACAAAACTGGAGAAGATGGAATTTAAGAGGAGTGAATAGATAATAATAGACCAAGCTTTACAACTTACAACCCCGCATGGCTAGAGAGAAAGAACGGGAAGGAGTTTGGGCTATATTATTAAACCTCTTGCTAGTGGGCATGCAATCTCAAGGCACACACAATGGGGTGCAGGTCATTAACGTGCCCCAACTGTTCATGGTCTATTCCTCAGCCTTTTTTGTGTTCAGAAGTAAAGATCCTACTACTACACTGGCTGAATCAAATTTGTTCCTGCTTGCTGGTTGCACGGTTTAACCACCATGTTTGCCACTTTTCTTTAAATTGAACGGTTTTCAAGCAATTTTACTTTTTGGTGTCATGTCAGTTCATTTTTAGGACCAGTTTACGGTTTAACCAGTTTAATTGGCAAGTCCAGTTAGATCCGGTTTGGTTTTTTAAACATTGTTGAAAGGGGGCTTTAGAAGACATCCATACCACCCAAGAAAACGAAACAAAGAAGAGAAGAAAAATAAAATAAAACATCATCAAGTCATTGCACCTTACACGCTTGAAAAGAAATAAAACAAGGCACTACTTCCTCAAAGCCAGATTCTAGAATGGAAAATTCCATTAATACGATAAGACCAACCAATCCATTTAAAACAAAGAAAACATGGACTTCCAAATATTATCTCTAACTATATTGTGACAAAAGATGGAAGCCGAAATAGACACGAGGAAGCTGTAAATTGAGAAAAAGCAATTTCAGAGACAAATCCACCATCACGCACACAAAATTAACAAGAACTCCAATTACTATTTCCAGGACAAGATCATATTACAAAATAAACATTAACACATTTCATGTACTGCATGCAAATGGTATGGTACAGTAACAATAAAACAAACCAACCCCCAACTAAGTTGGACCGTGGGCTGCCTTCATGAATTCTTTTACAATGGTGCGTGCTCATTCTATGCTTATCTCTAATGATCAATTGGATACAACCAAATTGTTTATTGTCATGCTTCCAGATCAACTTTTTTTTATGATTTTAATGGTTTATTTATGATCTAAACTAAAATTTATTTACATTTTTTGGTTGGTAGATTTAAAAGCTAATCAAATTTCTAAATTTTGATTTCCGGATGCACCGGCTACAATGGGTATGCAAATATTAGAGAAGAATGGTGAACTTTTTAGACAAATAGATTATGATTATTAGTGAAAGGGATTTAGTTTGAAATTAATATTGACAGTACATTTTGGTTTCAAATCATAACATGTTTTCTGTAAGACATAACAAGCACATCCGTGTGGTGAAAAGAAGATTCAACCATTCAACGCAAAAAGTTCATAAGTAATTCCATGAAGTGTAAGACTATGCTTAACTTTTCAAACGAAATGATTGTACCTAATACAAATAATGCAATTGCGAATCATACACGGCGTCACCAATGTCTTATAGAAATATTTGACGGGGCAATTGGAACACGTGATGGAACACTTATTCATGCTATTATACCCCAAGAGCAACAAATTCAATATCGAGGATGAGGAAAAGGGGAATGTTAGCCGAACGAACTTGCAATTTGTGATTTTGACAGGATCTTCAATTTCATAGGAGCTGGTTGGGAAAGAGTGGCATATGACTCGAGGGTATTCATAGAGACAACACGTGATCCACCTAAAAACTTTTCAAATCCTTCGCAAGATGACTTTTCAATTTTCAAAAATATTTAAGCATTTACTTATATTAAAAAAAATGAAATGAGCAATATAACTTTATATTTCACAGAAGGACAATATTATGATGCAGCATACACACACATACACAAATACTCCTGGATTTATGGCACCTTGTCCAAGGATTCGTTATTGGTTATATGATTTTCAAGTTGCTGGCCGTCAACAAACGAAAGAAAAAAAAAAAAATAACCAAGCACATTTGAAGCTAGGAAATATATTGAACGTGCATTTGGAGTTCTAAAAGTTTGCTTTCCAATACTAAAGAAAATGACATTGTATTCTGTTAAAGGGTAATTATGTTTTTCTAGTACTGTTTAGGGTTTTCCATATCGTTTAAGGTTTCTTATATTGTTATTTGGTTACTAATATAAATAGAGAGAGAGGCTAACACAATTGTACAAATCTTCTCGTTCTTTTCATATTCTCTAGTCATTTTAACATGGTATCAAGAGCAGGTTATGGGACATTAATCCCATAAATCTATTTAACCATTTTTTTTTTTCCTTCCCCTTTTCCTCTTTCAATTTTCTTCACCTCCCGTACGAAAAAAAAATGGGTTTCAGCAACCCTAGCAGTTGTCGATCAGAAACCCTAACCACGCCTCCATCGCCGTCGCAAAGCCCCGCTGAAGCCCTAGCCACCATCGCAAAGCCCCGACGCCTTCCCCATCGTCGACGTCAAGATCCACGCCTCCATCGTCGTCGCAAAGCCCAGCCAACACCCTAGCTGCCGTCGCAAAGCCCCGTCGACGCCTCTACAATCCACATCTGACCATCGTCGGTAGTTCTTTGACCGCGCAACACCTACTCCGATGCCGGCCATCATCTGTTCGATTCTATTCAGCACCCTACCTCCCACCGTTGTAAGTGTATAATACCAAAAATAAAAAAAAATCTCTCTTATTCAATGTCTTAAAATTTGATGTCAGTGTTTATTTATTGTTTTATCAGTTTCTTGCATGGGAGACCTTGTTTGTTTGTTTCCCTTGATTATAATTGTTCACTTCAGTTAATTGTTGTATTAGTGCGTCATGTCTCAATTGTTTAGCAGTGCATCAATGTCGATTTGTCACCACCATTGTTGACTACTCGTAAGTTGAATGGGACCAATTACTTACAATGGTCCAAAGCTGTTCAAGTTCTTCCCGATCAAAGGAAACGAGGTGACCTAGGAAGTCACAGTAATAAATTTCGGGATGGCCGAGGTGGCCATTGTCGTGGTTAACATCGTCGGTGCTCATTTTGTGGCAAGGAAAATCATACCCAAGATACCTGTTGGTACAGAGTTGGTCGTTCTCCTAAGTATGTTCATGTGGCAACTAATAATCAAGTTGTTCCCGTTTCCGCATCCAACTCTTCAACTCCTAAGACAATTTCTGATGATGAGTATGTTCAGTTCCTCCAGTTTAAGTCGTCCAAGCAGACATCTACCCCTATTACTTCGCTAGCTCAATGAAGTAACCCTATTGCATGTCTTTCTTTCATCATTCCACTTCTATACCTTAGATCCTAGACTCCGCTGTCACCGATCACATGTCAGGTACATCTTCTCTATTTACGCATATTCAGTCATCTCTCTCATTGTCCCATGTTACTGTTGCTGATAGTTCCACTATCCCTGTTCGTGGTATTGGCACTGTGGAACTTTCACCGTCTTTATCTTTATCCTCTATGTTGTATATTCCCTCATTTGCTTTTAATTTGATATCAGTTAGTAAGCTTACTCAACAACTTTAGTGTTCTGTTCGCTTCTTTCCTAATTCTGTCATTATCCAGGATTTGAAAACATAGAAGATGATTGGCATAGGGCGTGAGAAAAATGGCCCTTATTACTTCCGCAATCACGCTGAGACACCTATTATCCCGCCCACTGCCTGCCCTGCCGTTGCATCTGCCCACCAAATTCATTGTCGCCTAGACCATCCATGTCTTGCCAATCTAAAGGTACTTGTTCCTAGTTTACGTCATTTGCTCTCCTTAGATTGTGAGTCTTGTCAGTTGGGAAAACATCATCACACTTCATTTACTTCCCCCACTCAGCTTTGCGCATCGAGTCCTTTCAATTTAGTTCATTCAGCCGTTTAGGGTTCTTCTCGTATTGCCTCTACACTTGGCTTTCATTATTTTATTACGTTTATCGATGATTTCTCCCAGGTTACATGGCTCTATTTAATGAAAGATCGTTCTGAATTGTTCTCCATTTTTTTGGTCTTCTGTGTTAAAATTAAAACTCAATTTAATGTGCTCGTGCGTATACTTCATAGTGACAATGCTCGAAAATATTTTTCTCAACCCTTTACTTCATTCACATCACAGTCTGGTATACTGCATCAGTCTTCTTGTCCTCACACACCGCAGCAAAATGGAGTCGCTGAGCGTAAGAATCGACATCTCCTAGAAGTGGCTCGAACTCTGATGTTTGAGATAAATGTTCCCAAACACTTCTGGGCAAATGCAGTTCTTACAACTTGCTTCTTGATCAATAGAATGCCGTCTTCTTCCCTAAATGGCAAAGTCCCTCATTCTATTCTTTTTCCCCAATCACCCTGGTTTTCTTTACCTCCCCATATCTTTGGATGTGTCTGTTTTGTCCACCAGTTGACTCTTGGCAAGGATAAGTTAGATCCTCATGCCATAAAATGTGTCTTCCTTGGTTATTCTCGCACACGAAAGGGTTATCGATGTTATAGTCCTTTACGTCACTCTTTCATCTGTGCAGATGTCACCTTCTTTGAGTCCACCCCTTACTTTTCTGACCTATCATCTCGGGATGATCTGGATGTCACCCTTCCTTTACCAAGCCTCCCAGACCCGACACCATCTCCTTCCACTCCCGAGCTTGTCCCGCCTAGTCGTCATTCACCGCCTTTACATGTATACACTCGTCGCCAGAAGGTAGTTCCCGCCGTTGAGCTAATCGTATCTGTGTCTTCAGATTCTTCTCCAGTTCATGAATCCGTGTCTGACCTAGACATACCCATTGCTGTTCGGAAGGGTAAGTGCGCACATGTACTCAACATCCTATTTCTAATTTTGTCTCATATGCACATCTATCTCCTTCATATTCCTCTTTTGTTGCTTCTCTATCATCTGTTTCTTTCCTAAGTCTGTCACAAAGGCTGTCCGTCACCCTGGTTGGACAACCGCAATGGAAGAGGAAATGCTAGCTTTACATCAGAATGGTACTTGGGATCTTGTCTCGCTTCCGCTTGACAAAACAATAGTTGGATGTAAATGAGTGTACACAGTCAAAATTCATCCGAATGGCACCATTGATCGACTCAAGGCTCGTTTAGTTGTCAAAGGTTACACTCAGATATATGGTCTTGATTATTCTGAGACCTTTTCTCCCGTTGCTAAACTCGCTTCTGTTCGCTTGTTCATCTCTTTGGTTGCCACATTTTGTTGGCCGTTGCATCAACTTGATATCAAAAATGCATTCTTAAATGGCGATTTGACTGAGGAAGTGTTCATGGAGCAACCTTCTGGGTTTGTTGCTCAAGGGGAGTCTGGTTTGGTATGTCGCTTGAAGAAATCCATTTATGGCCTCAAGCAGTCTTCTCGAGCATGGTTTGGGAGATTTAGTGAAGTGATCATTGAATTTGGTCTTTGTCGTTGTGGAGTCGATCATTCTGTGTTTTACAGGCACAGTAAAATCAGGAGAATATTGTTGATTGTATATGTGGATGACATTGTGATTTCCGAGGACAACCACCAGGGTATTCAGAAACTCAAAACGTTTTTGCATGGCAAGTTTCAAACTAAAGATTTTTGTCAATTGAAGTATTTCTTGGGGATTGAAGTTGCTCGATCAAGTCAAGGTATTTACCTGTGTCAGAGGAAATATGTTCTTGATCTGTTAAGTAAAATAGGAATGCTAGGAGTTAAACCAATTGATTCATCTATAGATCCAAACAACAAACTATTAGCAGATCAAGGTGTACTTTTGACAGATTCAGCACAATACGGTTAGTTGGGAAATTGAACTACTTGACGGTTACTAAACCAGATATTTCTTTTGCCGTGAGTGTTATCAGTCAATTCTTGGATCGTCCCACGACTTATCATTGGGATGCAATGATTCGTATTCTTCGATACCTGAAAAGTTCTCCAGGATGTGGTTCGTTGTATCAGAACTTCGGTCACACTCAAATTAAGGAATATACAGATGCAGATTGGGCCGGATCCCCTTTGGATAGGAAGTCTACTACAGGGTATTGTGTGGTTGTTGGAGGTAATCTCGTTTCTTAAAAGAGTAAAAAGCAGACAGTTGTGGCGAGATCAAGTGCAGAATCGAAATACAGAGCGATGGCCCATACCACTTGTGAGTTAACTTGATTGAAACATTTGTTGGAAGAACTTGGATTCAAACACTCTTCACCAATGGACCTCATATGTGATAATCAAGCAGTATTTCACATTACATCCAACCCAGTCTTCCATGAGAGGACAAAACACATTGAAATTGATTGCTACTTCATTCGAGAAAAAATATTACAGAAGCATATTGAAACTAAACATGTCAAGTCAGTTGATCAGTTAGCTGATTTATTCACTAAACCGTTAGGGGGTTCAAGGATAAAATATATTTGTAACAAGCTAGGAGCATACAACATTTATGCTCTAACTTGAGGGGGAGTGTTAAACGGTAATTACGTCTTTCTAGTACTGTTTAGGATTTCCCATATCGTTTAAGGTTTCTTATATTGTTATCTTGTTACTAATATAAATAGAGGGAGAGGTTAACACAATTGTACAAGCCTTCTCATTCTTTTCATATTCTCTGGTTACTTTAACATATTCATTTCTGACGCAAAAGGGATATTGCAATTGCTTGTGCAACCATTCATAATTTCTTGAGAATGATTAAGATGACGAATTTATTTTTTGAACAATTTGGTGACGGATATGGTTCTTATGGAGTTCACCATCGACAAAATGCGAATGAAGATAATTTAGAAATTAGAGGGAGATCTAGCCAAGCTGATCAAGTTTTCATACTTAATTTATGCGAGAAAATTTCAAATCAAATGCCAAATTCTATAATTTAGCTTCATATGTATTATTATTTTGAATAACTAGTTTATAAACTTGAATTGAGTTTTGTTTTCACTTGTGACAATTTAATATTTGCCTTTTACCCCCATATATTTTTTCTTAGTATTACTTTTCTCCCCTCCACTTGAAAAACATGTACTTTACGTACTTCTACTTAAACTAAAATGAGAAATGGGTATATTTTGTTTAAGTTAATAGAATATCCTGACAAATAGATGAAGTTAAATTTTTCATCCAAGTTAAATGAAACGGATGGAATTACCCCTTCATTTTAATTTTGATTTAATTTTTGTCTTTATAATTAAAAAAAAATTAAACATACAAAGAGGAAGAGATCATCGCCCCTGCCGAAAGCTTCTCTGTGCGAACACACTATAGAAACCGGAGGCCACGGGTAATGCCAAAGGCAATTTTCGTCCGAGTTTCCCACGTCACGATTCTACGGCCGGAACTCTTGGTTCCTGAGGATAATCCAAGAATAAAAAAAGACAAATAAAAAGAGAAAACCTAAGTAATTGGAACTTTGGAAGAGAAAAACAGAGGATGAAGAAGACTCACCAAGCAAAAGTGAAGCTAAGCTTCTCATGGGCATTTGATTGATAAAGTTCTCATCCCTATCATAATAGTAAGCTTTAAGGTGTACCAAATTATCATGAGCCAACTGTCAAGACCGTTGTTATCAAGGCGGTCAGAATGAAAAATCGTGTTGACTGGAGGATTGTAGCGCTTATGCGGCTTCCATCCAGGTGTGCGCGTCGATACCACTAGACGTCCCTTCGGAGTTAAGGTGTACCGACCTGGTTAAGTTCAGAGACTACATCGTTGGTCAAGGACCTGACAAAAGAAGAAAGGGTTAGACTTCCCCTGCACAAATTGGTTAGGAGTTGAAACCGCTCTCCTGATGAGCCCAAACCAAGACGAAACCAGTTAACGTCCTAAGAACAAGGCAAACTTGGCCCGCACAAGCGAATTCGTTGGAGCGCTGTACGGGCGAATGCTGCTGCGAAAATATGAGCCCGTGACAAATGGTATCAAAGCAAGCAAGGTTTCATGGAGCGTCACATCGAAGATTCGCATGGATCATGCGATCTTGTAGCACCTCACCTTTCTCTCTGTCACGCGAAGTACGAAGACACGATAAAGGGTGCGGCGAGAGTTGTTCGCATCACAACGAGGACGTTTGCGATATTGGGTGGAGGAGAATGTCACAGACCGTTGCTATCAAGGCGGTCAGAATGAAGAATCGTGTTGATTGGAAGATTGTAGCACTTATGCAGCTTCTATCTAGGTGTGGGCGTCGACACCACCAAATGCCCCTCCAGAGTTGAGGCGTATCGACCCGGTTAACTTCGGAGACTATGTCGCTGGTCAAGAAGAAGGGGTTAGGCCTCCCCTGCACAAACTAATCGGGAGTTGAAGCCGCTCTCCTAATGAGTCCAAGGTAAAGCGAAACCAGTCGACATCCTAAGAAGAAGACAGATTTGCCCCGCGCAAGCAAACGCGTTGGGGTGCTACACAGGCGAATGACGCTGCAAAAATGTGAGCCCGTGACACAACGCTCCCAATTTTTCGATCTTCTCTCCAAAGTCTATCTGTAATGCAAACACTTCTCAGCCTCTTTACCACCACTTCACCTTCACTTTCCAAACATGCCTTGTAAGTAGTCCCCATTGTCCCCTTCCCCAATACCTCTGTTGAGGCTCTCAACAATGCTCCATGCTAAAAACCTCTACTAAACGACCAAAAAATACCAACCCGTCATTTGTGGTTCTTTTGATCACATCCCTTATTTTGTTGTTTGATTTGACCCGATCCAAAATCATGTTTTGGATTGATGATTTTCGCCCACCATAATCGGTTCATGTGATTGATTTTCGGTTTCAATGTGCTCCACTGATGAGGGTAATATTGGCAACAGCTCGACATGCCGGGGATTTTTTCTATTATCGCTTTTTTTCCAGAAAATAAACAAGATTAGGAGGGAAAAAATAAACCCATCGATTGAGCCTATGATGATTCCAGCAATTGCTCCGCTGGAGCGATTGTTCGTTCGTTTGGACTAGAATCGAGAGACGACCCACATAGCGAATTCCAACGGAGGATGCAGCCGCAGAAAGTGAAGTTGGGTCAAAGCAAGGCAGCCCTATCGGCAGCAAGGTCAGAGCTCATTGTAGAAAGTAAAAGAAACGAAGAGCATGAAATGAAAACAGTTGAGAAAGAACATTTGAAAACTTCCCTCTTTTTTGGCTCATCAAACTATGGCTCAAGCTCCACCCGAATCACGGCTCGAGGTTAAAATTGTCTTTGTACTTTCAATTATAAGGGTAATTAAGTCATTTTTTGTTATTTTAACAATATCCCATTTCTCATATTAGTTAAAGTAGGAGGTAAATTGTAGATTTTTTAATTGGAGGGGGGTAATGTGATCCTAAGGCAAAGTATAGGGGGAAAAAGCAATTTGCCCTAATTTTTAATAATGAGCTACCTTTCTTGTATAATTCATATTGTCATCATCGTTGGTATTTTTATTATCATGTTATGTTTGCCTTATTATTTTGAAACATTTCTCTTGAATTATATTAATTTAATTTTATTGGAGACACATACAATCTAAAACTAACAATGATAACAAAATTGTCAATTCAACTGTTTTCAGTGTTAAGTTTTCAGCACAAATCAAACGACTTTATCAGATTCAATACTTAAAATTATATATAATATAACTAACAATTTCAGAACTTAAAAACGAGTACAACACGGGAGTGTGTTCTCTCAAAAAGGATCCTGCTACTAAGTAGTAGAAGCCAAGGAATAAATGTTTAACTGACTGTAGTTTTCAACCTTTGATATGACATCTTCAAGCTCAGAGAAACTCTCTTCAATGCATGAATCATCAAAAGCCTCATTGCTTTCTGTTTCCCCATAAAGTTTAATTTCAGTGAGGGATACGCCTTTGTCAATCAAAACCTGCCAAATAAACAACCTCAAAAAATAAACCAAAGTCTTAACCCTTACGCCCAGATAAAAGAAAACATCAAAATGTTTCTTGTACCTTCAGAAGTCCTGGAGCATCTTCCTCCAATGCTGTTTCGATAGAATCCCTGCAAATAATTAAACACAAGAAAAATAACAGGCAAGATTAGACTAAAACTTTGCGGCTACCAAATCTTAAACATTTCCTAATAGATCCATTTATACAAAAGCATCAAGATATATGCATATTTACATGTACGAAGATTTGACCAAAAAGAAATATTACGTGGCAGTTTTTCTCTTTTTACGAGGCCGATTAACTCTCGGTGGTTTAGTTGATTTCGATGCAATGGGCTTAGAATCCAGGACAGATGGCACAATATTTCTTACGCAGTCGGCATTTCCAGAAATACCCATATCAGGAAGCGATGCCAGCAATTTCATCCGTTCTCGCAGCAACATATGGTCTATTCTATCTCCAAAAGGTTCATCAGTTATTTCAAGTTCACTTTTCACAGGACCCATGGTACCAAAAGAAAAATTAACTGCAGTACTCATGTCTTGGCTTCGTGAATTATTAATATCCACCGATTCAACCTTTACCTTTATGAATGCTGATGAAGGTGAAGCCATATGGTTGCCTGACAAAACATCAGGTACAACACGAGATTCATTCTGGGGAAAAAAATTCCCAGAAGAGCATATCCTGCCATTTTTTTTAACATATGTAGTTGCATTGCTTTGCTCAGAAAGATGTGGCAGTGCTAGACATTGATGGGTTGTACAAGATGGTACTGCAATTGTATCATTTGATGATTGACACTCCGTCTTAAGAATGTCATCACCATGATTTCTAGCAGCTGATGACTCATTATCATCTGAGTAAGACTCCCGTTTGGTTATTGCTGCACTAGGCTCATTCATGACATTAACAGCTGCACTAGACAACTCCGGAGACATGCCCTGTGAAACAAACCATAACCAGCAATTTTGACCAGGACACTTCATTCAACAAAATTAAACAACATTCCAGGCAAACACAAGTAGTACAGCAATCTGAAGTCAACAAAATAATAATTCAAAACTACATCACCATACATCCTATGGGATTTCTCCCTCTAAAAGTAGAAGCTTGCGGGGAAATATAAGACCAATGGAATTGAAAAAAAGATGATATCACTGCACCAAACAACTAAATATTATGCAAGTTAAAAATTCCAGTAGAACTATACAAGAAGATGGTTGCATACACAAACGGTAGCCAATTATTTAGCATATTTCAAGTAGCTATAGACACTACGTCCACGATGCCATAACATGACAACACTATACAAGGGGACACTTCGGAAAGGGTTCCCCACCTCTAATAGTTGACCTCGGAGCGACCCGAACTTTCCCTACCTTAATTATTCTTATAGTTTTTTCGTGTCACCAAGCAATAATATTAAACCGCAGAAGCAGAGACATCAACAAGTATAATACAAATTACTATAACAAAGGCATGGGTAATATTTTGGTAACAAACAGTCATGGTTGTCCAAAAAAATGAGGGGAAAGGAGATTTACCAACATTCTCTGTTACATTCAACAGTTGGCCCCATGAATGCGTATATATATTTTTTTTTTTGTACGTGTCCATATTGGAGACAATATATCAAATGGATGCACATTCTATTAATGGAAATGTGGATTCGACTTGCTGGGTTCAAAGCAGGCAACCAAGAGGAACACTCCTTTGAGTATAGGTCAACCAAAAACAACAAACTTCTCAATGGTTAGACAAAAATATAATAAGAAATGTCCCGACCCTAGCAAAATGAATTCACTAAAATAGACTAATAGTTTCACAATATTATGCGGAAAAAAATATATTACTCAATTAGTAAATTCAGACTACAAAACATTTAAGAAAAACTCTACACAGAACCAGGGAAAAAATGGTGAAATATTGGTTTCTTAAATAAAGAATTAAGGCCACGTTTGGTAACCCATCCCATCCCAGAAATTCCCATTCCATTCCCAGATTTTTGGGAATTCTATTTAGGAATAGCGTTTGATAATTTTTGTTTCCGTTTCCATTTCATTCCCATTTGAGAATTATGCCCATTTTTTCTTAAGAAATGAGAAACAAAAAAAAGTTGTTTCTCATTATTCCCATTCCATTCCCAAAACACATGGTACTATTCACCTACCGGCCGACCACCGGCCACCGGCCGCCGCCGCCGGCCGGCCAGAAATTTCCCGGCCACTTCCGGCCGTCGCCGGCGACGGCGCCATTGTCTTCCGGCCGGCGTCGCCGGCGCCACCGCCGTCCGGTCATCGCCGGCGGGGGGCCACCGCCTTCTCCGACGCCGGAGCACCGCCGGCGGCCGTTGCCCGAAGCACCGCCGGCCGCCGTCAGGCCAAAACAGAAAAAAAAAAAAAAAAAAAAAAGATTTTAGGATAAAATGGTTACCAAACACAATTCCCTTCCCAAAACAAAAAAAAAATTATCGTTACCAAACGCGATTCTACTCCCAAAAAGAAAACAAAATTCTCATTCCATCCCATCCCATTCCCATCCCACTACTGGAATGGAAACAGAAACGGTTACCAAACGCCACCTAAGTTAATGGTGAAGGAATGAACTTCAACACAAACTTACATGAAGGCAGGTCAACAAGGTTTTCACAAGAAAACAAAATCAGTTTTGCAAGAAAAACAAATATGAGGTTCTAAAAAGAATCAAGTTTACGGCTCTTGCAAGTTCACTGGGAGAGATTGTATTTGAAATTGAAATCAAAAATGTGTTGTTGAAAACCTACAATTCACATGGATAAACAGTTTGATGAGAATATCCCTGTAAAAAAAATATTCCCCACACACAAGTTGATCGAATAATTTGAAATTTCTATGAACAATGTCATATGCATGAAGAAATAGATTTTCTATTAAATTAGAAGTGATAAAACATTAAAAGCAATCAAATATTGATGTTACAAAAAACATCACTAATCTTGAATGTTACTTCAAATTTAAAACACAATAACTATTTCTATTGATAGATGGCTTAGTATCCAGATTTCAAAAATTTAATAACTATTTCTATTGATAGATGAGCTTAGTATAAAGAAAACACTTCGCTTAGCATACAAAATTTACTTGGAGAGACTACAATCTTTTCTAAATGCCTTGCCTACATAGTTATATTATACTTGCAAGTGTCCATTACGAAAGGCACCATCTAATATATGGAGTCAATTGAAGTATTTCTTGGATATCGAAGTTGCTCGAACAAGTAACTTTCTCAGAGAAAATATGTCTTGTTGAGAGAGGGATGCTAGGATACAAACCAATACCAATAGTCACTGACAGAGGCCAATGCGACACTACTGGAAGATCAAGGAGAGTTGTTGATGGAGTCGAACAGCATAGACAATTAGTTGGGAAGCTAAATTATTTGATTGTCACCAGACCTAATAATTCTTTTACAGTTAGTGTTATCAGTCAGCTTTTCGGTCATCCAAGAACCAGTCATTGAGAAGTTGTCCGCATTCTCATATATTTGAAAGGTGCACCAAGATGTGGTATGTTGTATCAAAATCATGGGCACACTCACATAGAAGAATAAACTGATGTTGATTGCCAGATCTCTTTCAAACAAAAAATCCACTATAATGCTATTGTGTATTTGTTGGAGGTAATTTGATCTCTTGGAAAAGTAAGAAATAGAGTATGACAACCCGATCAAGTGCTTAATTAAAATATCGAGCAATGGCTCATAACACATATGAGTTGATTTAGTTGAAAGACGTGCTAAAAGAACTTAAGTTCGACCATTCTCCTCCTATGAGTTTAGCGTGTGATAATCAAACAGCAATTTACATAGGATCAAATCCAGCCTCTCATGAGCGAACAAATGAAGCACATTGAGGTTGAATGCCACTTCATTAGAGCGAAACTAATGCAAAAGTTTATCAATACTCAACATTTTAATTATATCAATTCATTAGCAGATTTATTCACTAAACTGCTTGGGAGTTCTAGGATAAAATACATTTATATCATATTCAGAGCATATGATATATATTGCCCCAACTTGAGGGGGAGCATTAGAGTACTTGAGTTGTTATTGTTGTATTAGGCTTCCTTGTACGGCCCATATTTTATTATAAGTAGAGGGAGAGGCTGACCACTAGGGTCAAGTGATCTAATTCTTTTCCTACTTTCTTTTTACTTCAAGAATGAATAAACCGAGAGACCATATTAAACAATTTGCAAAGATGGTATTAAAAAGTGTAAAGACCCTAACAAATGCATATAAGATGCCAACTTGAGGAACACAATTAGAATCATATAATGAGACCACCACCCATACAAACCCATTGGTTTGCCTTGTATAGAAACCTAAAGCCCTGGATAAAAAACAACAAAAGATATTTCATATAACACAAATAAGAATCCCATTTGTCCTCAAACTAAACTAAGCCTTAAATGTCCTAATTCCTAACGCACTCCCATAACTCAAAAGTAGACGATGACGGATTGTACTGGCTTGAAGTTGAACTTGGAATACTTACAATAGCCACCCCAAGTTGAACTTCGAATACTTACAACAGCCAACACCACCTCAGTAGTTCCAAAATTGCATCTAGTTTTCAGTACTGGCATCTTATTGTTCAATTCATGGTCAGACTAAATATCATTAGTGCCTTCCCATATATGCAAAATTGCCTCTTCAAAATAATTAAAGGAAAAACAAATCTGCCAGATCAACAGAAGAGCACTAATTAATTACCTCAAAAGCAATTTGTGTCAATCTTTGTGATCTCCTGAAAACAAAATAACAGATAAAATTTAGGAAGTTCTGGAATCCAAAAATATTCCGTGAAATTTTCATTCCCAATCAAGAAATCAAACCATCAGCAGCTTCAGCATATAGTATACACAACGGTACATCTTTTAAGGAACAAGAAAGTTGAAACCAATAAGAACATAATAGCACCTTGATAGCAGCATCATTTGACGTTCTTTCATTGAAATGTGATCAAGATGATCCAGAACATCATCAGGGAACTTTGGTTTTATCTTCATAGCTCCGACACGAGAACCAGAAAATCCAGTAGCAGAGTTAGCCAAAGAGCTCGTTAATCTGTTATCGTCACACTTGACGTTTACATTGGTAGAATCTTCTGATAGCACATGCTGGAGTGCACTATGAACACAAGCATTAAGTGAGCCCTCTCTAGCAATTCCAGCATTGATTTCAAAAGCTGTCATTTTATTTGTAGGGATGTACCATTTTGCACTAACATCAGTGTCGTATACTTCTGACTGATCTGCAATTCACCAGTGACATTCTCTAAACAATGAAATGCAGCAGAATATAGAAGACTTACATTATCAAATTTTGGAAGCAAAATCATTGAGAACTTTACCTGCAAGATTTTGCTCCCCTGACAGTCTCCCAACCCTCCCATCCCCTTCAAAACAAGCAGACACAAAACCCTGCACAAGCACCAAAAATGAAAATACATAGACAAAAGAAAACTATCAAAAGTGGTTACATTCCAAGGTAAGATGAAAAATGCGATAGTAAAATGCAAAGAGTATGACTACTCATGAATAATCATAATTTTTTCATAGGGAGGAGAGAAACTTGGATCCAGAATTTTTGTCATGTGCTCTCTACTCAAGTGAATGCTAGACCAAATGATGCTTCTAATTGGAGTGCTCTGCTTCCGGTGATAGATTGTTGGAGGATCAGATGATGTGGAGGCTTGCACAGGGCCTTTGCTCAGTGTTGTGGGATGCTTGGATTCTAGAGGTTCCACTTGGAGATGTATTATTTGTCCCCCATTGGGCATGCTAATTTAAATGTCAATAAATTGAAAAATAAGGAGGGAGTGGGACATCAATCTCATTTCAGAGATTTCCTACCAGATTCTCAGGCACTCACAACATGGGTTATGAATGTGGAGCTGCTTCTGTGCATACCAATTCAGATGCCATTTTGTTAGGGTTCTTCTAACAGTGATGATATATCAATACCAGTGCTTCTATGTTTTCAAAAGCACATGTACTTCATTGGTATCATATCAATAATTTTATGCTCCCACGAACTTTTCGAAAAAATAAAATTTAGTTCCAAGAAGAGTGTGGTTTATTATTCAAATTTGGAGAGTTGAGCAACTCTCGAAGTGTTGAATTAGTATTATTTTATTACTTAAACTCTGTGCACATTAAACTTTACCCTAGAAAACTTACTCCCACAAAGATAAGCATAACAAATATATTTGAAGAGTCCAGCAAAGCACAATAAAAAATAAAAATAAAAACTTACCAGTCAAAGTGACACAAGGTGACAAATTACAAATTTGATTTATTTGCTAATTTTTCATGGAGATGCTCGTAGAATGTTGCCAAAGAATGTTCAAAAAAAAACTATCAAAACAAAAAGGGGTACATTTTCAAGAGAAATTTTGAGACCGTCGATTTTTAGAATCGTCAAGATTAAAAGCAAAGGGTCCTGGCCGCCCTAAATTCATCTCTCCCCCCCCCCCCCCCAAAAAAAAAAAAAAATCCCAAGGCCATTGCACCGCCTTGAAAACCACCGCCGAATTAGAATTGGAAATCGCCGCCGCCACCACCCCCATCGCAGCTTTTTTGTAAACCCTTGCCACCAATAAGCTTCAAACACTTGCTCTCCTTTTTCTTTGAATTTCCGATCTCCAACTCAAATCCCCAAATCCTAAATGTTTTAATCGCTCACTCTCTCCTCCCTCATTGTTTCTCCGCCTCAGCCTCTCATCTCTCTCTCTCTCTCTCTCTTCCATGCTCGCTTTCTCTAATTGTGAACTGAACCCCACCACCATGGTCGTACATTAAAGCATTAAAGTCAACGGCACACCATTGTGAGATCATCAAGGCCAGCCTTTGACTCACCGGTAAGTTCTTTTCCCTGTAGTTCCAGGCAGCAAATTTCAAACAGTTGCACTCTTTTTTCTTTGAACTTTCAGATTTCCTTTTTAGGAAAAGAAATTGAAATCATGAGTGGAGTTTTCCTGCCCACCCTGTAAAATAATGATGCAGAAACAAGGACACATGATAATCCAATGCTAAGCCCATAACCTCAATAGCTTTTAGCAAATTGTTGGATGTTAGGCCAGTGCAACACCAACCTCCACCAATCCCCACCACCATCACCACCAATCCTGTCAACACTGTTGCACCACCGCGCACCAGAGCACTTTACACTTTAATTATCCTTCATCTCTTGATCAGACCATTACAAAGAAATTTTGATTTTCTTCTTATTGAAATTGAAAGCAAATTATTCTGGGCATGAGATTTCAATTATTAAATTAGTGATGAAAAATTTAAGTTTAACCATGATTAAAATCCTCAAATATAATATAATACTAATTACCCTATGGTCTTAAGTTACGTTCCTCGTTTTCCATGTGTGATTAAATTAGTTGTGAAATGGGATTTGATTTTATATTCAGATAATATAAATTGAAAAGTTGAATTCAAATTGGTGCCTTTGGGTACGGGGTAGACACTAGTCCAAGTACAAAAAAAAAAAATGAGCAAGAAGAAAAAGAAAAAGATGAGCAAGATAGCTACACGTGAATCGCACTGCTGCTGCTCCCTTTTGATAACGCTGTTAACTGGGGGTCTGCACAAAATAAGGATGCAACGCTTATAACATTAAAGCACAATATTTAGAAAGAAACCAAGCAATGCGGCATGACTCATCAAGTAAACACTGACGTTGAAACACTCGAGGCATCATTTGCAGCTTCGGCTGCACCAATATTCGAAAGACGGTTGCTGGCGAGAAGCAATTTCAGGCGATGTTTCAATGGAATGCAATCGTGCTCTTCAGTCCACCCCGAGTCTCGAGTTCCATCCTCAGATTTGACCGGTGTTTTATCAAAGCCAGAAACTTGAGTCATTTCCGGAGCTATCAATGCTGGTTAAAATCGTATCTCACAGTATCATCTGTTCCAGAAAGATCAAAACATACAAATCATATAACTTCCCAACCTAGGGTTTTACATGAAAAGGAAAAAGACGACAATGGGGGCGCCGGGTGCGTTAAGAGAGAGAGAGAGAGAGAGTTGAGAAATCACCTGGAGTGGTATGCGTGGTGGTGGCGGGACCGTAGAATTTGGGCTTGAAACTTGAAGCTATTCATTCGGTTTGGCGCGCGGAGGAGGGAGATTAGGAGTTTCGAACTTTGGCAATACAATTTAGGTGGTGATTAAATAATTATTATTTTCATATTGTTCTTATTAAAAAATTTATGAATGAATGATTTAGAAGATGGCCTAGTTTAAAAAATATGGTAAATTTATTTTTTTAATAAATAATTATTTTAAACATTGTAGAAAGGCTAGGGTAATTATTTAGAACAAAGGGAGATGAAGTAGAACGTACCTTCATCTTGTTGCTACAGGAACTCAATAGACAAATGGAGAGAGAGGAGATCGTATTTATAGTTGCAATTTGTTCATGCCAAAGGTACTCCTGAGAATGCAATTTTGATAGTTACAACATGTTTGTGGTTTTGCATTTAACATGAGTGTTGAAATGAAGAAACAACAATACTCATGAGAATGAAAAAAAGTTCTGAGAAAATAAGAAGATAAGGAAAAGTGAGAAGATGACAAACAAAATCAAAAGAATGAAGATCAGACAATCTAGATTGGAGGTTCACGCTGACAAGATCAAGATGAAAATCCATAGGCTTAGGAGGGATAAAATGAACAATATTGTATATCGAAAAATAACGTAAATCTCCTTCTATATAAGTTCAATACATATGGACTTGCACTTGCATTAATTATGTGGCATATCTTTATTGTGTCTCATTTGTTTAAAATGATTATATATGATAAAATTGAAATTTAGTCAATGAGGATTGAAATGGATTAGAGTCGGTTAAGAAAATAGGCTAAATTTAACACACTGGAGAAACCGATCGAACAACCCCCTTAGCCGGTCAACCGAATAGGACAGTAGCCTATAAGGAATAAAAATCAAGTTGATCTGGTTAACAGATAGGTAGCTTCGGTCAACTAATTATAGCAGTAGGTCTTGATCTATTAAGAAAACCTGTAGTTGGTCAACAATTTTGGGAACCAGTTGATGGAATTGACCAAAATGCAAGTTAGAGTAACTAAGAAAGAACATCAGACGACCGATCATAAAACCGGTCGACTAATTGTCGGGGGTTGTTATAATACCTTAAGCTAAAACATAAATTTTAGCTTGAATTGAACACCAAGTTTATTCAAATGTGTTTCAAATATTAATTAAATCTTTAATCAATCGTTGATTCAATTATTTTGAATTAAGAGACAAGATCAATGGGCAAAGTGTGAAAAATAAAATTTTCATTTTCTAAGCCCTAAAATGTAGTATTTTCTAGCTACTTTTCTCCCAATGGATTGTGGCTTAAATTGGACGAATTGGAACGTTGTAAGAGCGTAAAATCATTAGATCTATTATGTCTAACGTTCATGTCATTAAATTACAATAGATTCATTCCAATAGCAAGTTCAATTGCACATATCTAAGGCCTATATATAGTTGTCCAAAACACCTTTTGAAACCAAGAGATAGAAGAGACATAGTTCCATGAAATTAACACACCTTGTATTAGAGTCAAATTCTTGTGTATTAAATACTCTGAGTACTATATTGAGTGAAATAATGTTGCATTAACACTACATCTATCAAAAGAGTGAGACTTCGAGATAGTCACCAAATTGGCAAATTCTAAGAGGAATCTTTATATTAAATCGGTGATGTCTTGGGGAATTCTAGTTGATGTCCATCAAATTCTGGTATTATCTATATTATACATATTCTAAACTTTTCCAGTGAGTTTGTTCCATACTTGTCTTTACAATACTTGTGCTTAACTGTCTTTTATGGAATATTTATAAGTATACATATATCTAGACTTGCATATCATATTTTTATTCTATATTGTGTTATACATATATTGTTGAACTCGTGATAAAATGAATTGAGATTTCTCATTGTGCTTTATAAGAGTAATTCTACATATACTTGAAATCTATCGTTTTGAAAGAATGAAAGAGATTTTATAAAAGAATCAAAAAGTGTTTTCTAAAACATCATGAAATTATTAGATTTAATATATTGGACATTAGAAAAACTTGTACCACCGACGAGATTAAGTTACTTATCAAGATATTAAATCCCTTCACGTATCAATCTAACAAGAGATAAGCTAATAAGACGTTTTAATTAAATTTTCTAAGATTTATCATTATCTTGAAAATTATCTTAATTTCAAATTGAAAAGAATAATACCTAATATATATTGAGCTTACTCGATTACTTGATACTTTGTGTCACGTGAACTATTAGATGGTTTTTAAGTTTTAGGTCATGCATTCCATTATTGATTACGCCCTTGTTCTTAATTGTCTTATTTTTCATGTGGTACTTAATTTATTGCTTTATCCTTCATAATTATCATTACACACTTAATTGTTAAGAAAACATTGTTCCCATGGTAGAAGGAGTCTTAGTGTTATAAAATTGAAAAAAACATCAAATATCTTGTCATCATAAAAATAAATAAAAAAGTTTGTTGACTCCAAGGTTGTGAATCCCTATGGAGGATTTTAATGATAAGAATATATTTATGGTTTGGGTATTTAATGTGGGTGTTGAGCAGCAAAAATCTGTTTATTTCCCTAATTGATTATTATCTTATTAAAAAACAGAAGTCTGTTTAATTAAGTGCATACCCAAACAACAGAAGTATAACAATGTAGTACACAACGATTTATCTTGGTTAAGCAAGTTACTCTTACCTGTTTCCATTCCTCTGATCTTCACAGAGATTTCGCAATCCACCTATTTGATTTATTTTCTAGGTAGGAATCAAAACCTTATAATCTTGATTTTTTTTGCAGGCTCAGAATCATTCTTTACACTCTCACAGTGTTACACTATTACACTTAATCTTTTCATAGGCTTAAGAAGAACATTATCTCACTCTAATTCTATTACAGAAAGAATCAAAACCTAATCATTTAAAAGACTAAAGATTAACCTAATCTTTTTCGCAGAATAAAGATCAAACCCTATTTTTTTTCTCAAGCTAAAGATTAAACTCTAACTACCCAAATTAAACACCATCCCAAATATGTCTAATCCTCTCAAACTCGCAAATACAAAAACTTCACAAGTTTCTCTCCACTAGAGATTCTACCACCTCAAAACAATTATGCTCAATTAATGTCTCAAATACTATGTGATAAAATATATGTGAGGCACAATCTGATTTAATCAATTTAAAGCAAAAATAGTAATAAATAAAAATCGTTTTGAAGGATTTTCACGATATTAGATTTGAAAATAATTTTCTTAAAACACTTAATTCAAGTAATTAAATAAATAATCCAAGAAAGAAAATTAATTAACTTAGAAATATCTTACCAGGATTTCTTGAAAACGATTATGATGACTCAGTGAAGAACACAGACTGGTGACCAAAACTTTTTTGCGCTTTAATCAAGAACTTTTTCGATAATACCCTCATATATATTTCTCAGTGTAAAATTCTCTCTTATAATTGCAAAAGTTAAATGTTCTTGATTAATTAATTTGAAAAACGCAAGTCTCTATATATAGATCTTTAACTAGACTTAGACCTCCAACGACTAGTTTTCAAATTACAAAACCTTAAATGACTCTTTAATACCCCATATATCTTATACTATCTGTTGGCCCACTGAAATACTCAAGAGGGGGGGTGAATTGGATAATTAAAAAATTATCAGAGAAAAAATACTTTAATAATCCAAATAATTAATTTTAATCTTAAATTAATTATTATCTTTATATCACAACGGAAATATAAAATCAACTAGGTGCACACCAAACAACAAAAAGAAATAATGTAAAGATAGCAGCACATCAGAAATTTATACTGGTTCACCAAGTTACTCTTGGCTAATCCAGTCCTCCGAGCCCCACAGAGAGTCACACCTACTAAACTCAAGATTCCTTTAAAGGTAGAAATCAAACCCTCACAAAGATTCTTTTATAGGCTCAGAATCAACCTTTACAAATTCTTTTTCACAGGCTTAGGAATAACCTCTACTTTTTATAGGTTCAAGAATAACCTAATTCTTTTTAATACACAGGCTAAAGAATCAAAACCTCACAAACACTCCAAATATCCTTTTACCTGGTAACGATTGAACCGTTACAAAATTCTCATAAAATAATTCAATTCAGGAAGAATTACTACCTCAATCTCTTTACAAGAAGAGACTGAAACAAGCTACCCTTAAATTAAATACTCTCAACAGTATTTAATCCATTACTCAACTTACCAATTAAAAATTGACAAGTGATTTTTCTCATTGGGAGCTTCTACCATTTCATATAAATTAAAACTCGATTAATATCCCAAAGCTAGTGATAGAAAAATGAGATATTCAAAATTTAATTTTAAACAAAAATGGGTAGCACGTAATTGAACACGTAATCAGATTGATTCAAGAAATTGCTTAAAAAATATTTTTCAATAAAAAAATCAGAAAACAATTTCTAAAAATCAAATTCCAAAAATTAATCAAGCAATACTAAATAAAAAGTAATTTGGAAAGATCTCACCCGAAATCCACCGAAAGAATAATTATAGCGATGTTACTTCAAATTCGGTAGCAACAATGATTCACAACAAATAATTCTCAGGAATGTCTCTTAGAAAATATCTCACAATTCTCAATATGATTTCTCTTAGAAAAGCTCAGTATAATCTCTTGATCTCTCTTACTGATATATAAAACATAGGTCTATATAAATGGGTTTAATATAAACTCTCTAAAGGCTAGTTTTCATTTGTTATGATACTTAATTGCTCTTATAGACCCCTTATATTATTAAGACTCCATTCTGGTTCAAATAACTTAATTATAACTTTTAAACTTCTCAATTAAGTCCCCTAAATATTTCTCAATCACAATTAAATAGATTAGAAACAATTATATGTACCAATTTGAGAAATATTCAAACTTAATTAACCAAATCTATAGAGATATCATAATATGTGTTGTATATCTCAAATAATATTAAATCCCTAAAATCTCTTATGAATCTTAACAAAAAAACGGTTAGTAACGGCTACTTTCATAATAAAATTTGGAATTCTATAATATCATGAAACAGACTCATAAGTCGACCGACCAAGATCAGCTATCGAACGATCGATTCAGGATGTAGCCAAACCAAAGATTCTTTGCCCATCGGTTGACCTATCTATCAACCTAGAAATTCAAAGAGTTCCATTTCTCTTCTCAGGTCGACCACTGATGAATGGTTTATTTACCAAGTGTAGTAACGTTAAGGCCATTTTGGACAATGATGAGACTCGATTTTGGAAAAACTCAAAACATGGAAATTGTAGATCTTTGTCTTAAATTTCCATTGGCTTTTGAATAACTTCAATAGGAGTTTAGACGAGAAAGTTATAGCCAAAATACCAAAAGGTGTCACCGCCGCGGCGGTCATACTGCCGACAAAATAGATATTTTGGGATATTTTCTTGATATTTTGGGATCCCATATGTATTATCTTTACCCCCCAAATACCCTAGAACATTTTGGGAGATAATTTTGGACATTTTTGGAGCTTCTTGATCAAAGACCAAAGAGGAGAACACATTTTGATGAAGTAGAAACAAGATCGGAGTGGTTTCGGCGGAAGTGGAACACCCCACTCTTAAGATTTGCTTTCCTTTCTTCATTTCTCTCTTTGTTATTAACTTTGCATGTTGTATAATGTTGTTTGTCTCTTCAAATCTTGAATATTTGGTAATGATCTTGTATAGCTAAACATATGTTATTTAGGGGTTGAGTAGTTAATGAAAATGTTGTTTGTTTGAATCCGTGTTTCATTATCGGTTGTTCGTCTTTATCCAATTGTGTTTACCATTTTATTACAATCTTGATATGATTATGGTATTAGGGTTGGCTTTGAGAATACGGGGTTTAATACTCGGGAGAGGTAACCCCGGATTCGGACTAGGGTTAAACACATCATGACGATCTAACAACCCGGGATGGCGTTAGAAAGTGTGCAATCCATGAGGTTGGGTCAAGGCTCATGTGACTAAGGGTCGTATAGACGTTGAAGGGGACTTCGGCATTGACACGAAGTTACATATTCGCTCACTTTACACTTGGGAGAGGTAATGAGCGAGTTTACGATACCTAGATTGTCAGATAGTTTGAATGTCGTTAATGTAAACTAAACTAAAATAAACACGTTTAAGTGAACAAAGTCAATCCCTAAATAATTTATTCCCCTAAACGTCATCATTAGTATTATAATTTAATTAGTTATTAGTTTAGTTTATATTCTTAAAACAAAAACCCAAAATTCAATCGCCTAGATAAAATCTGGTTATGACAATCGCGGTGCTTAGCGATGATCTAATCCAATCCATGTGGATACGACAACCCTGCTCATTCACTATTCTATAAAACTTGACCCAAACACTTGCGGTGAAAGTGGCAACGTGAAATTCCGCCACCAACTGCTCTATTGACTTATAGATACAGAAAGTTCATATTTAAATGCAGGTCGACCTACCTGTCGACCGAAAAATACAAAGACTTTTCTTTCTTTTTTTCGGTCGACTTACCTGTCGACTTATGGATGTTGGAACCTTTTCTTGGTTAGCTTTACTAAATACTTAAATTCAATTTTAATCAATTATAAACATTTATTTTTCAATTAAACATAGGAGCAAATAATTTAGCTAATTAGGATCCTATAAAAATACACATATTTATAAAAATTATTTAAAAATCTTTTTGTGCCGTGTGTGATCCTAACTGAGATATTAAGAGTTGAAATTTAACCTGAGTTATTTTCCCTAGGTTCTTCAAATTCTTTAACCTCTTAATCCTTCATCATCTTTATCATCATATCTTCATTATTTGGAATTAATAAACTAAAACACTTAATCAAACTGTTAGTTCCACCAAAAATATTAACCTTTAATTATTCATTAAAATCTTAGGATCAACACCATCAAAATAGGTATGTTTAATTTAAAACTACTTTTAGAAAAGCTCGATTTGGTTCCCAAAACTTTTTAGAGCCAACACTCTTAAATATAAGAAGTAATTTTATCAATTTAATTAAAAGAATAATTTAATATATGGACCAGATAAATAAAAATTTAGTAATATACTTTATATTAATAAAATACCCAAATCCCTTAAAAAAAACTCTTTGAAAATCGTTCAAAACTAGGTGATTTGACTAAAAATCTTAAACAATCAACGGTTAAATGTTTGACCCAATCAGTTGACCAACCCATATGTTGGTCAACCGCCCTTGCAACGTTCTGCTTTCTGACCGTTGCGTTGCCTGCAATCAGTTGACCGAATCGCCCATTGTGTTTTTCTTTTTTTCTTCGTTTCGGCTACTAGATTCGTTAGTCAACCAACCCGAATCATCGGTTCACCAAATTGGCCACCAGGGTCACCCATTTAACTCCCTTAAGCTTCTTTTTTTATTAGTCTGCCGACCTATTTCATTGGTTAACCGAACTGACTAGAAAACACATCATTTTTGTGTTAAAACAAAATTTTTCACATTTTAAGACCTTAAACTTATCATTTCTTACTATAACACATATAAGATTATTTATTTTAAAGTATCGTGTGTCAAGTTGCATTAAGAGTGTAAAGATAATGAGTTGTTTTCACCTAAATATCTTCAATGCTCTGAAAATCTTCACTATCTTCATCTTGAGCCCTTCTTGAATTCCTTTGAGTCTTCAATAATTGATTCATGAATTCTTCAATGATTAATATTTTTCGATCCATTCTTTTCTCATTTCAACCTATGGAACTTTTAATCTGAAACCACTCAATAAAAACATTAGTTCCATAAAACATCAATATTTAATTGTTCATTAAAACATTAGGTTCAACAATTATGAATGTATTGCTTTTTCACCCAAATCAATTTGATCTTTCTTACAAATAGTGGAATACTAGGGAGTTCCCTCCTCTTCCTAGGTTTCTCAAAGGCCTTTGACCAAGACGGCTAGATACACCTATAGGCTTCTTATATTTGGTAACACATTTTAGTTAATGGCCATTTATTTTTCCCCTAAATAAAGGCTTGAATATAGAGGAGTGGAGTTTTCTACATCTTAGTCTAAGTTGACCATGTGCCCCACCATGATGAAGGGAAGGAACAAATATAGCCTTAGGTGGGATCTAGAATAGCTATCCCTAGTGGTTTATCGAGCTTGAGCTTAGGGAACCTAGAATTACGTCCTACATAAACACATGCAAAACAAGAGGTGACACTCTTAGGATTTCTATATGACTTGCTAACTGCTAACTGAAAAATAAAAAGGGACTTACATATGGGTTGTACGGAAATTTTCTAGCTTTGGAGAACTCTAGGACATCTTCCAAGGGTTTCTTGGGCATTATTATAACTTTATCTCTTAGGCCCTTACTCTGCTCTTAACTTTTCTCTCTTATCTCATCCCTCTTTCTAGACCTAGGATTTTTAGAATCATTAAGCCTATTTCTAAGGTCTTTCTTTCTCTCCCTACCAATTGAGCTTTAATGACTAATTTAGATTTAATCAATGAAAGACTTACCTCGTAAATCCCTTTATAAGGAAGTATTGAACTCATAATTGTCTTGGAGACATCATCATATTTTGATTCACTCAGAGCCTCTGGGATATCCTTAGATTCAACAATGAAAGCCATGAGCTTTCCTTCTCTATTCCAGGAATTTGAGTCATCTTTTGTCTGGTGTATAGAGTCAGAGTCATCCCATATAGCCTCAAATCTATTTATTTTCATTTCACATTATTGGATTAATCTAGGGCAACCCTTTACAAGTGTAGTATTGAAATCGGGGTTCTTTCTTAGACTATTTCAGTCTTTTTTTTTAGATCACCCCTTCTTTCTTGTAGGTCTACTTCTCGATGATTTGTTGAAGTCACCTTTTATTAATTTGGTGAACTTCTCTAGGAACAATGTCATCTCATCATTAGACATTCTGCACCATCATCCTCTTTGGTTTTTGTCTTGTTCGAGCTCTTGAAATAAATATTTTAGAATTTCTCGCAATGAGTTTGAACATTCTAGATCCAAACACCTGAAGTTTTCCCTCGAAAACTTCAATTAATAAAGCATTAATGTCCTGACTTACCTTGATGACCACAACCTTTATAGAGAATTTAGGATATAAAGTGTTCAACCTAATGTTTTGATAGACAATTGAACATTGATGTTTTTATGGGACTAATGTTTTATTGAGTGATTTAATATTGAAAGTTCCACGTGTTGAAATGACAAAAATAATGAGTCTAAAAGATAAATCATTGAAGATTTATAAGACAAAGAATTGATGAAGCGATCATTAAAGATTTATAAGGAATTTATGAAGAAATTCAAGATGGGTGCAAATTGAAGATAGTGAAGATTTTTGGAAGTATTGAAGACTTTTAGGTAGAAACAACTGATTACTTTTATCCTCTTAATGTAACCCGAATTAGGATCACCCTGACACTTGAAAATGAATAAACTTATATGCGTCATAGCAAGAAGTGATAAGTTCAAGATCCTAATAGTTTTTATAAAGTATTAAAATCATAAAAATATTTTTGAGAAAGTATTTAAGTGAACAAATATTTTTAACACATAAAATAATGGGTTTTTTGGTCAATTCAGTCCACTAACGAAATGGGTTGGTCGACTAACAAAAACAATAGTTTGAGAGAGTTAAAAGGGTAAACCACAGACCATTTCGGTCAACCGCCAAGATAGGTCGGTCGACTAATGAATCCAATGGCTGAAACAACAAAAAATGAAAAATCCATTTGGTCCAATTGATCAATGGACCAAAGGGTTAGTCAACTGATTGGAGGCGATGCAACGGTCAGAAGAATTACCGTTACAAGGCCAGTAGGTCGACGCTAATTGACAGACAATGTTGACTGTTTTGGTTTTTTGTTTTTTTTTTAACCAAATCTCATTGTTTTGAACGCTTGAAAGAGATATTTTTAAGGTATTTAGGAATTTTACTATTATATATCATATATCAATAAGATTCTATCTATTTGGTCCATGTATTAATTAGTTTTTTAAATTGAATTGGTAAAACTACTTCTTATCTTTAAGTATTTTGAATCTAAAAAGTTTTGGGGACCAAATTAAGCTTTTCTAAAAGTATTTTTAATTGCAATACACGTATTTTGATAGTATATTATATATGGGGTCTTAAATTGATATTTTAGATTTTATAATTTGAAAAATAGCCGTTATAGGTCTAGTTAGAAGTCTATATATAGAGACCTGCATTTTTCAAATTACGTAATCAAGAACAATCAGCCTTCGCAATTAAAAGAGAGTAATATTCGTTGAAATATTTTCTGAGATAGTTATTTTAAAGTATTCTTGATCGGCGCAAAAAAAATTTCATCACTGAGCTTTGTTCTATAGTGAGCTATCAAAACTGTTTTCAAGAAATCTCGGTGTGATCTTTCCAAGTTAATTAAAGTACTTTCTTAGATTATTTATTTGATTACTTGGAATAATTGTTTTAGAAAAATCATTTTCAAATCTAATATCTTGAAAATCATATAAAACGATTTTTATTTGTGAAATCTGATTATCTGCTATCTATGCTTTAAATTGAATTAAATCAGATTTATTCCTCATGTGGTTCTATCACATAGTTTTTAGGACATTAATTGAGTATAATTTTTTTGAGGTGATAGAAGCTCATGTGGGAAGAAACTTATGATTTTTTTTGTATTTGCGAGTTTGAGTGGATTAGACATATTTGGAACGGTGTCTAATCAAGGTAGTTAGGGTTAATCTTTAGCTTGTGAAAAAAATTAGGTTAATCTTTAGCCTTTTAAAAAGGATTAGGCTTTGATTCTTCTTGTAATAGAATTAGATTAGTCTTTAGCTTGAAAAAGATAAGGTTATTCTATGAAAAAAGATAAGTGTAATAGTGTGAGAGTGTAAAGGTCTGATTCTGAGCCTACGAAAAGAATTAGATTAATCCTGAACCTGTGAAAATGATTGTAAGGGTTTGGTTCATACCTGAGAAAGAAATCAAGGGATTAGTAGATTGTGAAAGCCCTGTGGAACTCGGGAGATTGGACATAGGTAAGAGTAGCTTACCGAACCAAGATAAATTGTTGTGTGTTACTTTGTTATATTTCTATTGTTTGGGTATGCACTTATTTGAACATATTTCTGTTGCTTAACAAGATAAATAATCAATTAAGGAAATTGATAACTTTGTTAAATATTTAATTGCTTAAATTTTTGTAACTACCTAATTTATCCCCCTGTTGGGTAGATTTGTGGGCCAACAGAGAGAGTATCTTCCTTGACACATATGCACGCACTTGGTTATCTCCTAATTGAAACGTGAAGTTAATTATTTTGCTTAGATGACATATGAATTAATTGCAGGATTCATCCTTGTTGAGCCCTAGGTTTTGATGGACAATTAAATATTGATGTTTTTGTTGGAACTAATGTGTTTGTTGAGTATTTCATAAAAGAGTTCCATATAGTTGATTAAGAAGAAGACCTCATAAAGAAAATATAAAGGGTGTAAAGATGGATGTAATGAAGAAATGAAGAGTGTTGAAGACCTTGAAGTAAATTAAGTGACAACCAATGTTTTAAAAATCGGACCAGACATCGAACCGGAAAAATTACTAGGTCACGGGTCACCTGTTCAACCGGTAGGTGAACCGCGATTGAACTGGTGACGTCATAATGACATCATTAATATATATATATATTTATTTATTTATTTATTTATTTAAATAAAAATACTAAATCTATAACATAACCTACATAAAAGAGCCAAAAGTGATTTTGTCTTTTTTAATTCCTTGTTTTTCTTATTTTTTACATATGTCAAGATTTTGTTATTTTTTACATATGTCAAGATATTTGGTTTTTTGATACATTTGATGGAAAAATTGTAATTCTATTGAATCTCTTCCCTTCATGCATCATTTCATATAAGAAATCATGTCCTTAATTGTAATTTTCTTTTGCCAACCTCAATACTCTAAAACTTGCATCATTTAAAGCTTCAGATTAATTTTCACCATCTCCTCTATCATTTTTCACATAGCGGCGCCTATTTCAGAACTCCCAAGTCCCAATTCCCAAATTCTATGGAGGTCGAAAGAGAGAATGAAAAATCCATGGCCGTCGTCATCGCCGCCGCTAACCTCTGAGCTGTTACTAGGAGGCGAAGAGATATGGCAATTCTGCGATGGTCCATTCCATGATGCCGTCGGCAGTACCTCGTGCCCACCTATCGTTCATCGGTGATATACGGAAGCTACAAATAGAAGATAATTACAAGCAAGGAAGTCTTCATCCGTTCATCATCAGTCGCTGTTGTGACTGAGATCGTAAATGGGAAAAAATCGGCCAGTTTGTATAGAATTCTGGTTCGCTGATTCGCGGTTGAACCGGTTTAAACCAGCCGATTAGACGGGTTTTAGGAGTTTTTCGGGCTGGAATCACGGCCGGTCCGGTCCGGTCCGATTTTTAAAACATTGGTGAAAATAACTCTCTACTCATATACTCTTAATGGAACCTGAATTAGGATCACACACGACACTTTAAATGAGTTATCTTTTTGTGTGTTTTGATATTGAAATAATAGATTTTAAGATCCTAATTAATGATTTTATATGTGCTCCGTATGTGAAATGAAATTGATAATTGACCTAATTAAAAAACACGGTTTAAAGAGTAAAAAGTTGTATTTTTGGGTTAATTTGGTCAACCGAGAAAAATAATCAGTTAACTGAATCCAACAGTGTATTTTGGAGCAGAAATGAGGTGCTACTGATCCAATCGGTTAACCGAATTAAAGAGGTTGGTAAACTATTTGAAACAATAGCTAAATTGGTGAAGAAAGTAGACATCTTGAAGTAGTCGGTCAATAGATTGGAAGAAATTGGTTAACCGTTTAAGGCAGTGAGTTTTTTGAAGCAGAAATGGACCAACCTATATCAATTGGTTAATTGATTATTGGTCAACCATTTGAGTCAGCACGTTTTTCGGAGCAAAAGTGAACTAACCTGTATCATTCGGTCAACCGAATGGGAAATTCGGTCAACCGATTTGCCTATGAGTTTTGGTTGGGTTTCGACTCTAAATCCAAAAATCAATTGAATTTTTAGGTCCGATCAACCGACAGTGTCAATTGTGATTTTATGTGACTTGGTCTCTTGGTAAAAAACTATTTGTTTTTGAGGATTCAAGGGAGAGATTTGGGGAATTTGAACTAATTTAAGATATAGTACATCAATTTGATTATCCCTATTGATTTGGTCCACACAATTTATGATTCTCTTAATTTAAGTCGATTAATGCTTCCTATCTTTATCATTGTAAATTGAGATTTATTTTATAGACTTATTTGAAAGATTTAAAAGACATTTTTAAGTATATACCCTAGAAATGGGAGATAATATTATATGGAGTTTAACAGTGTCTTTTAGAGGTATATCTTTTGAAAAGTAGCCATTAGAAGGCTTGATATTTGTTTATAAAAATAGACCTGCGGGATTGAGATAAAACACATCAAAAACAATTAGTTTTGAGCTTTTCTAAGAGTCATTTTTATGCTGAGATTTCTGTGAGAGATTTGTGCTAAGTTCTTGATCTAAGCGTTGTTGATTTGGCATCACCGATTTGTGCTCTATTGCGATTCTGTTTCTATCTTCAGTGTTTTCCCAGTG
Organism: Eucommia ulmoides; assembly: GCA_016647705.1. Lineage (NCBI taxonomy): Eukaryota > Viridiplantae > Streptophyta > Magnoliopsida > Garryales > Eucommiaceae > Eucommia > Eucommia ulmoides. The sequence goes on along the minus strand of CM028339.1, from coordinate 49,939,150 downwards.
AGATATTTCCAAACTTTTGTTCTTTATTTTGAATTCATATTATTATTGATTGCTTGGTCATAAGATTGTTAAAAAAATGTTTTCAAACTGAAAAGCCTGAAAAAAAAAAAAAAACGATTTTGTTTGACTATCTGATTACGTGCTCGAAATTGTGCTATCCACTTATTTATTTAATCAAATTTTGTTTGCCTCACATTGTATCTATCACGTAATAATTTTCGGGACATTAATCGAGTATATTTGTATTGAGGTGGTAGAAGCTCCTTGTGGGAAGAAACTCATATTTTCTGTATTTATGAGTTTGAGCGAATTAGACACGTTTGAGACGGTGTCTAGTCAGGGTAGCTAGGTTTTGATCTTTTTTCTATGCAAAAGATTAGGGTTTGATCTTTGTCTTGCAAAAAGGATAGGTTACAAAAAGGTTAGGTTATTCTTTTCTCTTAAAAAGAATTAAGTTTTGATTTTCCCTGCAATTGAATTGCTATTTTTGAGTGAATTGTAAAGGTTCATCCTTACCTGTGAAAATGATACTTGAGAGAGTGGTGAGGTTAATCTTTAGTCTGGTAAAAATATAGGGTTCATCCTTGGCCTAGGCAAAGGATAAATTTGTAAAGGTTGATTTTGTGCCTATAAAAGAATCATTGTAAGGGTTTAAAGTTCCTATCGGTAAAGGAATCAAGGATTTAGTGGTTGCGAATCTCCGTGGAGCTCGGGGGATTGGATTAGACAAGGCTAGCTTGTTGAACCAAGATATATCTTGGTGTGATGCATTGTTTGTATTCTTTATATTGTGTTTGGGTGTGCACTTAGTATTAAACATTTATCTGCTGTGTAACTACAATAATAATTAATTTAGGAAAATTGATTATTTGATAATTAAGAGTTTGAAGAATTTATTTGTTTAAATTTTGTAACTACTCAATTCAACTCCCTCTTGGGTGGCTCTTTGGGCCAACAATCCTCATAATTCGAAAATTATCGAACTCCATAGTAAAAACCAATAGTTTAAAGGCTCCAATGGAACCACTATCATCGTGGGAAACAATCAATTTATCGCATGCCTCTTTTTTAAGTACACAATGTAAGATCTTGCAAAGTTCATTAATAGTAATGGCAAAATATATAACATTTAAGACTTCACTGTTAATACTGGAATTTAAAATATCTTTATTGTTCCACTTCCTCTCAGTTTATGACTCTTATTTATGTTGATCTTCATTGTGGGGGGAGACCATATAGCTAATTAGCAAGCCACAATTATTCATCTATGGACTTAGACATACTCTCACATTTGCTTTCAATTATGAATATCATAAAAGAAAAATATCATCCTACAGATGTTCCTTCTGTTTATCCTAGATCCATGTATAATTTTCAACAAAAATATAGATCTATAGAAAATAAGGACTAGAGATAAAAAAAAAAAAAAAAAAAAAAAAAATGAAAAATTATGCTCGACATTTATAGATTCTTGTAGAGTAAGTGGTAGCCCGAAATTACGTCGCTACTTTCACCGTAAGTGTACGGGTTAAGTTTTAGTATAATTGGAAGAGTTAGAGTTGTAGTATCCACAGGGATTGGATTAAATTATCGCTAAGTATCACAATTATCATAACCTAACTTTATTTAGGCGATAAAAATATATTTTTGTTTATAAATATAAAATACTAATCTAATTAACTAATTAAACTAATTATACTATAATACAAATGTGAGACGTTTAGGGGAACAAATTATCTAGGGATTAACTTCATTTACTTAGATGTTTTTGATTTCGTCAAATTTACATTAACGGTATTCGACCTATCCGACAATCTCGGTATCGTAAACTCACTCACTACCTCTCCCAAGTGTAAAGTGAATGAATATGTGACTTCGCGTCAATTCCAAAGTCCCCTTAGAGCATCTATACGACACTTAGTCACATGAGTCTCACCCCAACGTCATGGATTGCACACTTTCTAATGCCCTCCCGGGTCATTAGATCGTCGCGTTGTGTTTAAACCCTAGTCTGAATCCGGGATTACCTCTCCCAAGAGTCAAATCCTGATTTCTCAATATATCATAACAAGCATATAAAGAAAATTAAAGAACGGTAAACACAATCAAATAACGAAGAACAACCGTTAACGAAACACAATTCAAACAAATAACATTTTCATAAACTATAATAATCCCATAGATAATCCATGTTTAGCTAATGGTTATAACCACATATATAATAACAAACGAGCTAAACATGCTCAAACAAACTACCAAAGTTAAGAAATAAAGAGAGAAACGAAAGAGACTAGCTGTTATCTGAAGAATCAACGCTAAAATCGCTCCGAGATCGTTTCCTCTTCTTGGAAATGTAATATTCTCCTTTGGTTGTGTTGAGCACACCAAAATATCCCCTAAAATGTCTCCCTACCGGTTCTATATTCAAAAATGGAGGAGGAATGATGACAAAATGGGAACAAAATATCTAAAAATATCTAAAAAAAAACACTTTACAAGTGCAGGGTGACCGCTGCAGCGGTGCTTTCACTGCTGCAACGATGGTCAAGTAGAAAGTTTAGCAACTCTCTACATTATGACCGATGCAGCGGTAGAAATGCAGCAACTCTTTGCACTTTGACCGTTGCAGATGCTGGAAGACCTTTTTGCTCATTTTTCCACCGTTCTTCCACCGCCGTTCCACCGATTAGCTTGATTTTCAACCGTTTAGCTTTTTTTTGTCGCAAACACCTGATTTATACAAAAATAAATAAAAACTAATTAAAACTTAATAAAAATACTCAAAAATTATCAAATTCGGTTTGTAAATAGATAAATAAATTTCACCTATCAGTAAGATCCCCCTACGTAAAAATATATTCACAGTAGGGAACCTGCTCTGATACCAACTAAAAATTATTGGTTAGCATTAAATATCCTAAAGGTGGGGGTAAATAGGCAATTAAGTTTTACATCATACAAATCCTATTACCTATTAAATTCAATCTCTGGTTTAAATGTTATTTACATATATTCAAATTATAACTAAAGATTAAAATAAAGTCACCCACATAAAGATAAAATGCAATACTATAAAAGTGTGGCATATATATTTTACATGGAAAACTCCAAGGGGGTAAAAGCCACGACATCTTATCACGACATTGAGTAATCTATTAGAAAATCCAAAAGGTAGTACAAGTACTGCAACAACTAATGACTTCTAGACTTATACTATACCATTTTCCAAGAAGACTTAAATGCATAACTTCCTTCATCTAGCCAGTTGATAACTTCCTCACATCTTCCCCAACTCCTCAACCAGGTTATGTCGACAATGTTTTCCAAGCTTATTATTTGGGAACTTTAACATTTGATGAGCTTCACATCTCCTAGAGGATACTAATCACTTCCTATATAAAGGCAACTAAGTGTTCCCTTCGAATATGGTCCTCCAGTTGAGTAGGTGCTGGTTTTTAAACCTCTTGATTCATTTAAACGATAAATCTCAATGATATGGAATAAATCAATGTGAGAGAGTTTTGCTTCTTAGGGCTTCAGTGATATAACATTATATATAAAAATATATAACCACATAGAAATATGAAGGTTAGGTTTTGTTCGAATAGGAAAGAAACCTGAAACTACAGACTTCCAAATCTACCCAAATACCGAAAAGTAAAGAATTAAGAAGAGAATTTGGTAATAATATTGAGGAAGAAGTTATACTTCCAAATGAAGGGCACCACCATTTTAACAGTCTCCAAGAAGTATACAAGTAGTCTAGATGGTTGACTATACCATTTAGAAGCTTGTCCCTTTCACTGAAAAATGTTTGGACGATTGTTAGGGTTGTTCGGATTGTCAAAGCGACCATTTTCCAATAAAATATTTTTGAGTTGATTTTAGTTGGAAAAAAAAGAGTAAAGATATTAAAGTGGTTCAAGGTGTGTTCAGTGAATCCCTTTTACTGGTTAGAATTGACCATAATGCTTAAATATCGTCTTTGATGGAGTCACCAATGTCCGACTTGAATATTCACTAGAAGAGGACACTCTATCACCTTCTAAACTTTATACCAAATGTAAAATAAAACTCAATGATTTATAAAATCAGTACAACACAAAACTAAGGTCCTACAATTTGTATTTATGTTTTTTTTTCACTGAATTGCTAAAGGGAAGATTGTTCGGTTCCTAATTTTTATGTTAGATTAATCATCGTCTCATTACATTGTATTTTATTTTTTGACATGAAAGTTTAAGAGGTTAGTCTATTTGTCCTCAATCATCAAAAGATCAATTCAAATATTGTTGTCACCTTCAAAGAAGATTTTCAAGCACTCCAGTCAATTTCGACAAAGTAAAAGGTATTGTTGCACATACTAAGCAACACTTGCACAACCTAACATATTTATCAATGCAAAAATCAAATATATGTATATATATATATATATATGTTTTTTTGGAAAAAGGGCTCTATGTGCATCCAAATGCTCTATAAAGGCATGTAGACTATTTCTGGATAGGTGGACTAACTTTCAGACGGTTTGGCCAGTCATCTACATAGAAGTTCCTTTACTTGAAAATTGATCAAATAATTTTTTAAAGCATCCAGATGGTGGTTTTACTGCTTCAATAATATTTTAGGATTCTCTGCATAATTCCTTTATTTTAGGTGTTATGGTAAATTTGGAAGATTAAGGTTTCGAGTTCCTTTCCTATTTTGATAAACTCTAGACTCCCAAGTCTCGTGTCATTTAAAAGATTTAGTTTTTGATACATCTTCTTGGTCATATAGGAAAAATCATCTCACATTAATTTATATCTTTATATTGTGCTTAAAAGTGCCACTAAATCAAAAGAATTTGAAAATCATCACTTACCAGACAAACAAACATATTAAAGGTTACGCTTAATTGCCTTCTTGTGGGAATAGAGTAAAGGATTGCAAGATTTATAACACATGAGTGTCTCATAAAGTTCCTAATTAGAAATATTGGAACACAATACCCAAAGTAATGGCGAAGTGTTTGAGAACGTACGAGGAAGCAGACAACAAGCTAGACAAAGAAATATGTGCACGCGAGACTTTAGGGGGGAGGTGATGCTAGCAAGTCTAGAAGCTAGTAGTTGTTGTAGTTTTGCTCCCTATGGATTTATTATTAGATTTCTTTTCGTAAAATTTAGACTTTTGGGGTTTTCACATTTAAAAATCTTTGTCCCACACTTTACACTTTCTTAAATCTATATCATTTGTTTGTGGATATATTTTCATCGTATAGTTATAATTTTCATGTCTTATTAAAATCAAAGACTAATTAGTGGATCTTTTTTTTATATATATATATATATATATATATATATATATATATATATATATATATATATAGGGAGAAGTTTTATAACCTATTCACCCCCATCAAGGCTAAATTATGATAACCGACAGTTTTTCAGTTTTTTACATAAATGCTAGTCTTATCTATTGATTTTGAATTTATTGGACACTACATTGTACATATTTCAACTTGATATTATTAGCATAGAAATGCAATATGTTAGAAAATTCTATTTATTGCCTTGAAATCACAAATCCTTTGGTGTATTCTATATGTATTTCTCATTGTAACCTAGATAACTACCGTGAGTGGTAAATTGGGTTAGGCAAATTTTGCAAGTGAAGATTATAAATTCAAAGCAATAAAGTTTATACGCTAACTAGGGCTATAAACAAACCAAGTCGTTTGTGAACTACTCGAGCTCGACTAGATAATAGATCATTCGAAGCTTGTTCGTTTAATAAATGAACAAAACTCAATCTTTTAATTAGGTTTGTTTATTAAATAAGCAAACATGATAAGTTCGATCTCGACTCATTAATATTTGTGCACAACTTGAATGATATAAAAATAACATATTTTATTATATTTTTAGTATGAAAAAAAGAGTAAAATAGACGCTTAATTTTTTTTTAATAGTACAATCTTATGTATCCAATCATTCTAGAGGTTAATTTAATTAAATTTTAAATTCAAAAATACCCATTTAACCTATTTAATTGTTATAAGGGATTGATATTTTTTTTGTGTGTGTAAATTTACATTGATTCTTTGTAAAACTTATATTTTGATCTCATAAATTAAATATATGAATTTTATATATAGATTTTCAACAAATAATTATAAATAATTAATTTTATTAAAAAAATATATTTTATTTATATAGCTCTTAAGTATTAAAATTTAATTAATAAATATTTAAAAAAAAATAAAAACTCGAAAAAGCTCGCGAACAGTTTGATTATTAAACAAACTAAGCTTTTGAACATAAGGTTTCAGGCTCGACTCGAACTCGAATAATATGAAAAATAAACAACCAATGTTCAACACTTAATTCTCGGCTTGTTTACAGCCCTAGTGCTAACTAAGTATAATGCGAAAGCGATTAAATGCAAGTATATAAACGAATAATAAAAAACAACTGAAATTCAAATTGTTATTTTATTTGATAAGAAAAAAAAACCCATTTCACATAAAAATGAATAAGTGACTGTAACAACCCGATTTCATACGGCCGTCACCTGGTTTCTCCCTTTTTATTTTTATGAAGAAGTAGAAGTAAAAGAGAAATCACTCTACCGTCTCGCTTTCGCTGTGTCACTATAATAAAAATAAAATAATAATAAGCTTGATCTTGACTTGGTATTACACAATTAGAACAATACATACATAACTGATTGAAATTTTAATATTATAAATTCAAAATTCCGAGATTAGACATATCCCAAAATATTCCATAGCAAAACTACAAAATCCTAACCCTACTTGATCAACACATGTCCTAACAGCCCAATAAATAAAACGACATCACCCTATGACTCTACCTAATGCCAGTAGTGGACCAACCTCTATTTGGAGTACTTGAAATAAAATATTTTATCGGTGTATTATCTTCATAATATAAAAATAATTTATGAATCAAGTATATTTATCAAACACCACTTTCATAATATAAATATAACCACAAAATGAGCAATAACAAAATCCCACAAATATCATTATGATAAAACAATTGAATTTAAGTCCACTGGTTAAATTATTTAGATATATAATAAAATACGGTAATCCTTTCTAGAACAGAATATAAGTCAACTAATCAAATCACTTTTATATAATAAAATACCCCAAACACATACTTCCCTACTAGTTATAGGATCGTTTCACCTTACGATCGAGAGTTATAATGGTACCGTAACCTGTATAACTATGCAATCTAAGGTTGCTATCAGTGTCAGGATAATTCAATATCTCTAATGGTAAGAGCCAACACGTGGTATAAACCACCATATCATGATGATAATCATCATTGTCAACAACAATAACAACAACAACAACTACCTGCAAGACTTGCCCTACTGTCAGGTCACCACACAATGTCCTACAGGACATGCCCTCTTGTTAGGACCAACAACATCCTGCAGGACATGCCCTCCTGTCAGGACCACATTATAGCATAGTCGGATAATAATAAAAATCATTTTCCGTGCTCAACTTTTTACTTGATCCATTTAAAGTTATAAAAGTGTCTGTTTTAATAAATCTTCATTTTTTCACAATGTAGTACGAAAATATAATTTGACAATTTACATAGAAAATAGTACACTCACCTTGATAATTGCATTGCTTTTACACTATCGTTAAAATACCGACGTAGTCGGCGTCGCCTGTGAACCTAATAACGACAAGACCTAAATTAAGAATTTATCTAATTAATCTAATATGAAATGCAATGTGTGACACTAATATTTACCAACTATTAATAATTTCTATTAGTCAATGAAATACTAAAATTATCATTTTAATAATTATTTTATTTTATTTTAAATTGAATTCTTCACAAATTAGATATATATATATATATATATATATATATATATATATATATATATATATATATATATTTTATTTTTTTTTCATATTCATGACACATGTTTTTCTCATGTATATATATATGAGAGAGAGAGATGGAGACCAAAAGGGGAACCAATTTCACATATTCATATCTATATATATATATATATATTGGGAAACAAGACAATATGGTGCATACTTTCACCACCTAATTAATTTTTTTTTTAATATATGATGATGTGTCATTTTTACATGGTTTTTGGACATGGTCCGTTGTCTTTGTTAAGACAACACATCAACCATTTATGAATATATATATTTTTTTATTGTATTTTTTTTCCATATTTACCCAATTTACTACTTAACATAAAGAAATTATTAATTACTTCCCAAAACTCTTAAAATTATATTTCAAATAACATAATAATCCTTAAACTTTTAAAAATCACAAATTAAAATTAATATATTAACCCCTTAAGTTTTTAAAATCAAACTTTTAAATACCATAATAACCCTTAACATTATTAAGGTAAAATTTAAATAGCACAATGAATCCTATTATTTTTCTAAATATTCTAAAATGCAACTAAAAATATGTACATATAAAATCGGGTTTACAATGACGATTTATACAACTCCTATTATTATTTATGTTTTAGTTTCTCATTTCAAAATTTTGTTTTTGATATAACATTTAAGATTTTTATTTTTTGTTTTGTTTTGTTTTGAATCCATTATATGGCTAGATAGTCTAGTAATTTCATTTGACGCATTAATTGCTGTTCAGTTTATGCAATTGGGTTGTCAATTAATTGTCTTCATAACTTAGTTTAGTTTATGAAGTAATTACTTTACAAGATTGTGGAAATAGGGTTACGTACATATTTTTTTAATTAGGAAAAACCCAATACAAACTCCATCGAAGAAACAAAGATTTTTTTGTGATTGTTTTTCAATTGTTCTGGTTTCACATATCCTCTAATTGGAATACGTTCATCGTTATTTCATTTATAAGTGTCATTTGTTTGCGTTTCTATTTTTTTTCCTGCTCCCAGAATATTTGGGAACATTGAAATATGTTTGTTCGAAATCAATCTCTCGATTTTCAAAAAATATTTTACCTGATAATCTTGACTAGTGCAAGTGTCAATTTAAAATCGGTCTGACATTTTTTTGTCTTTATTGAAATTAGGAGGTTTGAATTTTGGAATGTATAAACAAAGGAGACTGTCAAATTTTTTCCACCCTGTATTTTTTACTACATTATTATTGTTCATTTAAAAATAATTGTTTATTATTGGTTGTTGGTTACTGCTTAGGTTAGTTATTGGTTGTATTCATTTGAAAATAGAAGTCAATAATTTGACAATGTTGCTTAAACAAAGTGTGTTTTGTCAATTTGTTTAGAATTTTTTCACCTAGTATTCTCTGTATCAATTGCGTACATTTGATTTGTAAATTTATGACTGTAAAATTTGTTGATTTTTTTTTTTCCGTCGTATTATTCATTTGTGCGTAATTAATCATGTTATTTTTTTTTTCATAATGAATTAACTATTAACTTAACGAGGAAAAAAAGTACACATGCCCTCAGACACGGGGTATAAACTATTTATGCATAAGTCAGTATGGATACATATTTTGATGACTTAATCATTTTAGTGGAATCAACGGTTGAGAATAAAAGATAATTCTTAAAGGAGAAAAAATAACCGTCCAAATTTTAGTTAAGCCTTACTTTTAATTTTTTAAGAGTTAATTATAGTTGAAATGGTGGACCTTATTCCCATGTCCTTCAAGGCCGTGGGTTCAAACTTCCCCGTACTTTTTTTTTTCCTCCATTGCTTTATTTTCAACCCTAATACGTTATTTTCCATTCACGTTTTCCTGTTTTATACTCCTAGAGTAGTGTGAGAAGAAGTTTCCAATATCAACAGACCTAACTATTTCTCATCACTTTTATTATTCTTTTATTGTAGGTTATGCTCATTGTTTGCCTCTTCAACGTTTGCGGTGTTTAATTAAAGTTTTGTTCCCAGAAATTCGGAAGGAGAAATGATGTGAGGAGTGGACAAAAAGCTATCAATTTCGTCAAAGAATAGGGCGAATTCATTGGAAGCTATTGGCCAAAAGAGCAACCCAAGAGGGGGTGAATTAGGTAGTGACAAAAATTTAATCAATAAATTCAAATCCAAGATATCAATTTCCCAAATTGATTATTATCTTTTTGAGTAGTGGAAATATGTTTAACTAAGTACATACCAAAACAATCAGAAAAGTAATAATACAACACACAAAGATTTATCCTAGTTCGGAAAGTTACTCTTACTTACGTCCATCAATAAATTCAAATCCAAGATATCAATTTTCCTAATTGATTATTATCTTGTTGAGTAGTAAAAATATGTTTAACTAAATGCATACCAAAACAATCAGAAAAGTAATAGTGCAGTACACAAAGATTTATCTTAGTTCAACAAGCTACTTTTACCTACGTCCAGTCCACCGAACTCCACAGGGATTTCATAATTCACTAACCCTTTGATTCCTTTACTAGGTAGAAACAACATCCTTATAATCCTGATTCTTTTTACAGGCTCATAATTAACTTTTACAATACAGATTCTTTTCACAGGTTTGGAATCAACCTATTACACTCTCACACAATTGCACTATCTTTTTCACAGGCTTAGGAAGAACCTTCGCGCACTCTAATTCTATTACAGAAAAAATCGAAACCTAATCTTTTAAAAAGCTAAAGATTAACCTAATCTTTTTAGTAGGCTAAAGATCAAACCTTAATCCTTTTCTCAAGCTAAAGATTAAGCCCTAATCTTTTCATAAGCTAAAGATCAAAACCAAACTACCCAAATTAGACATCATCCCAAATATGTCTAATCCTCTCAAAGTTGCAAATACAAAAAATTATAAGTTTCTTCCTACAATGAGCTTCTCCCATATCAATACAATTATGCTCAATTAATGTCCTAAATTACCACATGATAGATTCTATTGTGAGGGACAAATATGATTTAAACAATTTAACGCACAAATATCAAATAATTAGATTTCTCAAATAAAAACTGTTTTAAAAGATTTTCATGATATTAGATTTAAAAACGATTTTTTTTCAAAATACTTAATCCAAATAATTAAACGAATAATCTAAGAAAGCAAATTAATTAGCTTGCAAAGATCTCACTAGAATTCGTTGAAAATTATTACAATAACTCAGTAACGAACACAAATCAGTGAACAAAACTTTTGATCAAGAACACTTTTAATAATCTTTCTTAAAAATATCACCAAAGGAAATGTCTCTTATAATTTCCAAAAGCTTAATGTTCTTAATTAATCAATTTGAAAAACACAGGTCTCTATATATAGACATTTATCTAGACCTCAAACTGCTAGTTTTTAACTTCCAAGACTTTAAATGACCCTTTGATACCCTATATATCATATACTTTTAAAATAAGTATGTTTCATTTAATTTTTTTTTTAGAAAAGCTCAATTTGGTCCCCAAACGTTTTCAATTTAAAATCCTTAAGGATAGAAAATAGTTTTTTAAATTCAATTAAAAGAATAATTAAATATATGGGTCAAATAAATAGAAAATAAATAATATATGATATATATAAGCAAAACATTCAAATCCATTAAAAAAAACTCATTTAAAGTCATTAAAAACAAAGAGGTTTGGCTAAAAAAAATGAGATAGTCAATAAGTTAAATGCGGACCATTAGTTGATCGAACTCATGGTCGGTTGATCGATGCAATGGTTAAAATTATGACCGTTGTACTGTCCTGGTCGATTGACTGACCCATTGGTTGGTTGACCGAATCCTTTAATAGGTTTATTATTTTTTCTTATTTTCATATACTGGAATGGTTAGTTGATCGATCCTACCCATTGGTTGACCAAATTGGCCAGTAGATTACCCATTTAGCTTTCTTAAGCTACTGTTTTGATTAGTCGACTGACCCTTTTCATCGATTGACCAACTTGACATAAACACACATCATTTTAAGTGTTAAAACTATTTTTTTAATTAGACCCTTAACCAAAAATATTTTTATACCTTAACCCTTTATAAAAGTAATTTATAATCTTAACTTTATCACTTCTGATTAAGACACACATAAGATTTATTCATTTTAAAGTGTCTTGCATGATCCTAATTCAGATTGCATTAAGAGTATAAAGGTAATGAGTTGTTTTCACCCAAATTGTCCTCAACGTCTTCAATACTCTAAAAATCTTAATTACTTTCATCTTGCTTGGCCTTGAATTCCATTGATTCTTCAACGATTATTCTTTTTGACCCTTTTTTTTTTTCTCATTTCAACATATGAAACTTTAATCTGAAACCATTCAATAAAAATATTAGTTCCATAAAATATCAATGTTTAATTGTCCATCAAAACATTTGGTTCAACAATCTCCCCCCTTTTGATGATGTTTTCTCAAAAAAATAGTATAACCATGCTACCTCTAAATGTGGGGACAATTTTTTTCAACTCATTTAAGCATCGTTAATGAGAAACACAAATATTTCGAAAAGATTTTCAATATATCATAGCATAACACAAAATTTCCCCCCTATACGATTGCAATGCTTTGACGAACAAATAATTAAAACATCACACAACTTCTTTCCCTTTGTCATCTCAAAAAGTGGGGACGAATCATCAAAATATTATCCTAAACTTACATCATTATGCCTAGCCATGCTTAAACCTCGAATAACTTTCATAAATTGATCTTCAACTAGAGGTTTAGTAGAAATATCAGCAAGTTGGTTAGAAGTATCAACATATTCAACAGTAACATCATTTTTTAACGTGATTATAAATAAAATGATGATATATTTCTATGTGCTTGGTTCGTAAGGGCTGTGTTGGATTCTTATTTAAGCCTATAGAACTTTTATTATCACAATAGATAAGTACTTCCTCCATGCAAATTCTAAAATCATATAATTGTTGTTTAATATATAAAATTTGTGCACAACAATTATCCGCTGCCATATATTCTGCCTCAGTTGTAGATAAGACAATAGAATTCAGTTTCTTGTTGGACCAAGAAATGACATAAATCGTTTGTGCTATTAAGCTCAACTTTGCATCCACCAAAATCAGTATCGGAGTAACTAATTAATGTAAAATCACTCCTCCTAAGATACCATAATCCTATATCACTTGTTCCCTTTAAATATTGGACGATTTTCTTAATAGTTATTAGATGCAATTCTTTCAGACAAGATTGAAATCTTGTGCACAAGCATACACAAATTATAATATCAGGTCTACTAACAGTAAGATACAACGACCTACCAATCATACCTCGATACATTTTTTCATTAACGTTTTTGCCCTATCATCTTTTTCTTTTTTTGTAGTTTTTACATGGGAGTTTGGTATTCTTTAGCACCATCAAAACCACACTTTTTTAGCAACTTCTTCGTGTACTTGGCTTGATGAGTAAAGATTCATTTTTTTGGTTTGTTTAATTTATAGCCCAAGAAAGAAGGTTAATTCTCTTATCATACCCATTTCAAATTCAACCTGCATAATCTTGACAAAAATCCTTCTTAGTAGAACCGAAAATAATATCATCCACATAGATTTGTACTAATAGGATGTCATGTTTATTTTTCTTAACAAACAACGTTATATCACTTAGACCATGTCGAAAATCATTTTCAACTAAGTATTGGATAAGTCTCTCATACTAGGCCCGGGGAGCTTTTATGAGTCCATACAAAATTTTTCGAAGTTTTAAAACATCATCGGGTAATTTATTATTTTCAAAACCTGGTGACTATTTGACATAAACTTCCTCAGTTAAAAATCCATTTAAGAAGGCACTCTTGACATCCATGTGAAATAGTTTAAAATTTCGTGAACATACAAATGCAAATAGCATTCTAAAAGTTTCTAATCTAGCCACAGGTGCATATACCTAATCATAATCAATTTCTTCTTCTTAATTATAACCTTGTACTACTAATCTTACTTTGTTTATAATTACCATACCTATTTCATTCTTTTTATTACGATAAATCCATTTAGTACTAATAATAGGATGAAAGTCAAGTCTAGGAACTAGAAACCAAACTTTATTTCTCTTAAATTAAAGTAATTTCTCTTGCATCGTAGAGATCCAAGATACATCAATTAAAACTTTTTTTTTTACAATTTTAGGTTCAATTTGAGATAAAAATGCATGATTCATGATATCTCTAAGGGATGATCTAGTACTTATACCTTTCTCAAAATTACCAATAGTTCTTTTACCTAGTGTCCCATAACTATCTTTATAGCTCGTGGTAAAGTCGTCCCTTTGTTTTTTGGCTCCTTATCTTTTGGATTTGATGATTCTTGTCCAGTTTCAACTCCTTAGTTCTTTTGCTTAGTCATTATTCCTGCATCATCCTCATCTAAATCTTTTCTTGACACAACTAGATTACATTCCTTTAATACTGCAGGCATAAGGTCTTCCACAACTAGTGAACACTTATTATATACTTTATATGCTTTACGATTTGAAGCATACCCAAGGAAGATATTATAATCTGATTTGGCATCATATTCTCCCAAATTACCCTTATCATTTAAAATGAAACATTTACATCCAAAAACTTTAAAATAAGATATATTTGGGGGTTTTCCATTCCAAATCTCATAAGGGGTGACGCACCTCAGATTTTGATAGTGGATGAAGTAGAGAATCGGGAAGAGAATGAAAACCAGTTTCATCTCTTTCTCTCTAAGTCTTTCAAATCCGTTCATTTTTTAAAATGGCTTTTCAAGGACTTTTCTAGGCGTTGATTTTGAAAAACTTCTTGGGCCGGGATTTTATGTTAAAAATGAAGTTGCCACCTAGCATGGGATTAAATAGTGTACTAGGTCGCTAGGATTTTAGAAATTCATTTTTCTTTTGAAATGGCCTGTGTTTTGACATCCAAAGGTCTGTGTACCAAAGATATTCTTTAAGTTCGGGAGTTGGTTATGCTTAGGAAAGGTTTTACGCACCCCAAGACACCCGTCCGCAAAGGGTACCTTGGTTTAAATAGATATTCATTGTTAAACATATCTAAGCAATTTTCTTTGATTACTTAAACAAGAATAATTTTTTTTTTTTTAAAGTTTTCCTCATTTTATGTATTTTACATGATATAATAATAAGAAAGTAAATACTACAGCTAATGCTAATCAACGACACCCAATAACAATTTATATAGATAGAAATGTAAATATGAAAGCTATATGAAATATAGACTAAGACTAATTTATTTGGATATGAGATCGAACCCGCATGTGGGTTGCCTACGTTTCTTAGATTAATGAGAATCATGTCTTCATGTGGTTCGTTTGTCTCAGGTTAAAGGACATGGTTTATGTTATTAAAGGTGTGACTGACCCCTTATGGGTTACCTATGTACTTTGGGTGGTTACCGTAGATCAGGTAAAACGTAGTTCATTCTTGTTAAGATAAAAAATAGATTTTTATTGTTTAAGGTTCCCAAAACCATATCATGGGCTATCTACGTACTTTGGGTAGTAACCAAATATCAGGTCAAACGTAGTTCATTTTTGTTTAAGTAAAAAGCTGGGTTAGTTTTAGTTGATTATTAGTTGGTTTTAGTTGTGAACAACATGAATTACAACCTTAACTAGTTATTATTAATTATTTTTAAAGTTGTGAACAACTTGAATCACAACCTTAATTATGTTTATTATTAATTTCTTTTTAAATTGTGAACAACCTGAATCACAACATGACATGTACTTAACCTACTTGATTTTGTCAATAACACCTTGACCGAACTCTTTTGTTTTCGTAAGTTAGTGTTAGTGTGTGAGTTGTTAGTTAAAAAATAAAAAGAAATACCACATATTTATGCCATACCTACTCATAACTAAGGAAAATGAGAAGGTTTCTGAAGAAGAATCACATATATCCCTGAAGGAATAGAGGCCCTCTCTTTATCCCGAGTTCTTAGCCACAAGGGTCTGTCGGTGTAGTATATAAGTATATATATAGGTGCTAGTACACAAGCCAACCAAGTCGTGACCTTGACATTTGGCATAAAATAAATCCAGTTTTTAATAGTTATATAGTTAGTATTAACAGTTAGTAAAGAGTTGGTTTAAAGTTCTTGAGAGAATCCTGGAGAGTATGTAAAACTCATGGTGAGATTGTAGTTTCGTTTGAATCCTCACATGTTCTTAATATGTTCTCGGATAATTTGAGTCCTCACATATTCTTAGCATGTTCTTGGACGTTCTTGAGATGCTTGGAATGATTTAAACATAGTTTGGTTATTGTAGTGATGGTTAAGTGTTTGTTTGGTTGTTATGACAAAGTTATGTGTTTGTTTTGGTTGTTTATGGATTTTATGTGTTATGAACATGAAATTAAAGTGTGTTAACTACATGATTATGCTTTTTATAAGCAACATACACAAGATTAAACCAAGATCAAAGGGAATTTTGAAGAAACATACCTTGGTAGGGGATGTGGTCTTCCCTAAGTTATTACTTCATTTTCCTCCTTGTTCTTCTTGGTTGGAAGTTGATTAATTACCATTGATTTATCAAGTTCTTGCTCCAAGAACCTCAAGAACACCCTACTTAGGGGATGTGGTCTTCCCTAAGTAGCTATTCCCTTTTCCTCCTTGATCTTCTTGGCTTGGTGTTGATCGGTGACCATTGATCTCTTGAGTTCTTGATCCAAGAACTTCAATAATACCTTCCAAGATTGAATTTTAGCAGAATAAAGGCGTGTTATTTGAGATATTTGCTCAAAAATCTAGCACCCAAGACTTGGCTCGAGTTTTAGAGAGAGAAACTAGATATTTAAGGCTTGAAATATGAAAACATGCCCCCTATTTATGGGCCTGGATGCCTATGCATTAATTAATAGACAGGCATATCTAGCCTGATCCTTAGGCAGTGTTTAGCCTAGGGGACTTGGTCTCTTGATTTGATCTTGTTTTGTGTTGAACGAATTTTGGGTGGAAGGAAAGATCTTCAAAGATTTGGTATTCATTGCCAAATCTTTTCAAAGATTCGGTAATGATTGGCAATCATTTCTTGATTGGTAATTATTACCAATCATTACCTCTCCTCTAATCATATTGCTTGCACATGGGTGCATTAATGGTTCGATGTGACACATCTGATTCGGTTTAGGGGCTAAGTACCGTTTAGTTTCAGTATTTCGGTTTAGTTGCCATTAATGCTTTCCAAATGCATTGAACCTAGTCTTGATATATCACAATAGAATTTAATTCTCCATGATGAGTCATGACATAGTGAGCACTCATTCTGTTTGTTTCAGATTGAATAGGGTTAACTTGCTTTGTAACCGAAGGTTGGTTTTCAAGTTCCTTAGTTACCCTAAGATATTTTGGTGAAAATATATTGATACTTTGAACCTAGGCCTTCCATGTTATCCCAAGCATTTATTTTTTGATGGGATGTGCATTTAATGCATTGGTTAGTTGGCAAACCAATTTGACTTGGTTTCGGTAATAGGTCGTCGCAATTCAAGGTTTTCGGTTATACCTAAGATATTTTGCTCAAAATATCTAGATCCCTTGAATGTGAACTATCCATATAATTCCAATAATTTAATGATTTATTTTATGGGCATTTAATGCTCATTAAATGCCCAACTTAGGTGGCGAACCGAATCGGTTTAGTTTCGATAACAGTTAGTCACAACCTCAGTGTATTGGTTTCCTTTCTAGATATTTTGTAGGAATTTATTTTTCATTTAAAGGACTTTTTATGTGTGCCTTTATTGATGGCTAGGCCCTTAATTCATTGGGCCTAGGGTGGTTTGTCAAGACAACTTGAATTTGGTGTAATTCTAAATCAAGCCCAACTCCTTAATCACCTTTGTGATTTAGGGCTTGTCATGACCTTTCCAAGCCTTGATTAAGGTCTCTTGGATTTTTTCTTCGTGGTATTTGATATAATATGCATAATTAAAACAATTATTTTTTTGGCTAAACCGACAAGATTAGATAATTGTAAATGTTTCAGGGTCAGGTTAGATAACCGAGGTAATTGTTTGAAATATCCTATAATTTTAAGGGTAATGGCTAATTTTTATCTATACTAAAGATAATTTAATGAAAATAAAATTTTAATAAAGTCATTTTGGACCCCCCTTAAATTATGGGATTCTCGAGGTTGACCCAAAATTCTTACTTGACTACATTTTGTCAAATTTAATAGTTTTTGTGTTTTTATCATGTTTTTAGGTATTTTTGTATATTATATAATGTGATTCAAGGTAAAAATTCATTCCCCTTAAATCTAGGTTTAAAGTTTATTTGAACTTGTACTTTATTTAATACAGACTAGGAGGGACAAAATGCAATGTTGACAAGGAGTTTTGTCAAAACCTCTTTGGATAGATACTCTATTAATAACATGACATGTAGTACTTACCGCTTCAGCGTAGAAATATTTAGGAAGATTATTCTCATTTAGCTGGGAAAATTTTAGTTCCTTTAGGAACCTATACTTGCTTATTTTTAGATAGTCTTTGAAAACACTTTTTTATAGTATGACCCACAACATTACATCTAAAACATGTAACAAGACTTTTTGTTTCAGAAAAGAATTTGTAAAAACTCTTTTGTTTAATATTTTTTTGAAAATCAATTCAAGCTTTTCCAACTCTTGAACTTCCTAAAAGTATTTTCAAATTATTTTCACTACCCGTGAATTTGAGAACAATAAAATATAAATCCAAAATGTTGTATTTCAATTCATTGTTTTCAGATTCCAATTTAACCACTTGTTTGCTAAGTGTATTAATTGTACTTTGTAGAACATTTTTTTATGAACACTGGTTTTTATAATCATGTGTTAGATCTTGATAGACATCAAATAATTCATCAAGCTGTGTTACCTCATCTCCAATGGCTACTAGAGCATGCATGGATGCATCATCACTACTTTATTTTTCAAAGTTACTTGATTCTAAGTCATCCCAAGTGGCTTTCAAAGACTTTTTGTTACTATTTTTCACATTTTTCTTTTCTTTTCTTTCTTTTCTTTTTCCTTCTTTGGCTCAGGACAATCAGATCAAAAGTGACCGGTTTTGTGACAATTGTAGCATTCAACATTATTCATATTGAAAATTTTCTTTCCTCGGAATGGTCGTTGGGTCATCATTCTGAAGTTGTTGGTAAGAAGTACCACATTCTTTTCTTGTTCACTATCATGACTTATACTATCACTATCACCGTTTTCCTAATTCTTTTGAGCTTTCGGTGCCAAGATTCTTTTTTGTTGCTTCATGATCCATCCTCGTATCCCCAAATAGCTGACTCATGGGTCATTAGGTTGCCAATGAGTTCATCGAGAGTGTACTTGGTGAGATCCTTGGCTTCCTCGATTGCAGACACTTTTGGTTCCCAGACTTTGGCCAAAGATTTCAAAATCTTTCAGACTTTATCCTGCATGGAATATGGCTTTCCGTGTTCTCTAAGACTGCTTCAGATATTTGTGAATTTAGTGTACATTTACGGAATTGTTTCTGCATCGCCCATTTTGAATAGTTCAAACTAATAGACCAAAGCATTGATTTTGGACTTGTTCACTTGATTAGTTATCTTATGTGTGATTTGTAATGTATCTCACATCTCTTTCATTGATTCACAACTAGAAACTTTGCTATACTTATTTGCATCTAAAGAACAAAACAAAAGTTTTATAGCTTGATCATTAATAGATAACTTTTTTTTATTAGTCGAATCTAATTGTTCTTTCTTTTTAACTACTCCATTTTTTCTAGGAAGATACAGATTGTTGATCCTGCGATTTTGATGGACAATTAAATATTGATATTTTTTGTGGAATTAACGAGTTTATTGAGTGTTTCAGTGTAAAAGTTCCATTAACGATTTAATCATGAAGAAATTGTTGAAGATGGTTAAGGATGCAAGAGACTGATAAAGAGACAAGCATTAAGAGAGCAGAAATTTTGAAGAATTTAGGTAAAAATAACTCAGGTAAATTTTTACTCTTAATGTATCCCGATTAGGATCACATACGACACAAAAATGATTTTATTAGGATCCTAATTAGTTAACATATTTACTCCAATGTGAAGTTGAAGAAGAAATATTGACTTAAGAAAGATTAGTGCTTAAAATGATAAATAGTGTCAATTAAGTTAATCGAGAAAACAAAATGGTTAAAGGGGCAAAAACGTCAAAGGTTAGAGTTAAAATGAACTAAGGAAGAAGTAATTCTAGCACTGATCGGTCAACTAGCCTGGGAGGATCGGTCAATTGATGTGTGAAGGCTGAAAAAATGGTGAAGTCTCTAGATCGATCGGTCAACTGACCAAGAGAGATCGGTCGACCTATGTAACTCTCTGAATTTATCAGTTGACAGGTCATGGAGAATCGGTCGATAGACCCTAGCAGAGAAATGGCCTAGAGAGCATCCTGAATCGATCGGTGAACCGATTTATGGAGTATTAGTCGATTGATGGGCGAGTATTTTTGGCTTGGGCTACAAACTGAATCGATCGGTTGACTTATGGACTTTGGTCGATCAATCAATGGCTCTGTTTCAGGATTTGAAGATTTCGTTGATTTGATAAAAAAGTAGCCGTTACTAGCCCTTTTTTTGTTAAAATATGAGAGATACCTGAGGGATTTGATGATATTATAGATAGATGGTTGTTTTGATATCCCTAAAGATATGGTATATATATCTTTTAAGTATTTATCAAATTGGTACATTTAATTCTTTCTATCCTATTGATTTGAGTTTGAGAAATATTTGAGGGACTAAAATAAATGATTTAAAAGCTATAATTAAGTGAATTGAACCAGGATTGAGTTATATTGATACGAAGGGTCTATAAGAGCAATTAAGTGTCATGATATATGGAAATTAGCCGTTAGAAGGTCTGTTTCAAATCCTTATATATAGACCTGCGTTTTTTAGATCTAAAAAATCCCAATCAATAAATTTCCATTACGAACTATTCAGTTCCTAAGCTTTCTGAGAGTTATCATTTTGATATTATATTGAGATATTATCGTAAGGTCATTCTGGTGTTGGAGTTCTTGAGTTGAAGTGCTAATTCATTTGGCGTCGCCGATCTGAGTTGTCTAATGATCTGATTTGCATTCTTTTGGTGTTTTTCTGGTGAGATTAGTCCAAACTTATTTTTTATTGAGTTTATTATTATTATTGATTGCTTGGTAATTCGATCTTGTGAAATCATTTTTGAACGTTAAAAGCATAAAAAATATTTTAAAATGATCTTTTTGTGAAAAGTTGATCACATGCTAAATTGTGTGCTACTTGTCTATATTAAAATCAGATTATGATATTCTCACTTTATTTCTATCACTAGTATATATTGGGACATTAATCAAATTTAAATTTAATCTAAAGTGGTAGAAGCTCTAAGTAGGAAAAATTTATCAATTTTTATAATTGATGAGTTGGTTTTCAATCTCTTCCGGTAAAGAGATTGAGGATTGATTAGATACTATTAGGAGTATCTAGTCAGGGGTAGTTGGTTTTCAATCTCTTCTGGTAAAGAGATTGAGGATTGATCTTTTCCTAAAATATAAAAAGATTAAGTTACTCTTTTCCTGTGAAAAGAGATAGGCGTAATTCTTCCGGAATAGAATTAGTTTGTGTGATTTGTAACGGTTTTATCCTTACCGGGGAAAATGATACTTGGAGTATTTTTGCGAGGTTTGATTCTTAGACTAAAGTATAAAAGAATTAGGTTTGATCCTTAGCTTGTCAAATGATTAGGTTAAACTTGAGCCTGAAAAAAGAAAATGTTATTTCTGAGCTTATGAAAAGGATTGTAAATGTTGATTCCGAACCTGTGAAAAGAATTAGTGTAAGGGTTCGATTCCTACCTGGGAAAAGAATCTTGATTTTAGTGAGTGTGAATCTTCGTGAGATTCGGAGGACTAGATTAACCAAGAGTAGCTTGGTGAACCAGGATATATCCTTGTGTGCTGCTTTGATTAATTTATTTAATTTTTGTTGTTTGGGTGTACACCTAATTAATAACACTTATCCGTTGCGATATAAAGATAAGTAATTAATTTAGGATTTATTTATTTATTTAATTAATTAAGTGTTAAAAGATAAGAATTTGACTTTAATTTTATAACTACACAATTCACCTCCCTCTTAGGTAGGTCACTAGGCCAACAATTACTGTCAGAGCTGGTTTTAGCTTGATAGGCTTGAGTTCCTAGCTAAATCGGTCACGAGCACACACCATGGATAATATTTTTCATGTATCTTCTTTTGATGGTGATAGATCATTGTATGATAATGTGAAGTATGATTCTTGTGGTATTAGTGGTAGTGATGGAGATAATGATAATGAAAATGTCCATGTTGTCATGGAAAACTTATTTTTCTTCACACTACTTTTTGCTAAAGAGAGCTTGAGTTTAAAAAAGAAAAATTGATTTTTTTGAAGATAAAAGAAAAACTGTTCGAAAATCTAAAGTGTATTTGGATGATTATTGTGGTACAAAAGAGTTTTCGAACGTTATTTTTGAAATTAATAATTTACTCTCTAAAGTGGATTATCTTGAAAAAGAAAACAAAGTTTTAAAAAATAATATTGACATGATTTCTAAGCAAATGTTAGATCTTGATTCAAAAATTGATTTACTTAAGAAAACTTTTGAAAAGTCAAAATCCAACCTCATGTCTGTTTCAAGAGCTTCTAAAAATGATTTTTTTAGGTAAAGTGGATATATTTCATCGTCTCATCTTTCATCACAAGCCAGTGATAGTTTTGTTGATATTGTTAAAAATAATTCTTATTTTACATCTCGTGTTTTCTATGATAAATCGGATTTGAGATGTTATTATTGCAATAGGGTTGGGCATTTTAAATTATCATGTCTGTTCAAGAACCCTAAGTTTATTTTTAACAAGGATAGATTCAAAATGAAATGGATACCAAAGAGAACTATTAAAATGTCTTGTGCAGATTTACATAACATCGAAAGTAGACACGAAGGAACGAACAAAGAGGTCATATCAAAGCCAAGAGTGGAAGTCACCAAGGATCCACTAGTAGCGCGTGTAAAGTGAAGATTTATCAAAGTCAAGAGGTGAAGTTGCAAGAAGCCACAAGAGACATATGCAAAGAGAAAAGATGTACCAAAATCAAGACGGGATATTACCAAAAAGCCACAAGTGATATGTGCAAATTAAAGTATCAGTAAATCAAATGGCAATAATCAAAGGTTGAGATGATACAAACAAGGTAAGAGAAATGGTGCACCCAAATCAATCATCGGTACGAATGAGGTAAAAAGTAAAGTTACCACGAAAGATATAAAAGGTACTCCTAACCCCTCGTAGTTTAAATTTATTACATTTGTTAAAGAGGGAGGTGTCCGACTTGCCAAATAAGTAAGTTGATACTGGTTTCTAATACCTATTTTATATGATGTGTTTACTTGTTGTCTTAGAAATATTGTTAGGTGATTATGAAAATCACATTTAGTTAAGGGGTATTAACATGTTTTTATATGCTTATATCAAGTAGTGATCATGTGTTTAATTTTAAAACATGTTACGCGATTTAGAAAATGAATTAAGTGAATTGAGCTGATATTTTATGCATCTTGAAATAATATCTTGATTCATTATAATACAAAATATTATGATATATTAAAGTCTCTTAATGACATTTATCCGCGATATAAAAATAAATAATTGATTTAGGATTAAATTAATCATTTAATTAATTAAATATTAAAAGATAAGAATTTGCTTTTAATTTTATAACTATCCAATTCACCCCCCCCCCACTTGGGTAGATCATTGGGCCAACACGGACTATCCTCGATAACCAACCAAGCCTCCTATTAGTGGTTTGTAGAAAAGCAATCATTCTACATTTCCAAATTGCATAGTTATCACTAGTAAACAAAGGCGGACGATACATAGATTGTCCTTCAACTAGAGTGTTTACGTGGTGTGCCATGTGATCTTTCTTTTTTAGTTAGGATTTTAAACCTATCAAGCTAAAGCAACTTTGGTACCAATTATTGGCCCAAAGATCTACTGGGGGTGAATTGAGTAGTGACAAAAAATTAATCAATAAATTCAAACCCAATATATCAATTTCCCTAATTGATTAATCTTATATTAATAAGCGAAAAAATGTTTAACTAAGTGCACACTAAAACAATAACAAAAAATAACAATGCAGCACACAAAGATTTATCCTAATTCGGAAAGCTACTCTTACCTACGTCCAGTCCCCCGAGTTTCACAGAGATTTCGCAATCCACTAACCCTTTGATTCATGTCCTAGGTAGAAACTACACTCTTACAATCTTTATTCTTTTCACAGGCTCAGAATCAACCTTTAAGATACTAATTCTTTTCATAGGCTCAGAATCAACCTATCATATTCTCACACTATTACACTTATCCTTTTCACAGACTTCAGAAGAACCTATTATAGGACGAATCAAAGCCTAATCTTTTAAAATGCTAAAGATTAACCTAATCTTTTTGCAGGCTAAAGATCAAACTCTAATCCTTTTCTCAAGCTAAAGATTAAACTCTAATCATTTTCTTTTATTAATTCAATTAAAAGAATAATTAAATATATGGAGCAAATAAATAGAAAATAAATAATTTATGATATATATATATACACACACACATCGGCACACACACACATAAGTAAAACATTCAAATACCTTAAAAAAATACATTTAAAATCATTAAAAACGAAGATGTTTGGCTTAAAAAATGAGATAGTCAACAAGTTGATTGCGGACCATCAGTTGACCGAGATTATCGCCAGTTAAACGACCTTATGAAATGGCTATAATTGTGACCATTGTATTGTCCTGGTCGGTTAACTGAATCCTTTAGTAGGTTTTTCCCCCTTTTTCTTATTTTTAGCTACTGGAATGGTTAGTCGACCGACCCTACCTGTTGGTTAATTGAATTGGCCAGTAAATCACCCATTTAGCTTCCTTAAGCTACTGTTTTGGTTAGTCGACCGACCCCTTTCATCGGTTAACCGAATTGACCCGAAATCACATCATTTTAAGTGTTAAAAACATTTTTTTAATTAGACCAAAAAAATATTTTTATGCTTTAACACTTTATAAAAACCATTTATAATCTTCGTTTTATTACTTCTAATTAAGACACACATAAGATTTATTCATTTTAAAGTATCGTGTGTGATCTTAATTTGAGTTGCATTAAGAGTATAAAGGTAGTGAGTTGTTTTTATGTAAATTATCTTCAACATCTTCGATACTCTGAAAATCTTCATTGCCTTCATCTTGAACCCATCTTGAATTCCATTGATTCTTCAACGATGATTATTTTTTATCCATTCTTTTTCTCATTTCAACCTATGGAACTTTAATCTGAAACCACTCAATAAAAATATTAGTTCCATAAAACATCAAGTTTAATTGTCCATCAAAATTAGGCTCAACAGAAGCGTTAGTCTGGCCATACATTGACGATGATGGTGGAAGTTTTGGGCTCTTTCATGGTTCTGGAGTGGAAAGAAAGAACTAATGCTCCATAAGAGAAATGTACGTGCAGATGAAATAAGTGGTGGTTAAATAAATGACCTTAGAAATGAGTTTTTATATCAGTAACACCACCGTCTTTTTGTTATCTTTATCGAATATGAATAAGACTGGCGAGTGGTAAACCGGTAATATCACTTCACATTTCACAGTTAGATAAATAAAGGCCACCTTATCATTCAGAGTTAAAACAATTGATTTGAGATTGTAGGTTTGATTAGGATACTGAATGTAACGTCTTGGTTTCCCAGGGTCGTGACGTTGTTTATCCCTTTGGAGAATTAACACCAAAATCTAATCACCAATATTTCTTTTGATATAAATCTGACAAATTTTAAAACTACGGCGATAATTTCAATTATCGATTTATCGCGTCAATTTTATAATGATAATAATAAATACAATTATTAGATACAAATCTAAATAAAATTTCTTGCACAACAACATTCCCACTGGCCCTACAATCAAAACTGTGGGATTGTGAGCCAACGCTCAGTAAAATTCCAACTCCTCTAATATGTGCATTTAATTAATACAACAAAGAAGCACATAGGCATGTATCGTACCTAACCTTCACATAATCATAACTATTTCATGCGAATTAATAATTGTAATTCAACCACAATAATAATATCAATCACACAATAGAAATATTAAATACATATATTAAAAGAGTTAGAAATTCTACCGAAAATTCGAAGCCAAAATTCAAACTGAAATCGATATTAATATTCTCACTCCAGAAACTTTGTGACCCAAGAACTTTGTGATTCTATTAACCTTAATAATATCCTCCTGATATTTTTAATTAACCTATATCCTCTTCTTAAGCATATGAATGCCTATATATTATTATTATTAATAATATTTAAAAACACATACACGTGGCACGCAATAACACCTACACATATATACATATATATATATATATACATATATATATATATATATATATACATATATATATATATATATACATATATATATATATATATACTAGGGCATAACCCGTGCCTTAAGGCACGTGCGAAGAAAAAAAAAAGAACCTAAAAAAATTGATATAACCTCCTTTGTTTATATAACATTTTACAATTGTTTTATTAAAAATCAACAATAATTGACATTTAAATATCAGTATCCAATAAGACAGATATTTGGCTATTGAAATAATACAACTACTAATCCAAATCTCATTAGTATTTATTTATAGAGAATTATTTTTTTTGTTACAATTGGTAAGTAACAATTGAACATCAATAATCAATTATACAACAATAATAGCGAACAATCAAGTCCCACATTTGTTTCTTTTGGCCATGAATAATAGATAACAATTAAACAACAATGAAAAATTAAAATCGATCACAAAGAAGCAATACTCATTCACAACACCCAATGCAACTGAAACTTACCGATATTGCTCCAACTGCGATTGAGTGATTAATTGTATGGTATGAAGTCATCGTGGAAACGAAATAATAAAATAACAACAACTGACTAATTTAGCCCACTCACCTTCATGCTAAATTGTGATTGATGAGAATATTGAATGAAAAATTGAAATATATAAAATTAATTCAAACGAAATTTTAAACTAAAAAAATTGATGACGATTGAACTAACCTCCTTCAGACAGTGCATTTAAATTCGCCAAATGGATCTAACCTATTAAAACACTAAACAACAAACAATTTTGTTGCTATATCAGTGAACTGAAATAGTAAACAAAATTTTCTATATTAGCGAATAGTAGGTGTTCAAAAACCTGATGAACCTGCTGGGATGACCCGTTACTGCCCAAAATGTCCCGCCTCAAAATAACTCAAATGGAATCATGATTCGCATATTGTTTCAGTCATATTTCGTTTATAACGAACAATTCAATTCAATACAATCAAGTTAACATTCAGGAAATAAGAAAACAAAAACTTAATTAATCAAGATAAGAAGATATATATGATAGAGAGCAAATGTTTTTTTGTTTGACAAAATAGTGAGAATCAGTAACAGTTCATATAGAAACGAAAATATTTGCACAATGAACACGAAGAAGAGCATGAAGACGAAGGAACACTACCAGCTCAATATTTAGAAAAGCAGTCAAACAGATGATGATCAAAAACATGAAAAATGAAGAAAGGAATCGAAGATACCTTTCGACAACATAGGATAAGGCATTGGAATGGAAGGGCATCTGAAAACAATGTCGGCGCTGTTGCTTGCTCGCTCTGAGCTCATTGTTCGCCTTCGGGAGGTTTGGACACCAAAAACATCCGTGTTTTTCTATCCACTTCCGCCACTTCTTCCAATAGAATATCAAACAAATATTATGCCTAAATTGGGTAAGTCCAAGAGAAAATAGCTTAAATTCAGCATTAAAATGTAACCCTCCATAACTAACTATTTTTATTTTTTTTTTCCGTTTAAACTCATCTATAAATTTTGGGTGTGTGGAGACAGTTGTTTGAGGTAGCGTTTGTTTGGTGTTTCTGTTCCAAGAGTTCGGTTTTTTCTTTTTTTTTGTAAGAAGAGAAAACAGAAATCCAGAAAGGATTATATTCCAGAACCCATATATTTTCGTTCCAAAACAAAAACCCAATTTTGTTTTGGATTCCGTATAACCTTTTCTGTTCCCAAAAGAAATTAGGAAAATGGAAATCTAAGAACAAAAAACACTAAACGAACATGACCATGAAAACAACCACAAAAAAATGGAATTTACATTTGTTTAGTGGCGTTTGTTTAGTGTTTCTCTTCCCGGATTTTAGCTTTTGTTTCCCAAAAAACATGAAACAGAAACAAATTAGTGAGATCAGAATAAAAACCCATTTCTTTCCTGTTTCCATAAATAAAAATAGAAAGGAGATCTGAGAACAAAAAACACTAAGCAAATGTGACCTTACAACTACGAAATTTGGGAAATTCACATTCGAGTTAACATCAAGCAAATGTGATTGAAAACAATAGAAAGTGGGTTTATTATCATCTTACCTATTATTGAAATCGGAAATAACTTTAAATCAATAGTGTTGATGTTATGTACTCATATTTTTAGAACAAAACCATTGCTACCGATAGCAGGCTTTCTAGAGCTAATTGTGTTTCCTTTCCCCAGATTTGAATCAGTAAGAACAAAAATATTAATCACCACTACGACCACAACAAATATTCATCACCACCACCATAATAAATATTTATTGTCACCCCTACCAACACATCATCAGAGTTCTCCTCATGAAAAAACATTTTTTTTTCTTTTTTTTTTATGAAAAAAAAAAATTTGCTTTATGTAAAACCTCCAAATCACACTCAATGAATCCAACAAACAAAGAATAGATATATGTTGATTGGAAGTCAAGTGCAGAAGAAAACTACCTCTCCCGGTATGATGTATAAAAAAAAACTCCATTGTAAAGCAGTTTATCAAATTGACCATGACTTAAAAGTGCGGGGTCAATGAGATCTAGCCTGTTGCTAGCTCGAATTATGAATAAATCCTGTATTAACCCAAAAAAGGGAAAAATAATTAAATAGAAAATGTTAACTATTTTAAAGATAATAGAACTAACTGACCTGTGTAGAGTCATTCAGGCCATCTACCTTTGCCAGCGTCTAGGAGAAAAAAGGCTTCACAAATCGCAGATCCAGGAGAGAATCAAAGAAAAAGAACCCCAACCGTTCATATCTAAAACCCAAATTCGAAAAAAAAAAAAAAAAAAAAAAAAGGGTTGAACCCGTAAAACTTAGCCAAATCTTGTAAAACATCTCTACCTGTTAAATTAAATCCCACTCTATTTCACGTAGTTGAACCTCAAAGTTGTGAAAATGAAGATCAAGAATTAGAATATCGACTCATCACCAGTCATCCTTGTTGCTTAAAATTGAACAAAAACAGTAGAAAACCAAAGAATCAGTATATTGATAGAAATCATGGATATATTGTTCTATTCCTGTGCACTCATTTGTTTATACAATATTCTCTACCTGTTTTTATTAAAAATGAATAATAATTAACAATTAAATACTATTATCCAATAACCCAGATATCCAATTAATAAAATAATATAACAATTAAGGCAAAAACATGTACTGCAAATCCAAATCTTATTACTGTTTTTTTAGAGAAGTATTTTTTTTTGTACAATTGGTACATAAATAACAATTTAATATCAATAATCAATTATACAATAATAATAACAAACAATCGAGTCCCGCATTTTGTTTACTTTTGGCCATGAATTAAAGATAACAATGAAAAATTAAAATCGATCATAAATAAGCAATACTCTATCACAACACACAGTGAAACTGGAAATTACCAACAGTGCTTCGGGTGCGATTAAGTGAATCCGTCACGGGAACGTAATATAATCATCAAATAATTTCATTTATTAAAAAAAAGAATTTTTTGTTTAAGTGTATTTTAAGTGTTTAAATGTTTTAGAGAACATTCAAGATGTGAATTTACATTAGCGACGTAATCATGGTGTATAAAATTAGATTCAAACATGTTCAACCAATAAAAATCGTAAAGATAGTTTGATAACTAAAATATTCATACCACATTAGGATAAAAATTCTCCTTTCCCTTCCCCTTTTCTTTGCAGTTTGCATCTCTATTTTACAGGGCCATTTGTTTATCCTTAAAAGAATGAACCATAGAATCGCAAACACTATTTAAAGCAACTATAATTTAAATCAGACAAATGTAAGGGCACATTTCCTTTTAAACCTTCTATTTAAGCTTAACATCAATTAACCCCATTTCCTAGGTTTGTCATTTTCAACAACAAATTCAATTCTACAAAATTGAAAATAGAGATTGTTATGTTGAGATTGCAAATAAGAATGACCACCCCCTTAATGGTTAGGCAAAATACCACATTGGTAGAAATATTCTCTTTTTCCTTTCTTTTTTGCTTGTCATTGTCATCAATCTTTTCCAAGTGCTTATCTTTAAGAGAGTGAAATGTGTAATTGTTAATAGTTAGAAAAAGAATTGAAGCAACTAAAATTATTACCCCAAGGATGATCAACCCAAGCCGTTTCTTCCAAGTCATTAGTTAGCTGCAAGAAAGTATGAAAACAATTATCAAAGTTAACAGTTCTGTAAGCAATGAATTTAAATATCGACAGGCATTGATTACATGAAAAATAAAATGCAAGAAATAATATAAGATCATAGCGCCGGAAGATATGTTTATTATACGGGGAAAAAAAATATTTTCAAATATAATTAGCATATCCAATTTGTACAATTTGAATAATTGATTGCTTATTATTATAAATGAATAATTGATGTTTAACTATTACTTATGTCGTATGGGGCTGGGGCTAAACATAAACCAAGCCTGTGGTTTTGCATGGGGTGCATGTCCTAAAGAATCAGTTCGACGCTAAAACAAAGATATGATAATTTTTTTAACATTTTTTTGACGATAAAAAAATATATGACATAAAGTAACAATTGAACAATAATAATCAGTTTATTCATATCCATTTTTGTCCTTAATGTTGACATTGTTTATTTCTGCTGAATATATAATTTTGAAAGAGCAGTTTATGAAAAACCTGAGTAGCTTCATTGAAAATAATTATTTTATTTGTCTGTTTACAATAAGATGCAAGTCAACTATGTGTGCATTTCAATCTGTAATGATGTTTGGTGGATCATCATTCACAAAGATAAAAGAAAAATCATTGGGCAGTTAAAAAACATTACAGAACACTAAATCCTTCAACAATTATGAAACATGAACATTAAGAAGAAAAAATGCACACACCTGATGAGGTGGATATATAAACAGTGGATATCAATATACTTTTACTTGTTTGAAAATTTAGGATCCGAAAGTGGAGGTAACAATTCGAACTATAATTTAAGCCTTCCAATTGGGGGGATGAAAATCATATTAACCCTATTTTAGAAGTGAATGCTACATTTTTTTTTCCAATTTTTTGCTTTAAAAAAAAAATGGTGCAGATTAATTTGGACTTATCCTCATCCTTGTTTTTTCTTCTTCTTTGTCCTTCCTGAGCATTGCGTATTATTCTAGCATGGCAAGCAAAAGAACAACATCTTAAGCAAATGAAATACCACATTCTTGTTCCCATGCCCGGTTTTTGCAACCAATGTGCCAGCCAGAGCTACAAAGCGAAGAAACAAACATATAAGTGTAAAATATGAAGAGGAAAGACCAATCTTTCGCGCGAAAAAACTTTAATCATAGCGTACAAAAACAACGCTTAAGAAGCATGCTACTTCATTATCTACATAATACATGCCTCTTCTACAAAGTTATGGCTAAATTTCACACATACCTTGAATTTTATTGACCAGAATACGTCCATACCACAATTGTTCATGTAAAGAGTACAAAATTTTAAACACCAGACGACACCCAAGAAAATGTTGTTTTGCAATGTACCCTAGCCTAGTATAGTTAAAATGGAGGGAAAGACCATGCAACATTGAAATGAGAAATGAAGACAAAAATTTGCCACCATGTAAGCCTGTTAAAAAACTTGAAGGGGGAAGAACAGGCACACAGAGGGTTCATGGGAGAGGGGGGGTAGCATATTTACCCTATTAAAAAGACACAAAATTGTTACTTACCGGTTATTACGTGATCAGACAAACCAAAGACGATATAATCCTGATACATATAACTAAAGCACTCACCGCAGCATGCATCTAGTTAAGCCCACCATTGTTCTTATAAACCCGTAATGGAACATAACATAAGTCAGAATATTCTTAGCATTGCAAAAATATATGATACTAAAATGTTCCCGAGCAACAAAAAAGGATATAGCCAGCTTGAACTTTTCAAGTTGCTCAAGTATTCTATCTTGAGATTATGTAGAGGCAACCACAATATTTTAAGCTACTATCCCACTATACGACCACAATTCAACAAATTTATTATTCGCCAATGTTAATATTTTTAGCATTTTACAACCTGAATAACAGTGTAAACCTAGCTATTAAAAATGTTAACATTGGCTAAAAATGTTATTATTGGCGAAATAACATTTTTAGCATTGGCGAATAATTTGCAGAGCCACAGAAGGTGAAGACCAGGTTTACAACCAACAAATTAATAAGACCATTTTTGCTCAAATTTTTCTATCCAAATGAGTGTTTTAGGCTTAGACATTCAACTCAAATAATACTCTATTATGAGTCGAGGAAGAAATTGGGACATAGAGGTGAGGAAGATAAGTCAAATAACAACACAATTTTTGCAAAAGAAATGCACACACAATTCTCAAATATTGCCAATTAACCAAGAAAAACAAAAAACAGAACAAAAATTTACCTAGTTCTAGTGTATAAAAATCTTGTTGTGATTATTTCTCCAAGAAAGAATATCTGGAATAGAACGAAACATCAAGCCAAAAATAATAAAATAACGCTCCAAGATACAATATATGTATCTATTTATGGGAAATTACCAACAAAATTTGGCATAGAAACACTAAAGTAATGCTACATCCTTCAACAGTAAATTTCAAGTATCAAATAGAGAAGAATTTTGAGGAAAATATAACATGAAGGAAAACCAAAGGGTTTAAAGCTTCATACTGGAGAATCTTCCATCAAATTAAAATCCGTAACTTCAGACACGGGTTATTTACTATATGTTAAAAATTTATTATTCGCCAATGTTAAACATTTTTAGCATTATTCCCTTGTTGGTTGTAAACCTGGTCTTCACCTTCTGTTGGTTATTTTTAGCATTTTAGAGGCATACATATATAAATATTATTATTTTTTGCATATTTATGTTTCTGCTCCTAGATTTCATGGAACAGAAACATAAATATTTGAATAGAAACACCAAAAAAATGGAGACTTGGGCAATGTTTGGTCTCCTGGAATTGAAGTCCTAGAATTAAAATTAAAAACAGGCCCATGTTAAAAATTGAAAATTTATGACCATTTGTTTTCAATTAGGTAGTGTTTGGCTTTGTGGGATTGAAGTCCTAGAACTAAAATTAAAAATAAATCCACGCCTAAAAATTAAATGAGACTGAATTACATTTTCAAGGTTTCAATTCGTACTACTAAACCCCACCCCTCAGTTTGTAAAATCTTTAATCTCATTTCTTAGGCGATCTCATATGCGAAAATGGTCCAAATTTTTACAAGATTTCAGCAAGTCTTTCGATCTGTTCGAATCATTATTTGACGGCTTGGGTGGTATGGGGGGTATGGGCATTGGTGGCAAATAATCTTGAAGCAGAGCCACAGAAGGTGAAGACCAGGTTTATAACCTAATTTTGAATTTGTATGTGTCTATGAAACTTAAAGTGGAGTCTCTGTAAGTAACTCCAATCCCACTATACGACCACAATTCAATAATGTTTAACAGAATAAAAGTACAAAAACTTACTCTTTGGTGACAGAACTCTGGGGGAAGCTCCAAAAGTGGACTTAACTCCAAAGCAACAAAATCTCTCTCAAAAGTTATAAAGCCCCAATCAAAACAACCACTTCCAAACTCTGCAAATAACCAACACTAAATCAATCATACCACCACTCCACAATTAGCAACAGAACAATAAATTCCGACAAAGTACACAGAAACCCAAATAGGAATAAGGGCAGAATGTGTTTTTTTATGTTTTTGGATCGAAGCACTTCCATGTGAAAGTCAATCTGGAAAACGAAACCTAAAATCACATACCTGGAAAAACCCCAACAAATCCATCAGCTTTCTCGATCAACTTCTCTACTGGAAGAGAATCTATGGAAGTATCCTTGTCCTAACCAAGTAAAGAAGTAGAAGGATACATATTCGTGCCCATTCCAAGTCTACGGTGTGTCTCTTTTGCGATGGCAAGTTGATCACCTACACATTTGTACACCATTCAGGTAAGAGGTCATACAATATAACTTTGACTAATTATCATGTCTCCACAACAAATGAATGATCCAATTACCAGTAATAATCTTCACATTTACACCAAGATTAGGGGCTTCTCTTATCATCTCTGCACTGTCATGTCTAGGAGGATCAAAAAGGGGGCAGTAGTCCAATAAACTGCCATGGACCACCAACACTTTCTTTTGATTTCTCGAGCACTTCTTAAATTAATAAAATGGAAGAGAAAAATAGAAGTTAAAAAATAAGGCTCATACGCATTAAAAACCAACACATAAAAATCATTAACTTATCCCTAGTTTTTTTCGTCAACAATTGGTAACAGATGAGGTAGCAAGATTAATTGCTTGGCTTTGATTGTTCTAATCTATATCCATATGTAACTACTTGATTAATACATGACAATTAGATTGATCCAATAGAGGTTTTACGTATTTCCTCGGATCAAGTAATGAAATCCTTGTCTATTTTGATTTTTCAAAACTTTCAAAGCACACTCCCAAACGGAAGTATATTTCAAACAAAATGAATCAAAGGGAAACCAAAAGAAATCCAGTTCCTACCCCTTCTTCCAAATGTAAATTCATTTTTAAGACTTGAGAAAATACACACAGCAAGTAAATTCATGTTGTTCACTTTGTTTCACTCACATAGGTAATAGATCAAACACTTGAAATGAATAAAAGTACTCCCATTCTAATCAAAGCTTTAATAAAATAACATCATCACAATCTCAAAATTCGATTAGGAGAATTAAGGGCTTCATAAAACAAAGAACACAAATTCATGCAAGTATCAAAATATAGATCGAAACCTTAATCGCCGAAGAAAGAGTAATTGATTACGGATTAAATAGAAAAAAAAATGAAGAACTTTCAATGAAATCCTTCCAATTTGAAAGCCAAATTGCACCGATTGAAAATCCAACCAATTACAAGAAATGAGGGAAAATTTAGAGACAGAGTAGAGTACCTGAGGAAATTAGGACCCATAAATGGAAGAAATTTGTTCAATATTAGCAAAATTTGTTCCAAGAAATCTATTCAGTGGCTGGGACGGTCGCGTTGTGGTTCCTGTTCGGTGAGTAGAAAGAGAAAGAAAGATCGACGGAAGAATGGAAGAGAGTAGAAAGAAAAAGGAATATTGATGAAGGGATGGCGGAGCGAGAGAAAGAAAGAGCAAGACCTTACCTGTGGTAGCGAGGGAATAGATTTGTGGAGAGATGAAACGCAGGCTGAGATGAGTGTGAGAGATGAGGGAAAGGTAAGAGAGAGACCATTGATTTGATTAGAGATACGAACACAAATGTTGGAGTCAAAGCGCAAAGAAATGGGTTATCGTCAATGTCCAACCTTGAGAGAGAGAAATAGATAAATCAATTGATTTGAACAGAAATCAAGAATCAAAAGAAGAAGAAAATGGAAAGAGAAGAAAGTTAGGCTTACTGTTTGCAAAGCGAGGGCAATGGAAATGGCGGCGGTGCTGAGAAGCGTTGGCGATTATCGAAGCTCAAACGGTACTTGGCTGGATCTTGCTGTACAGCGATGGTGGAAGCTCGAAGATCCGATGGCATTGGCGGTGGTAGTTGCACGGCGATCGAGATGGAGTAGGGATGGCAATGGATTGGAGATAGATCGGGGAGAGAGAGAAAGAGATAGCGAGGTCCAGAGCGAGAGTGAGAGATTGTATAGAGAGAGATAGAGAGAGAGTGTGCGAAATGAGTGAGATTGTAGAGAACAAGAGCGTGGGAGTGAAAGAAAGAATGAAAGGAGAATGATTAAGTGAGGAGAGAATATGGAGATTTGTCAGGGAGACCATACCTGTATAATCCGAGAATAGGGAGAAAACAGCGAGATTTGGGGACTGTTTGGGTAAAGCGATGCCGAAATTTTGGGTAAAAATTATAAAAAGGTGTCGATATTTTAGGGTGGTTGGGTAAATTTTAATCTTGACCTTTAGATCTAATCCAATTCGATGACCAAAAATGTCTCTTTTATTATTTAATTTCGACCGTTAGATATTCAATCCAAATGTCTAAAATGTCTCAAATATAAAAGTCTCCAAGTGTAAACTCAACCGTCAGATATTCGATCTGACACCTCAAAATGTCTCAAAATATAAATATGTTGTGATTTATATATATACTAGGGCATAACCCATGCCTGAAGGCACGGACGAAAAAAAAAATTGAACCTAAAAGAAACCAATATAAATTCCTCTATTTATACAACATTCTACACATGTTTTATTAAGAATCAACAATAATTAACATTTAAATATCACTATCTAATAACCTAGATATTTGTCTATTAAAATAATACCACAATTTGTAGTCCTCTTGATTAATTGTACAATCGCTCAATCCAGTAGATTCCAATTCTGTATAGTAAAATTTAGATCAACGTTTTGTTCACATAAATAGAAAATGAAGAAAACTTATTTGTTATTGACTGAGATCCCTAGTCATAGACTAAGACATTTAATTGATCAAAGGACGTACGTAAAGTTTGATTAGTGTTTCTGTGAACAAAAATAAAAAACACAAGTGGCATTTGCTTAGTGTTTATGGGAACAGAAATAAAAGATACATGTGGCGTTTGTTTAGTGCTTTTGTTTTCATATTTATGTTTTTGCTTTTTGTTCTGCTCCTTGAAATTTGGAACAAATTTCTGCGAACAAAATAGTGTTTTTCCAAGAATTTTTTTTAAGTTTGTTTCCATATTTTTATGTTCTCAATTTTCTAAAAAGGGAAATAGAAATCAAGGAACAAAAACGGCAAACAAATAGGACCACTGGAACTAAAAAAAAAACATTTTTTTGTTCCATGCTTTAGAACAATTTTTTTTGGAATGGTACACAATTGTTCTCCACCAATGTCTTTTTGCTCTGAATAATCTAGGATGAGAGAGAAAAATTTGAAAAAAGAAACACCAACTTTAGCATAAAAAAATACAGAGAAATGGTAAATATAAATTATATTATTATCGTTCTTAATATAACACGCATAAAAATTTAATTATTGGAATTCTTAATTTTTTCAAGAAATCAAACAAAGTAACATACTATAACACACATAAAAATTAAGTTTGACAGAAGTCAAATATGCGATTATGATATCTAAAAAAAAAAACAATTTGTCAAAATTTTAAGAGGAAAATAGAGACCTCAAGTAATTGAATTTACAAATCATCATCAGTTGATAGTCATTGTACCTGAAATTAGAATAAAAGACAAAACAGATCTGCGAATTTTCTCAATTTCATGAATAAAAATTTCACTAACTCAAACTTGAAAGGGAAAAATAATTCCCCTTATACCAAAAATTGATGAGTCAAATTTAAACTCTAATGAGAGTATGAACTATCTTATAGCAAATGGAGTAGAGGCCGATCCAAACCAAGCAACATGTTTGTCATGATTCCCGGAGCGAGAATGAAGTTAGTGACAATCAGATGAAGATGCCCAGGTTACTTACATTCATACTATGTTGTCTCTCCATTGTACACAAACACAAGCAAATATAGAGAAATTGAGGTAATTCATAACTAAACAAACTCATTAGCCAAATCAAGCACATATTAGAAGTTTGCTTTGTGTTTCTATTCCCATATTTAAGTTTCTGCTCTTCGTTCTGCTCCTTGGAAGTTGAAACAAATTTATGCAAATAAAGTAGTGTTGTTCCTAGATTTTTTGATTTTTTTTTGTTTCCATCGTTTTTTGTTCTCAATTGTCTAAATACGAATTTAGAAATCAAAAAAATATATCTAAACAAACAAATCAACCATAGATCTCAAATCGTTTATATTCAAGTTCATCATTAAACATGAGTATGATTGAAACTTCATAAAAAACAACATACAATTTTTAGTCGAACAAACCTATAATAAAAATAACTATTAATTTTAGATCTGGATGAATCGAAGAAAGATTTAGCCAAATCAATAATCAACTCAATGAAATCAAAAACTTCTAATGTATAACCCGTGCTTGAGAACGGGTTTTAACACAATCCCTTTTATTTTTATAATGATACCAAACTATTAACTCGACCAATAAGAAATTTTAAATTAGGGTATAATACCCTTTTGTTATGCCACACTCCAATATGATTTAAATTTTGAACATAATCCCCTTTATTTATTTGACATTCCAAATTTTCAACTCATATATTTAAACAACACAATATTATCAAACACGACCAATAACAATCAAGCACAACAATAACTAACATAATAAACTTTAACAATACGAAAATAATAAAGCCAATTAATTATATACGCTATAAACTTAGTAATGTAAGTCCACCACCTAGAACTACTGGAACTTACCTTAATCACCGAGAGCATATTTCTGCAACATACTTCCAATAACTGCTAGCATCAAACAAAGTATAACACCTAACAAAATGATAAAAGTAAAAATTATGGATAGAAACTTTAAACAATTTTCAATCAAGATTA
Source organism: Eucommia ulmoides (assembly GCA_016647705.1). NCBI lineage: Eukaryota > Viridiplantae > Streptophyta > Magnoliopsida > Garryales > Eucommiaceae > Eucommia > Eucommia ulmoides. Next base: position 49,900,291 of record CM028339.1, on the reverse strand, counting down.
GAGAGAGAAAGAGGATAAAAATAGTGAGATTCAACCCCCTAATGTTGGTGAAGGGGAAAAAATCACAACTTTTAACACTACCACAATGACTTTCAATATCCAAGATGCATTGTTGATGTTTATATATGCAAACATTGTGAAGCATTAAAGAGTAATTGGAGCCCTTGAAGGTATCCAAGAATTTAGAATACAATTCAGTATTACAATTGGACATTTACCATCAACAAATCATCAACTCTATTATGGAAGTACACTTACCTGGAGCAACTCAGAGATCAGAGTAATGAAAATTGCAGCTCCAAATGATGCATCCATTCTATACATATGTATGAAATGCTCAGGAATGAAAATATAAATCAATAGAAAAATATGGTGGAAGTATATCTATCCGAAAAATGTATATATCTCATAATTCAGAGGGAAACGAAAAAATTAAAATAAACTGAAGTCAAATATGCAAGCTTGAATATAGACTTTGGTACAACCCGTGCTTGAAGGCACGGGTTTTAATTTTTTTAATACAGAAAATGACATAATTTAGGAAAAAATAAAATAAAATTTGAACACGACAAAAACAAACAACACAAATTAACATGATCAATAAAAAATTTAAAATAATTTCAAAGTGAACACAACTAATAATTAATGTATAAAATAATTGGATATAATCCCCATTATTTATATGACCATTCGAACTTCTCATCTAATGTTTTATAACAACATAATATTAACAAACACAACTAACACAATCATATTATAAACAATTATTTTCTAATTTATGATAATACCATAATCTACAATATGAACTTTAACAATCCAACATAATAATCTATTTTTATACATTATAAATTTAGTAAGATAAATTCACCACCCCGGACACTGAAATCTACCACTCAGGGTTACTGAAATTTACCTTAATTATAAAATGTCAATTCTTAAATTCTCTCCATTTGTTTTCAATATTTGAAGTGCCACATGTTTGTATATCGTCTACTAAAATACGAACGCAATAATTAATTAAATATAAAAAGGGCATAATTTAGCAAGACAAAAATTTGACATAACCCTTTTTATTTATGTAACATTCCCAAATTATCAATACCTTTCTTGTAATAAACACGATATAAACAAACACAACCAAACCACCAATTTTGGACATCAACTTTTCTGAAGCTTTGTTTGTCTGGTGAATTCAACAATTAATATTAATGTCTCAAAATGGTGTTACGAATTGAAATTTAGAAATATATATACACCAAATAAAACCCCCAAAGTTCAAATTTTGCAGACACCACATAACCTTTTGTAGAAATCCACACCATTATATATAATCCGAAATCGAGATTAAATGATACCAATAAACATTGAGGGTATTTGTTTTTTGTTGAGTCCCCTTTCCGATACTCACATTCCAAATTCTGAAAAATAATGTACGATAATTAATGTAAAAACAAAATGTGTTCGAGTGTTGTCGATCGTGCAAGAGCTAAAAATAAATTCAATGGTGATTAAACAATAAACAATAGCATAAAAATTCCAAAAAATTGAAAACAAAGTGCCTTCTGGCTCTGTTGATGGTGGTAAGTCAAAGAATCTAATCCAAAAATTCACTATAGATCTTACTATTATGTGGAGCAAAAATACCATTTCAAGTTGGAATCGAAGCACTGTCGCTTAGACCGAGCTTGCTGTGATGGAGTGTGATTTGAATTCGGTTGGAGGAACTCACACTGTAGGAGGAAATTCTAAAACGTTCGAAATAGTTTCTGTGACAACCACCTACAAAATTTTAAAAAAATAAACAAAGAATTTAAAAATCAGGCAACGAAAAGCACCAAAACAAATAACAGACAATGTTTTCCAGCCTCTACGATATATATCATCAAGATATGGAAAATCAAGAAATTGTGAACATTAACCGTCAGCTAAACATGCTAGGAATATTAACAGGCTGGATTCAACCCATTATTTACTCATTGTATAGTGTAATCCGGTTATATATTTAGAAATGTTGAATTCAACTGGTGAATTAAAACTTGAAACTAAATATGCAGTAATTCGTTTATAATTTAAAATCTAATTCTCAAGTTAACCCAAATCAATTAAGATGAGGATTACTCAAATTTATAAAAAAAAAAAAAAAAAAAAACACTTATAGCCTAGAGTGAAATTTGTTTTCTCTTACAGTCTAGATTATGTGTATATGTTAAGTATTCTTAGATACGTAATTAGAAGGTTTTCAAAAAAAAAAAAAAATTAATGTTATAAAGGGGATTATACCCTACGTAAGCCTTCCCTAGGGTATAACCCCTGCCTAGAGTATAAAATAACAAATATATTTTAGGATCATGGAGGAGCATGAAGAAGAACTGGTAAAAGAACGTGAAATTACCATTCGCTACAATGCCGTCGTGATTGACTTCAGAAATTCATACAGAAGGCTAAGTCTCCAAAACCCATAATAGAACGTTAATCCTAAAGAACAAACATGTATTTAGAAATAGATTAACATGAAAGCAAGAAGGTTGGTATTACGATTTAATGAATAAAGACCTTAGAACATAAAGTACCTTTTAAATCGTCAGAGTCATCAATGTTGTCTTCATCCTTAGGTTACGTTTTCTTATTAGGTTCCACAATCCCATTTTAACATTCTACTTCAAGCATTAGATTTAACAAATAATTTTCCTTCTTCGACTTCTGTCACTGACTTTCCTGAATTAAAAATCCATAATTCCTGAATTAAAAATCCATTATGTTATAAAGTATAAAAACATAAATACCAAATGAAGGAAACTGCATTGGCATACCATTGGGTACAGGAACAACATGAAGATCATCTTTCGACTCATCAGAGGAGTCTTCCATGGACCCATTTGACATGATCAACCAGGAACGATTAAACGTCAACCAATTATCACAAACCATTTCTTATGCATTTCAGACTAATCCAAGAAATCAAGTGGATATTATCTATGGAAACGGAGAAACAACCACAACAACATATAAATCAAATACGCGCAACAAAGTAACAAAATTTCCAAGAATCAATTGATATCATTAGTACAAAATTCATTACTTTCCGCAATTTTCATTTAAGAGAAAAATCAGAAAAAAACAAATCAAAATGGAGAAGATATAAGCTCCAAGATCAAATAAACAAAGACCCTAAATGTAAATTTCAGAAGAAAAAAAGAATCATGTACATTTTACAATTAAGAACCCTAAACTTTGATTACTTAATTGTATTCCTCCTTGGACTGCAAATAAAAAAAAAAAAAAAAGTGATGCGTTTGTTTGATCAACTGGTAATTCAAGAAAAACTAACGTTAGTTGACAATAAGAAATGAAGTATCACCGATCTATCAAGTTATAAACTTCTGAAAGAAATCCTCAATTTTACTACATTTAACTATTTCCACTACCAACAAAATGAAACATATCCTACTTTGCAAACAACATACATGTAAAGATGTACTAATCACGTCAACAATCCAAGAATAAAATGTGATTAGGATACTCTAATTGCACAGCAGTCCACTTGTTCATACACATATACTAATAGTTCAGGGCACTCACCAAGAAATTACGATAAATAACTGCTCTTGGCTCCCAAGAGATCACTTCAACCCACTGATCTCATTTCCCATTAGCTCCATCAACTCTATGCCAAATCAAAACTCAAAGATTTCATATTATAACCGCAACATCAATTTGGAAAAAAAAAAGGCATACAAATAAAATTCATGATGCTAGGGTTATAAAATATATATTCTATAAAATTGAAGTAACTTGAGATACTGCAAAACTCCTCTATTGGAGATGATGATCAAAGCGACCTCTGCATTGCAAAGCACAAAAAGCTTGCAATTACCCAATATGAATTTCAAAATCATTATGTGTTTTGATTAAAGAAGAATTCAATATCAGAGTACTGGAATTTGTTCAAGAATGTGTATCCAAGATTTTTAGAGAAAGAATGTTTGTGAAGTTGCCGTACCAGGAATGGCAGTGAAACGGATAGCCTCTCCAATCGATGATTGGAGGATTAGGCTCATTGAAGCCCTGGTGCATTTGGCCTCCCCACATGTCCTCTCACAGACCCCGGCGACTCCCTGTAGAACTCCGCGATTCCCTTCTACAACCTTTCCACCTCCTTCGCCGCCGCGTTGTTAACTACCATCGCGTGTCCTTAAGCCGATATGAGATAGTTAGGATTATATTGAAAAAAATAGTCAAGATGATCTATTCAGTAGGGTTTACCTTTGTTCGATTGAAGAAAATGGCTTTGAATTCTCCGCCGTGAAGTTATTTAGGTTTTCCAGAAGATGAAGGTAGAAGAACGATAGAGAGAAAGATTGAAGCGACCGAGAAAGGAGAAATTGAGATAGCGAAGGGAGGTCGTGAATGAGGTAGAAGCATCTCGGTAAGTTAGATGAGGCAATTTGTGAGATTTGTGCTGACATTTTCTTAGGGGTGGGGAGAGAGACATCGACGACGGTAGGGTTTGTGTATGTAGAAGAGATGTCGGATTGGATAATGATGTTAAGCCATATGCAGAAGAGAGGTCGGATCTGTTGTTCGTCAGCGTGAGGGTTCGCCGTGATGGCGTAGAAGAAAGGTCGAATCTTGCACGGCGCTGTGGGTTGTGGATGATAATGTGATGGAGGATGGGATGATGTAGAAAGGAAGAGGAAAGAGATTAAATGTTTTCTCAACCGGTGGGTTGGGTTGAAAGAAATGAGGGGAGTTGGCGAGATTGGGGGGATTAGCCTGATTTGGGGGGTGTTTTAAGCGAGATTGGGGATTCTTGAGTTTGGTAGCCAGTTTTTGTAAGGTACCAAGGTTATAAAATTAATTATAAAAATTAAATCTAATTTAATGTTCAATCTCAACCATTGGATCAATTTGATCCAAGGGTAAAAAATGACCAATATTTCAACCATCGGATCTAATCAAAGGCTAAAAATATCTCTTGATATCATTCAATCTCGGCCGTTGGATATTCGATCCAAGAGCCCAAAATGTCTCAAATATAAAATGTCTCCAAATGTAATCTCAGTCGTCAGATATTCGATCCGACGGCTCAAAATGTCTCAAAATGTAAATATGTCCTGATTTAAATATATATATATTATGCATACAAATATTACTTTCTTAACATTTAAGGAAGGATAATTATTGTTATTATTATTATTATTATTGTTATTATTTGTGATACAACAGACACACACGTGGATTCATTTATTACCACATATTAACATTTTTATTATTTATGCAATGCCCCCTTAAAATAATGAAAATATTAATTATATCCCAAAACTCTTAAAAGTATATTTTAAATAACAACTAGTCCCAAAACTTTTTAAAATCAATTTAAAATTAACATTTAACCCCAAAAATTATCTAATATTATTTATACCATAAATTTACAAAATAATTACCAAAATATTAAACTTATATAAAATAATATTTTAAAAATATAAATTTTCGAGGTGTTACACTGAATGTTACATACTACCTCAGGACCGTATATCAATTGTAAGGTTTATATGTCATACATTATGAGCTGCTGATGAAGCTCTTAGACATGCAAATTGGGTACCAACTGAAGAGCAGGAGAAGAAAAATACGGTAATTCTAGGTTTAATGACGGCATCATCATGACAAGTTGTTTGAGAGTTTGTAGACACCGCATTTTGTCCCGTCTATTTAAGTATTGGATCTAAAGTACAAGTTTGGATAAACTTTAAACTGAGATTTAAAGGGAACAATTTTTTGCCTTAGATTACTTGGATACTACAAAAAAAGCCAAAAAACATAAGAAACATAAAATCGTCATTTTGATTGAATTCAGTATAAGTAAAAGTTCTTCTAAAGTTAATGGGGACTAAAATGAAAACATAAAAAATAGATTTTTCAAGAAAAATCACTTTTAATATGATTAAATTAGTTACTACCCTTTTCAACTTAAGGAAATTTCATCAATTACCTTTATTTCCCATTTTGACCCTTGAAACTTTTACTATCACTGATTTCATCTAATTGACACCAAAAAAAATTCTTTAATTTTCTTGTTTAAAGTACTAATCTCTGAAAAATCAAGCCAAAGTCTTGATTAGGCCAAGAATCTACCATGACAATTTAGTTACTTAAAGTAACTAATGCCTAAAGACATAGTTTGAAGCAAACCAAACCGATTTTCATCATGTCAAACATTTAAGACCCATCAAGTCATGGTCAAATCATGGAATTTAATGTCATGAATGACCATTAATGGTTCAATTCAATGTATGCATTTAATGTGCATTAAATGGTAGAGATATTTTTGCCAAAATATCTTAAAATCAATCTAGTTATTTGAAAGTAACTAGTTGTTACAAAGCAAACTAGACCATTTTCCATCACATCGATGCATTTTATACCCTTCAAATCAAGATCAAGTCAGGGTATTAAATGACTTGAATGGCCATTAACGACTCTATTCAATGTATGCATTAATGGGCATTAAATGGAGAACATGTTTTCTAAATCAAGTAACTAAGTTACCAATAGTAACTAGTACTTACCAAGCAAACCAAACCGAAATCCATCCAATCGGATAATAAATGTACATTAAATGGCATATGTGTGACGCACCCCAACACCCCAAATTTTGATAGTGGAAGAAGTAGAGATTGGGAAGAAGATGAAAACAAGTTTCATTATTCCCTCTCTAAGTTATCCAAATCTGTTCATTTTAAAAATGGTTTTTAAAGGGCTTTTCTAGACGCCGGTTTTGAAAAACTTCTTGGGCTGATATTTTATACTGAAAACGGAGTCGCCACCTAGGATAGGGTTAAATGGTGTTCTAGGTCACTGAGGTTTAAGAAATCATTTTTTTACTTTGAAATAACCCGTGTTTTGACTCTTAAAGGTCTTGTACGAAAGATTTCTTAAAGTTCGGGGATCAGTTATGCTCGGGAAAGATTCTACGCACCCCAAGACACCCATCCATAAATGGTACTGTAGTCTAACTAAATATTCACTGTTAAATAATATTCGAGTAATTTTCTTTGATTTACTTAAACAAAACAATTCTCTTTTTAAAAGTATTTTCATTTTTTATGTATTTTGACGTGATTAAAGTTGGTAAAGGTTAACTATCTATTATGCAACTACAAATGAAAATATTTTTGTATTTTTATGTATTGAAAACAGTAAACTACACTATTCTAGGCAGCAACAACCCAATAACAGTTTATAAAAAACAGAAATATAACCGACCAAACCTTATAAATGCTTCATGCATATTCCTATTTACACAGGGAATCAGGTTGACATGTAGTTCCAACATGCAAGCTATATGAAATGAAAATATTTTTGTATTTTTTAAGAGACCGAACCTTATAAATGTTGCCTATATATCCTAGTAAACACGGGGAATCAGATCTACATGTAGTTGCAGCCTACAAAACTAAACTAAATTATTTGGATATGTGACCGAACCCGTACAAGGGTTGCCTACGTATCTCAGATTAATAAGACTTAGGTCATCACGTAGTTCGTCATAACTGGCTTGGTTGGTTTTAATTGATTTTAGTTATTAAACAATACATGAATCACAACATGATATGTACATAGCCACTTTGATTTTGTCAAGAACATCTTAACTGAACTCTTTTGTTTGGGTTAGATTAGTGTTAGTATGTCAGTTATTAGTTAAAAGAGAAAAGAAATACCATATATATATATATATATATATATAAGGTGCCAGTCCACTAGCCTAAAGACTTAGTGCCAAGCTGAGATCTTAACGTTTAGCATAAATTAAATTGATTATTAACAGTTATATGGTTGGATTAACAGTTAGTAAGTGTTTAGTTTGAAGTGTTCATGAGAGAATCGTAAAGACTATGCACAACTCATGGTGTGATAGTTGTTTTGTTTGGATCCTCACATATTCTTAACATGTTCTCGGATGATTTGGGTTCTCACATGTTCTCGGACGTTCTTGATGTTCTTGAAATGATTTTGTATAATTTGGACATGGTTTGATGATTGTAACATAAATTAAACGTTATTTAGTTGATTATATGTTATATGTGTTATATACATGAAATTAAAGCATTGTAACTACATGATTATGCTATGTACAAGCAATATAAATGAAATTTAAGACAAGATCAAAGGATGTTCAAGACACATACCTAGTTTAGGGGAGTGGTCATTCCCTAAACAAGTAACCTTCTTATCCTTCTTGATCTTTTTGGCTTGAACTCGATCGGTTATCATCAACTTCTTTAGTTCTTGCTTCAAGAACCTCAAGAACACCCTCCAAGGCTGAATTTTAGTAGAATAACGGTGTCTTATTCAAGAGAAATGCTTGGAAATCCTAGCTCCTGAGAGAGTTGCTCGAGCTTAGAGAGAGAAGCTACAGTTCCAAGACTTTAAAATTATAAAACCAAACCCCTGTATTTATAAGCTAGGGATCCTGTGCACTCATCCATGTGTAGGGTATCCCAGACCCTTCTTTAGGGTCTGTTTGGCCTAGAGGACATGCTCTCTTGTCTTGATTTTTATCACCTTCAAAAGAATTTTAAGGATAATGGAAGATTTTTCTAAGATTTGGTAATGAGTACCAAATCTTTTCCAAGTTCTTGTAATGATTGGCAATCATTAGTAACGATTGGCAATTATTTGCAATCTTTACACTTTCTTGAATATGATTGGTTGCACATGGGTGCATTAATGGCATGAAGTGACACTTCCGATTTGGCTTACGGGCTAAGTACCGGTTGGTTTTACTATTTCGATTTGGTTACCATTAATGTTTCCAAGGTGTAATGTATTTGGTCTTGAGGTTTCATATTGAATTAATTCTTGAAGATGACATATGACTTTAGGGGCACTCATTCATTTGGTTTTGGATCGAACCGACTTAGTTTGCTTTGTAACGAGTAGTTATATTTCAAGGGTTTTAGTTAACCCTACGATATTTCGATGAAAATATCTTGATTCATTGAATCCATCCCTTCCATGTCATACCAATAAATAAATGTTGATGGTATGTGTATTTAATGACCATTAAATGCATTGGTTAGGTGACAAACTGGATTTGTTTGGTTTCGATAACGAGTAGTCACAATTCAGGGATTTCAATTAAACCTAAGATATTTTGATCAAAGTATCTAAATCCCTTGAATTTGGCCTATCCATGTTATCCCAAGAATTTAATGATTGATGGTATGGTCATTTAACGCATATTAAATTCCTTGCTTAGGTGGCGAACCGAATTGGTTTAGTTTCAATAATGGTTTGTTACCTTCTGAGTGTTTTGGTTTCTTTCTTAAATATTTTGTGTAGAGAATATCTAGGGTCTTCTTGGTCATTTCAATGCTCCTTTATGAGTCATTATTTTATGGGTTGGGCCCTTAATTCATTGGGCCTTGATGATTAATCAAGATGGCTTCAGTTTTAGTTGATTTCAACCCGAGTCTTAATAATTTGTTACATTGTGTAACTTGGACTTGCCATGGAATTTAAATGTATTTATTTATGTATTTTGGAATTTTTTTTAAAGATATTAATACTTTAAAAAATAATTTAAACAAATATTTTTGGTGTTGAATAAACGAAACTAGTGATAGTAAATGTTTTAGGAGTCAAAGTAGGTAACCGAGGTAATTTGATGAAATTTCCTATAATTAAAGGGTAGTATCTAATCTTTATTCATATTAGAGATTATTTAATGAAATACAAACCTTTAATAATGTCATATTAGACCCCTTTAATTTTAAGAATTTCGAGGTTGACCCGAAACTTTTACTTTACCGAATTTAGTCAAATTCAACAGTTTTCTTTATTTATTTTTATTTATTTATGGTTTTATGGTTTTTATATATTATATAGTGTGACCTAAAGTATAACTTTGATCACTTCAAACTTAATTTTAAAGTTTATTTTAACTTGTACTTTCAATTCAACATTGATTGGACGGGACAAAATACGGTGTCTACAACTGTCCATCTTTGTCGTGTGAGTTTACTCGTAATGATAAAGAATAATACACATATATTTTGTTCCAATATACATGGAAAATAAAGATAGGAATTTAAATTCTTATAGTGAATTGGTAAGAGCGAGTCTAGTCGACTTTCCTCGGTGAGACGTCTTCATATCCACCATCAGAGATGGGGATTTTTTGCATTTGTCATCAAGAGTCCTTCTTCTGCCACCATATATAGGAATATTTTGCTTCCATCAAAAGATATTGGAGGGTTTTTCTTATGCCACTAGAGACAGGAACGTTTTGTATTTGTCATCGAAGAATCCTTATTTCTATTACCAGAGATAGGAATCTTTTGCTTCCATCACCAAAGATTGGAATTCTTTGCTTCAGCCACCAGAGACATGAATGTTTCTCTTCTATCACCAAAGAAATCTATTTTTCTCTTCCATCGCCAGAGATAGGTATGCTCATTTTCTATCACAAAAGATAGGCATTTTTCTCCTCTATCACCAAAGATAGGTATGTTCCTCTTCTATCACCAGAGATATGTATTTTTCTCTTCTATCCAGGGATAGGTATTTTTTTTTTTTTTTTATCACCATAGATAGGTATTTTTCTTCTATCACTAGTGCTAGGTATGTTTCTCTTCTATCACCAAAAATAAGTGTTCTCTCTACTATCACTAGAGATTATATTTCTTTTCTATCACCATAGATTGGTATACTTCTTCTTCTATCACCATAGATGGGTATTTTTCTTCTTCTATTACTACAGATAGGTATTTTTCTTCTATCACCAGAGAAGGGTATTTTCTTTTATCACCAGAGATAGGTATTTCTTCTATCACCAAAGATAAGTATTTCTTCTATCATCAAAGATAGACATCTCTCTCTTCTATCACCTAAGATAGGTATTTCTTCTATCACCAAATACAGTTATTTCTTCTATCATCAAAGATAGACATCTCTCTCTCTACTATCACCAGAGATAGGTATTTCTTCTATCACTAAAGATAGATATTTCTTCTATCACCAACGATCGGCATTTTCCTCTTCTATTACCAGAGACAAGTATTTCTTCCCTCACCAAAGATAGGGATTTCTTCTATCACCAAAGATATGTATTTCTTCTATCACTAAAGATAAACATTTCTTTCTTCTATCACAAGATATAGGTATTTTTTCTATCACCAAAGATAGGTATTTCTCTCTTCTATCACCAAAGATAGGTATTTCTTCTATCACCAAAGATAGGTATTTCTCCTATCACCAAAGATAGGCATTTCTCTCTTCTATCACCAGAGATAGGGATTTCTGCTATCACTAAAGATAGACATTTCTTCTATCACCAAAGATAGACATTGGTTGCATCTATCACCAGAGATAGGGATTGGCTTCTTTGATGGATTTAATTGATTTGTTGATTGTAGATCAATATTTGGGTGGAAAGGTTCTTGGCTAGAAAAATCGATTTCAGGGTGTCTTGTCAATCTAAGACTGAGGTCGACGGTATATTTAGAGTTGGCTGATCGAAGCCCATTAGGGCGCTTGAGAATCAGGTCAAATGTAGTTTGGACATTTAATTTAAATCGATATTTGGGCGAAAAAGGTTCTTGGTTAGAGAAACCAATTCCTATGTCGCCATACCAATACATGATTGAAAAATGACTGAGAGAATTCTTATTATAGAAACTCTTGGAGAGTTTCTTGGCCATATCCCACCTGGGATTACCTAACAAGGACTAGAAAACTTTCCGGGAGAAATTTAACCTCGAATAAAATGTTCCCCAATCGTAGAATGGGGCTTGATTATGCTTGTTTATTTTTAGGAGTTACGAATTTTATTCCTAGATTTTGGATTTTTCCTTTAGTCGTAACTGGTGAATCTATCAAGAAATATCAATGGAGAAATCTGATATAATGTTCCCCAACTCTTGTTGGGCCGAGTCCTATCACAGTATCTCAATGGAGAAACCAGATATAATGTGCCCCAGCTCTAGCTAAGGCGCATGGTTATTTCCTAGGCGTTTGGAGAATACGACAGAGCCCACATGGGTTGTCCATATATATATTTTGAACTGAGCGTGTGATTTTAGTGTTTGATTGAGTCTAGAAACCACCTTAGGTTGCTTTGATTTATTACGTCATGTCACTGCTTTGGACAATGATTGTTTTGCCTGATTAGACGATCGAAACCCACTTGGGCTACCTACGAGCCCTAATTTCCCTGGTCAAGAATCAAGTAGAAACGTAGTTCGACCCTCGCTGTGTTATTTTCTGATTGTCGACCACACCCACAAGGGTTTCCTACATACCTTGGTAATCTACCAAGAATTAGGTCGATGCGTAGTTCGTGTTCTGATATCCTTTGTTGTTTATCTAACAAAAGGATTGAAAATTGAGTTTTCAAGGAAGTCAAGGGACTTCTCAGGAGATGCGCCTTGATATAGGGTTGAGAGAACGTCGTAAGGCTAACACCTCTCTAAATTTTACTGGACCTACTTAGGTTTCTTACATACCTTGGTGACCTACCAAGGACAGGTCGAAGTGTAGTCTACTAGGGATAGAGGAATTTTATTTAAGGAGACGACCGGACCTATAAAGGTTTCATATACCCTGGTATTTACCGGGACTCAGGTCGATACCTAGTTTCTCTTTGATTGAATTGATTTTTAAGTTGACATAATTTAATCCTGATTGAAGGAGGATTTTTATTTAAGTTGACTTAGTTCAAATATTGATTGATGGAGGGTTTTTTTTTTTTTTTTAATGTTGACCGTACCCTTATGGGGGTTGCCTGTGTATCTTGGTATTCACCAAGAATCAAGTTGGAACGTAATTCACCACTTTTTGGTTATCAACCAAACCTACAAGGGTTTCCTACGTATCCCAGACTTCGCCAGGAATCAAGTTGACACCTAGTTCAGGGTCTATTGAAGGAAATATACTAAAGTTGATGAGCAAACCTTATAAAGGTTGCCTATGTATCCCTGTTTTCATAGGAAATCAGGTTGAGACGTATTTCATCCTTTTTTGGTTGTCAATCGGACCCACAAGGGTTTTCTTCGTATCCCGGACTTCATCAGGAATTAGGTTGACGTGTAGCTCCTCCTTAAGGTTGTCAACCGAACCCACAAGGGTTTCCTATATATCTTGGACTTCACCGAGAATCAGGTTGATGCATAGTTCCTCTATGATTGATGAACTTAGGACTTCATTTTACGTCGTGAGATGAAATAGATGTCGTTTTCAGTAGAAAAACATGGATATGATGAAATATGCCCTAGTCATAGACTGGGGCAGTCATTGGATAAGTTCCGTTGTGGAATCTAATCCAACACTTCCTATCGCGATTCATGATTATTAACAGTGTAAAATATACCCTAGCCCACGGGCTGGGGAGAAGACTGATTAGCCACTAGATTGAGATGCTTGATCGGTTTGTCTTGTTATTTGTCAGAGGTGATGAAAAAATAAATTTAGGATTTTATTGAATAAAATCCTCAAATATACTTACCAACGTGTTTATTATTATATTTTTTGAAATATGAAGTTAATATCTTAGGGGTTTTCCCTTTAGTGTAACATACGGGCCATGCAATTGTTTATGATGTTTAGATATGAATTGAAAAAAATGGATTACCTGTATCGCCTAGGCTTACATATTGTTTGTTGGAATTGAATAGTGAACCTCCTCCTTTCCATTTAGTCATTTTTGCTTCAAATGTTTTGCTTTGAATGTTAGCATATAGGCAACCTGTGTCAATTTCCTGTATTTTTTGCAGTTAAAGTATTGTTAGAAGAAAATCTTCTGAAGTATTCTTGTCTATCGATGGTCTTCTTGTCTTGTCAAAATATCCATCCTTAAGGTAACCCCAAAGTGAACCACACTTGTCTCGCCATAGAAAACTAAGTATTCTATGGTGCACGATGGTTTTTCCAGTTCTACGGCCTTTTAAATGAATTTGAATCACAGGATGGTATTTAATATGACTTGTAATGTATTGATGGCGGGTATTATGGGTATTTGAGGTGGTGTATTGTTGGTTGGTTGACGATTGCAGGTGTACCAAACTTGTTTCGAAATCAATTATTGGTTGATCGAAATTAGGAGTTACCACGAAGGTATGATGGTATGGTAAAATCGCCAACCACTTAAAGTTGGACAGTATGTTAGAACCTCTGACTAAGATGGTATGTCAATTCTCCGATTGCTTATGGTAGGAAAATAGGTATTCTTCTCCTACTACTTGTGGTAGGGAAAAAGATTGGTTATGCGACCAAGTAAGGTAAAAAAAAAGGATGTACTTTCTCCAACCATGTAAGGTTGAACAATATGTATCTTGCTTCTCCCTTTTTCCTTAAGCAGTCCATTTTTTCAACTATCGATCCGAAGATGTTAGTCATGGAAATCATAGTTTGCTATGCAGATTTGTTAGATTTTTTTGTGGTTTTTCAACATTTTTTCCTTCTAATCCTAAAGAATTCTGAATTACTAGTCGAATTCCGAATTTTTCAACCCAATTTTAGAATTATTGTCATTAAGTGAACCTAAGACCTTCTTTAGCAACCAAAATTGAACGACTCATTTTTCTTTGTTTGTTTGTTATTTTTACCCCCTAATACCCTTTAATAAGGAGTGACAATGTGAACTTAGACTCCTACAGCTTGGTGGAGAGCGTATAATGGACTTTATCAGTTCCAATCTATGTGCGACGATGAAAACTGTGAGAATGTGCTCTAGCCCATGGCTGGAGGTTCCTATAGTTGGATGACCGAACCTAAATAGGTTTCCTATGTGCCTTGGCAGATTTCCAAGGATCAGGTTAAGCGTAGTTCTTGCATAGGCACCTATTGTTTGTTAGAATAACAATGAGAGCTAAGACGACTTTCTCAGGAAAGTCAAAAGACTGTTCCTAGAGATTCGCCTTAGCATAGGGCTGAGAGAATATCGTAAAGCTGATACCTATTTTTCTTTTCATTTTGACCAAACCCGCTTGGGTTTCCTATGTACCTTGGTAGATTGCCAAGGATTAGGTCGTAACATAGTTCCTGACGAGATGATTCTAAGAATCATACCTATCGCAGCTATAGATAGTTACATTTGTTAGTAACATTCTTGCCCTAGTCTAATGGATAGAGTTTCTTGCCTAAGCATTAGCTAGTTTAAAATTTACCATTATCTTTTATTGGTAGTTTATTTAAGTCGTTGAATTACACTATTTTGATTTCTTGTACTGGAGACCTAGAACTTTATAGTTTTTTAACGACTCTAGGACATGCTCAACTCTAGGCAGGTCGTGTTAGATCATGGGGTGGTTGACTTTCTAATAACACTCTAATGATACCCCCAATGCTTCTTAGGAATGAGTAAGGTATATTATTAACATACTTTATGAGAAGTCGACTCTTTATCTAACTTCTGAGTTGGTTTGAAACCAATATCAGAGACGAACAATGGTACGGTGACTGGTGAGGTAACTTGATCAGATTACATGTCCAAGGATTGCCTGCTAGCCTACTAGAGCTTCCGGACGAGGTGGATGAGTGCAAGTGTTATACTGATAAAGACCTATTGATGCAACATGATATGCAAGATGCCATAGGTTTTTTGCTTGAAGTGTGATGCCTAAGTTTTCTCATGTGTATGAAGGTTATGCATGCCTAAGTGATATGCGATGCATAATGCCTGTGTAGTACTTTGATACTGACTTATGTATTGTATGATTTTATGATGCCCAAACCTTTTATCTAGAATGTTTTCTTAGGGAATGTGTCATCTATCTAGAGATGCAAGTTTTCTCCTAGAATGTTTGCGCTAGGTACCTTTTGCTATTAGCCATCTCCTCAGTTATTTCCATATCGTTTCTGATACGGAAAGCTAACCCTTGTTTCTTAGAGGCTTCCTGCTCCTTTGCTCTTTCTTGCGTTGCAACTAGAATCTTGAACGGGATTTCTTCTTCGAACAATCTCTTGGTTTTGGTTGCAAGATGGAAACGTTTGGACAGGAATAGTGGAGGGCTATCTCATGTCTTACTTGGTTGAGATTGGGATTTCCTAGAATAGGAATATATGGCTAGGAATTTGACATCATTATTGATTTGGCTCAGGTTTTGAATAACTTTTGGATGTGTTTTGGGAGAGGGATTAAATGAATGTCTTATTTGAACAAAGATTCCTCTTTCTTTCTTTTCTACTTTCTTGAATTCATTTATAATGTTTTAGGCATTAACCTATATTCCATATATATTTTCTTTTTCACGTTTATTCGAGATTATTTTGACTAGAGTATACTCAAATAATCATATTCAAATGTTCAATCATCTCAATGATTGTCGCGGTCGTTCGCATGGAATTAATCTAAATTATGATAAAGATAAATTTGATAGTAATTTAGACCAAAATATCCATAATTATTAGTTAAATAGGTTGTCTAGTTCAATTCCATCAAGTTCTAATAATTGATATTTTCTAAGATTGTTATCGAGATTACCTAGGCCCTGTATGCAACTCGAGGTTTCTTTGACGGCTTTGTTTCACTTATTCTATCTTGGACTGAGGACAATCAGAATGGGCCTTCTCGAGATGACTTAGAGGAGGGAGAAAATAATTGACGGAGTAACAGGTGTTAGTTCATGGTGACTAATAGATGTTATTTTATCCTGGTAGTGTTGAGAGAATTTTTTTTTTTCTTCACTCTAGCAAGTAGGGAGTCATACTTTCTATAAAATTCATGTAGCGAGCTTTGATTAGTGATCCCAGTCCAGTTGACCCAAGTCATTAGGTGTTGAAACACTCCTACGACTTAGTACTCGGATTATATAGAGAGTGTGATTCACCCGACCGCTTTCGTGTGACCACTCAGTATTTAAAAACTTTCTGAGACCAGTCTTTATTTATTATTTTTCTTTTTGTTAACATATAATGTCTGGATTTTACATTTTAGAGAATTAGAGTAATTTGAGTGAGTCTCAAGGTCTTTATTGATTTCGCCCTTATCCCAACTACTTTCCCCATTATTAGATGTTATCTTGATAAAGTCTCATTGTTTTCTTCCAGTCTTGATTGTCTTCAATTCTACAAGGTTACTTCTACTTTCATTTTAAGTAGGTTTCTACATGCTTCCGGATCAGTTATTGTTGGGATAAAATCCTAGTCTATATTATACTATTTTCTTTTGTTAACTTGTTCGACCTTTCAAGAACGTTTTCTTGGCGAGGTCAGGTTCCAGGACTTCATCCATTCATCATTCATATCATTAATCTTCTTGATATTTCCTCATTTATTCCGGTCGATGAGGTCTTCTCGTTTTCTTCCAACTTGATTCGTTTTTGAAAGATTCTTCTAGTTACTTGCCTTAATCCTTTTGGGAACTTTGGGTAAGGCTAAGTCTCGCAAATTTCTAAGGATTTTTTTGATCGAATCTTCCAATCTTTCCTGGAACACGACCTTGGATACTTGATCCTTTGAGAAGAGTTTATGATTACCTGCCCCTCTCTTAAGAACTTTCTTAAGGAGAGGCAAGGTTCTAATGTTACTTTTCTCTACTCATGATTCCTTAAGAATGATATCAACTAAATTCTTCTAGATAGGTATGTTGGCTGAAATTCTTCTTGGTTTCATCACAACCCACGGGTTGGAACATATATAACGATTCTACATTAGGACTCTTAAGTTTTTCTTCTAACTTTCTTAGATTTTATTGTCAATATCTCACCTTTGGTTGAAACAAGACATTTCTTTTAACTTTTTTCTTTGGATAATGGTCTAATTTAATATTAAAATTACGTTATCATTATTTTGATTACTCACGGTATGTGAATTACGATAAGCAAATTAATTTATGAAAGTTAGAGTTTGAAGACCTGAGTCGACATTAGATAAAATAAGCTTGCATTTAGTGAGTTGTAGATTTAGTATATAGGCATATAAGATAATACCTAGTTTATTAGAAAGTACTTAAGAAAATAAAGGAAACGAAGATAAGATGTTTATTTCCCTATTCTTTGATGATAAGATATTTTCTTGAGATACTTATGATCCCTATTTAGACGAGATCCTCGATTCGGTTTTTGAGATCCTGGCACTGATTAGTGTGATGACCAGTAATTCCTGAGTGGTATTGACAGAAAGTACGAGGGTTAAACCACGGATCCTGAGGGATTCCTTGGTTAGGGGAAAATGGCACTAACAGCTTATTTTTGAAATAGTAGTGGTAGATTTGAGAGAATGGAACAGGGGATGGGGTGAACCATCTCCTCTCTTTAGGTGTTTAGGTAAGCTTGAAGATTTGATGAGGCAATTGAATTGGAGTCTGTAGCTGATTGTGGTTTTGAGGAGAACTGTTTAAATATGGAGATGAGATGAAAGGTTGGTGTTCTGGGTGAATAAGAGTCCAGATGACCTGTTTGATCCCATTAATAGATTGGTTTATGTAGTCCATCTGCTTCTATATCTTGGGATTTCTGTAAGATTTCTACTCCTTAAACACACTTAAATCTTGCCAAAAAGGCTCCAAAGAGGTATGTTTGAAACTTTAAACAAGATCTCAAGAAGTTGTTGAGGAACAACCAAGAAGAAGGAAGAAGATTAAAAAATGTGAAGAAGGACAAACACTTAGGAAAAGACTACTCTCCTAAGTTAGGTAAATTCCCTTAAACTCCTCTTTACTTTTTTTGTTTAAGTAGCTTTATATTACTTGTATATAGTGTTCTTGTTTTTAGAGTCTTAGATAATGTACATAGTGTAAATAGCATGTTTTGTGTCAAAAACATCAAGAACACTATGGTTTGTACATACACTACAAGAAAAATGGGATTCTGCTACGAATTTTTTGGCGACGACACAATAGTTGTCACCAAATGTGTCTATTGGCTACAAAATTGACAGTTGTAGCCAAATGTGACCTTCTTTTGGCGACAGAATACAACTTTGTAACCATAGATGGTTAATAGGTGACAAAATTTAGAATTCGTCGCTATTGGTCCTACCAATTCTTGGCTTCAAACAAAAAATGGGAAAATTATTCCCGCTAGCATATTGGCGACGAAAACATTTTGTTGCCAATTTGATACGAGATATTTTTTATTTGGCGACAAACCCCTTTTGTCACGAATTGTCATTCCAAATCTTGGCGATCAACTGAAAATTAATATAATTATCCTGCTAGTCTATGGGCGATGAAATAGGTTTGTCTCCAACCTGTATTTAACATTGGGTGACGAACTGATTTTGTTGCGAATTGTTTTCCCCAATACTCGCATTCTTAGTCCTTATACCAAAATGACGTCGTTTTGGTTTTGGCTCCACCACTCCAGCTCATACATTTGCTGGAAAAAAAAAAATCCCCAAACCCTCATCCCATTCATGCCCACCCCAAACCCTTTCGTTCTTCACATCTGCTCATCTCATTTCTCCCATCTCTTTCTCTAGATTTTCTCTTGTAATTGGGTTTTGCCATACCTCCGCTACTCCACATCCAACGGTTGTTGTCATACTTCTGCATCACCATACCGTCACTTCCACTGAAACCCTAGCAGCAACCAGCGATCAGTCAAAACCTTGCATCACGAAATTAGATTTGTTCTCCACATTTTGGTTTGTCATATCTAAATTATTGTTTCGTCTTCCAAATCGAATTTGTGCGTGTTTTTCTAATTGGATTCTTCAAATTAGATTCTCCAAATCTAATTTGATTCAATTTTTAATTTGATTTTAGTTCTAAAATTTTAGATTATTGCTTATTGCTTATTGTTTGTGAAGGGCATTTGGGATGTGTTGCTTATTGTTGTGTTATGCTGTTTTGGGTTCCCTCAACTCTTTACCTTCTTGGAGATTTCTTACTTCTCTGTAGGACTCTCGAGTCTCTTTTGTCTTCTGGATTTTAATTGTTTAAAGGTTTAACAACTTCTGGCTCATTCATTTTTTTTCTCTTCACTCTTGAATGTTCTTTCACTTGTTACTTTTAGTGCTTTATTAAAACTCTATGTGTGTATGGAAAGGGGGAGGGGGGTAGACTTGGGCGAAAATCTCCTGGCTTGCTTCTGATTGGCAAGTTCAAATCAGGTATTGTTCTACTTTTTCTTCATTTTCTTTTGTTATGACCATAATAGGATTTTTTTTCTGTTGTTACCATAATAGATGTTCTTGATTTCTTTCAAGGGGTTATGTTTTGTGCTGGTTCTTCAAATTTAGGCTCAACTACTGATGGGGTTTATCAAAAATTTCTGAACCTCTACTTTAAAATAGTTACTTCCTAAAAAGAAAAGATTGAGATTCATGTGTATATCAAATGATTGAAGATGTGTTTGTGATTAATTTAGTGCTTTGTTCTCTAATGTGGTGATACTGATATCAAAGTGGAGCAATGTACTAAAACATTATCAAGCATTTCTTTTTGATTGCGGTCTAACTTGGCATGAAGTTGTTTATTTCCTCTCGGCACTTGCTCTATATAGTTACAACCAGTGGCTTAATGCATCCATAATATGTTTCTAGTGTTAGAAAATGCTTACCTTTTATCCTACCATTTCTTTCTACACATAATTCATCTATCAAAAATAGAGATTTCATTTGATAATAAAGCATGCAACTATCTTTGAAGTTGCATATGCATACAGCTGTGAAGGCATTATAAGGACTTACGAATGCACAAGGCTGATGCACATACATTGCATAGGGGAGGGCCAAATGCATACAATCTTTTCTGTATTTTCCAAAGGCTTCAAATTTGCAATTAAAATGTCACATTTGCTATTTGAGGTCATATTTGCTGGAATTTTTTACTTCAGCAACCAGCTATTGAACGAAACCCCTTGTTGCAGCGATCAATCGAAACCTTACATCGCGAAATCAAAAAATTTCTCCACATTTTGGTTGGTGTCTAAATCATTGCTTCATCTTCCAAATCGGATTTGTGTGAGTTTTTCTAATTGATTTCTTCAAATTAGATTCTCCAAATCTAATTCGTTTCAATTTGTGATTTTTTATTCGTTTCTAATTTGATTTCAGTTCTTAAATTTTAGATTATTGCTTATTGTTTATCGTTTATTCTAGGGTTTGGCTCATCCTTGCTCAAGAGACACCCACGATAAAGTTTCCCCTATTACTGAATCATCTTGATGTTTTCGATATTTGAACATTTTGCCATTTCTTGTTTTATTTTTTGCAGGTATTTGAACATTCTGCCAATTCTTCATTACTATTTCATTTTTAATTTGATTTTGTTTCTTAAATTTTAGATTATTGTTTTTGTCTATTGTTCACTGAATTGAACTGCTTTTGTTTTTGTTTATTTCTCTAGATTTGATGTGCTACAACTCTTAAAATCTAAAAACAAATGTCAGGTCTTTCTAAACTGAAATTTTGGTGAGTTCACAGGCACTTTCTAGAAGGTTAATTTACTTGGTAACATTTCTCATTTTTTATGAGCATAATGTCTTTCTATAGGGTTGGTGGAGTTCTCAAGATTCTTTGTGCATTTGAATAGATGAATAGATACTAATTTTGATTGTTATTTACATAATTTGTTTAAATTAATGTGTTAAGGGATTTTTCCAGAAATTGTTCTCCATTTGTAGCGTTGATCACTCTCTCTCTACACGTTTCTTCACTCTTTTCGGTGCAGGAATTAGAAGATCCACTGATTTTAAAAAAGATTTCAAGCTTAAATGTTGTGGTTAGAGTTCTAGAGTTAGCCTTGAAGGTAAAATTTTATTCTATCAACTAATATATGCTTATATCATGTGTTATCTAAATTGAGATTGTTATTGTATGAAATTTGGATGATTTTGTTCTTCTTGATCATTATTTATTTAATTTGTTTAAATTAATGTGTTTAGAGATGATTTTGTTCTTGAGTTCTGGATTGTTCTTGTTCTTTAATTTTCATTTATATAATTGTTATAAAAAGTAAAATTGTTAATTTTGTTATAAATTGTTTCTATTTTGCTCCCATAATTTGATCAAAAAAATGTGTATGTTTCTGTTCTCTGTTTTTGTTTTTGTTTATCCATTAATATTAAGGTTGTGTTTGTCCATGGAATTTGCAAACGAGTGCTAAAGAATTATATCGAATGTGTATGTTTTGGAAGCCATACGTTATGTGGTTGTTGTTCTTGGGAGGAAGAGAACGGTTGTTGTTCTTAGGAGGAAGAGAAAACACAAGGATTAGGTGATATCTCTAAACCCTCCTGTTGTTGCTTTGATTTTCATTGTTTATCTAGCACGAGCTAACTTGGAGTTACCTTTAACATGTGGAGTCTCCTATAACATGAATGGATGATGACTTTAGCCAAAAGTATGGCCAAAGGGTGTGATTAGCACTAAGCTTATTTATGAAGCATTGGTGTCATTTTTTTATTAGCAATTGGTGATGTCATTTAGAACACTTGCTGGTTTTTATAGTATAATATGTTATTACTTTGTAGATGGAGTATTAAACTTTAGAAATATAGTTTTATTGGTTGTGACTAAATTTGATTAAATTCAAGTTATACATCTTTATATCTTGCTATTTCAAGAGTAGTGAAGTGATGGGTTTTTTCGTCCGTGCCTCCAGGCTTGGCCGCATAGAGGAGAAGCTTGAAGAACTTCTCGACACTGTTATGTCCAGTTGCAGGTACCTTGTTTTCCCTCTCATGAGCTTGTTTTCTTAATGTGATATATATATATATATATATATATATATATATATATATATATCTAGTAACTTTGAATTTGGGTTTAGGATACATCATAGTCCTTTCAAATGTTTACATCAAATCCCTTTAAAATGATTGGTAGCTTGGGTAGGATCCCAACTCTAAAAGAATTATACCATTCATGGTCTAAGGTTTCAAAGTCTACATTCAGCATTTGCAATCCTGCATTAAGCACAATGGACCAAATCTCAGGAGGTAAATGGCTATATAGCACATTGTACCCCCTAAGATTTTATCCATTTATATTCCTAGGAAAAGTACAATATATATTATATATACTATTGACATACATTAACATTACTCGCTTTAGGTGGAAGCCACTATATTTGCACTTTGAAACCTCTACCTGCACTTCAAGTTCACTATTCTTTCTCAGATAAGCAATGTAACATGAGTGCAAGTGGAATAATTGGGAGGGGCTGTGATGTGCTACTGATGGTTTGAAGTGAATCTTATCTCAAATTATTGACACTATGGATCTTACTCTTCACATAGGTCAATGACCCGTGGTTATATTACTTGGACATCTTAAGGTATAATTATTATAATTTAATAATTGGTTTTGGATCAAGATGAACTTCATCAAATGAAATTTAATCCACACAGGGAACATCGAAAGAGGTTGGGCAGAAATTGCAAGATCAACAAAATTTTCGTCTTCATAGTAACCCATATGTTCAATCAATTTTTTTTAAACATTACAATTATGGTTAATTTATTCTTGGTTCTATTTTTTTTTTTTTTTTTTTTAACAATTTGCAGATCCATCATTTGTTTCTTGGTTATTTTCTAATGATGTTTCGTCAGACATTTTGTTGTTGTCATGTTAGTGTTTAAGGATATTGGTAAAGTTAGTATATTGTGGTTTGTAAGACATTTTGTTTTTGTCATATTAGTATTTAAAGATATTGGTAGAGTTATTATATTGATATATTTTGTTTTTAATACAATTGTATGATTTTGTTTACCTTTTGTTGATTGGTTATGGTTATAAATTGACATTAATCACTTGAAGTAAAGGATTTTGTTACAAAATTTATTTTTGTAGCCAATGCATTTCTTGGAAAAAAAATCTTTTGGCTACAAAATTTTTTTGTCACAGATTGGTTTCCCGCAATTTACAACCATGTTTTGGCGACAAAATATTTTCCTGTCATTCTCAACCACATTTGGCGACGAAAAAGGTTTGTTGTAAAAAAATTATTCCCGCCATTTTCAACCACCTTTTGGCTACGTAATGTAATTTTTTAGCTACAAATTTGGCTACGAAATAATTCGTCGCGAAATAGCAATCTTAAGCGACAAAAGTGTAATTTGTCGCTAAATACTTTCTGCTATGAAGCATAGGTGATGAAACTAGTTACGAAGATATTTTGTCGCTAAATCGCTTTCGCTACGAAAATAAAGCTTTGGCTACAAAAAAAAATTGTAGCTAAAGGCCATTTTTCTTGTAATGACATCTTTGGCTGTGTCAAAACGCATGAAATCAAACTCCAATTGTAATACCCATAGATTGTAATACCCTGAGAAATTTATATTTTGAAAATATTATTATTTTATATATTATGAAAATTTATAATAAATATTTAATTTTGAGAGATAAGTGTAATTATTGGATTTGATATGGATTATTTTATAATTATGGAGTGTTAAATGTAATTTTTCAAAAACTTAATAACTAAGTAAACATTTGTGGCCATATATATATATATATATTGAAAAGAAAAAAAAAGGGATGCAGGGAAGTCAGGGGATGAAGAACACACATACAAAAAAAAAGGAAAAAGATAAAGAGGAAAAGAAATTGGAGCCGAGAACAGGGAATGAATAGGAAATCCAAATAAATATGTATGTATATATATATAAAGTAATTCATATCAAATCGAATAATTACACTTATCTCCTAAAATTAAATATTTATTATAAATTTTCATAATATACAAAATAATAATATTTTCAAAATATAATTTTCTTGGGGTATTACAATCTACGAGTATTGCACCAATGAACCTAAAATAAACTTCCAATGAACTAACTACTACTAAAAATTAACATTTACTTTACCATGCTAGCCTAGATCACAGCTTGGCCCATGTCTTAGGCTTGTGGACTGACACCTTATATATACTATCATGTCTAGAACCTTGTGGCTAAAAGTCGAGATAAGTGTGTATCTTCTTCAAAAATATTATCGTCTTCTTAGTTACGAGTAATAACTGACACCTTATATATATTACTCCGTCTAGATCATTGTGGCTAAAAGTCAGAATAAATGAAGAATCTCTATTCCTTTAGAGATAAGTGTACACCTTGTTCAGAAACGTTTTCGTCTTCTTAGTTATGAGTAGGACTGACACATATATATATATATATTTTTTTTTGGATTAATAAAGTAAAACTTAACACTAAACTTGCCTAAACAAATAAGTTCGGTTGAAGTGTTCTTGATAGAATTAAAGTGCATATCCACTTACCATTTGTGTAATGTTTGTTATTGTCTTGTTGTAAATAAACAAAAAAGAAATAAAATGTAAAAAGATAAAAAAAGAGTTTTTCACCTAAGAGTTTTCAATACCAAAATATTTGGTGTTTACTCTAAAAAAACAAACATTTGTCTTATGTGAAAAATGCTTTTTATAAGTAAATATTTTTATAAACTTTGTTTTAAATAAATAAACAAAAAGGAAATAAAAAATAAAAATAAATAAAAATCACCTTGTAGTGAACTAAGAAGAAGCCAAGTGGGTGTGGCTCAAAGAGGTAGGGTGGGTCGAAGCATATTGGTTGAGGATGTGAGTTGTATGAGAGATTGCCTACACAAACTGGTTCTATTGCTTCTACTCTGGGTGAGTAATGAAATAAATATATAAAACAAATCTTATTCATTTTAATGGTTTTGACTTAGACTAGACCAGTGATTGCATCCCTTGCATATACTATTAATTTTAGATATATATCCATATTCCATTATTTTATTTTATTTTTATTCTTATAATTTTAAATTGATTTTTTTGGGGGCATTAACCCTCTCTGTACATATAGCATCTCTGATGTTAGTATTTTTGTATTATATATTAAGATTTATTTGATATGCGATTTTTTAATGCAATTGACAAATTATAAAGTCATTAGAGAGTTATAAAAGTAGAAAAATTGGTTTATTACGCGAGTTAACATTAATTGTATGTTTGTCTATATATAAAAATTTAGAATTGTATACCAGTAAATTACATTCGTGTCTTTAAGGAAGGGTTATAACTAGTTTATTAGTAAATCAGGATGGGTGAAAATATTTTAACGATCTAAATTTAATTATAAAAGATGAATGATTAAGATTCAACGTAATTTTGAGTTAAAAAATTTGTCTTTCACACATTACATCCCCTAAAATTTCTACAACTTCTCATCCCACTCTCCTCAAGTTTCTCTTTGTCACTTTCTCTAAAATTTTCTAACTATTTATTAACTTTCTATTGAAACCCACCACCTCATTCATTTTAAACTTTTGATATAATTTTTTTTCTTCCATTTAATTTGCAAGTGATTTTAGCAAGGACGTCAGTACATTTATCTTAGATATGTGTTCAATCTATCTTTATCTATATTATATAAAAAACTAGAAGCAAAATCTTAAGTCTTTGGAAGGCTTAAAAGGTTTAGCAAAGTTTATTTGGGTTCTCCTTAATCTATTAATATGCCTATATTCAATAAATATATTTGAGAGCACTTTCTTGGATTAATAGGCACATGCGGAATATAAATAGTTTGATTTTTTTTTTTTTTTTTTATAAATCTCAATTTGTCTTTTAAAATAGAGAGTAAAAATTGAAAATTAATGCATGATTTTTTTTAAAAACATATTTTATATTAATTTACAATTTCAATTTTATCTTAAATCTATAGTATTAATCAAACAATACAACCAAGCTAAAACTAGTTTTAAAATATAAAAGAAAAGGATAAAGGGCCAAGTCGGACCTCATGCCATAAACGACGTTAAGCCCAATAAAATCGAACGACGGCGGCGTTGGCTCAAGGTTCTGACACAAACGAACAGATTAACCCTAATAATGCGATCGGACGGTGGCTTCTCAAGGTGAAACGTCGTCGAACCTCCAGCCGTCTCCCTCTGTCACCGACGTAGTGACGAAGACGAAGACGAACACGACAAACAGGTATGTAACTCAGTTCTCTCTCTCTCTCTCTCTCCCTCTCTCTCCTCTTTATCGCTCTCGATTTTTCTGGAGATGGAAAGTTTTTAACTTGGATCGATAGTTCTCTGTGTCGTAAAGACGAATCTCTGGTCACCGGAACGCGGTTTTCTTCTTGCCGGAGCGCGATTCAGTGGTGAATCTTCCCCTGATTCTCCGATCCGCAGTTCCAACCCCTATTCGCTGCCCATCTATGGCGAATCCTGCGACGTAGATTAAGCTTTTGTGCCTCTGCATAACTTCTTACGCATATATAGTAATGGAAAGTTACTAAAAGAGTTTTATTTAAAAATGGTGAAGATTAGAATATGTGATTGATATATGTTGGAAATATATTTAATTTTAGCATGAATGTTCATCAATGTGATTGCAGCTTTTTAACTTCATGGTGGTAGGCCTCTCTATCACTGTTAGTTATAGTAAAAGTTTGCGAACGAATCCCATCTTCACGGTTTCTTTCCATATGCTTCTCAGGAAAATGCATCTTGTGTTTTGGAGGTTTTTCCACTCATCAGTGCGGCTACTGTCGTGAGCTTATAATAGAGGTGCTGATTTTTGTTATACACATTTAATATTTGGAAGCCTAAGCAATGGAGATGAATTCACATGTACATAGCGGACAGACTTCAGGGCAGATGCTTAACCAGGCTAGCTCGATGTTGTCCGGGGTACCTCAGCAGAATGGAATTCCTCTTCCCTCCCATGTGCAAAATTTGGTTGGTCGTCAAAATACCCTGAACATGGAGCCTGATTTGCTAAAATTTCGCAGATTTATGCAGCAAAAAATGTAAGACATTTTGTTGCTACGTATGCATGTTAAATGACAGATGTTAATTTTAGGATTCGTTTCTTTTGGCCAATTAGGCGATCTTCCGTTTGTGTTCCCCTACCATCGTGACTCCCCTTCCCCCTCATTTTTTAACTAATGGGGGGAGGAAGAAGGGAAAGAGTAAAGACCACTGTTGAGGTGGCCCTCTTCATTAGGTGCTAGTGAAGGTAGATGCTACATGATCCATATTTGTTGCTTATACGAAATGTTAGATTTGCTTTGCAAGTGTTGAAATCCAGGAGTTTCTTTGACATGTTTGTGAGCATCTTGATGCACATTTTAATTGTTGCATACGCGTTTGGTTTTTATATGAGCAAGTCCAATCCATATACTCATATGTATAAATGGAGTAATACACTAAAATCAGGGTGCGTTTGTGAACCCCATTCATTTACATAAAACTTTTTAAATTGTGAGTGTAGTGATAGCGTAGAGATTAGTTTAGTCAGCTGAAAAAATTGTTTTAATACGAGAGGATTTATTCTAAGTCAAGAGACATGCATGACTTGTTGTAATAAGTTAAAGGTTGACAAACGGACAATGTTGTTAAAGGCGCGAGCGCGAGGCGGGGAGTGTTAACTTGTCCCGGGCAGGTTACGCCCCTACGAAAAATGAAATTTTAATATTTTTAAAATAGATAATAATTAAAAAATACCTATACCTACAAAATAAAAAAAGAATTATAGGAAAAAATATAATATGGTAAAAAAAAACAATGGATATCCTTTCTAAAAAATATATGCTAAGGTACTGACAAAATAAAATAAAAGTTATACAGGATAATGGACTAAAGTAAAAAATGCAAGTTCAATTATCACTAGAGATATTTATTTAATCACCCAATAGGAAGATGAAGACGTTTGACTATGTTTTAGTGTTATTTTTTAAATGAACTTGAGATATTTTAAATGCTAGGCTTGGGTAAAAACTTAAATTAACATTTAATCTATTTAAATAAAAGCAATTTAAAAAATAAAAAAATGAAAAAGCCAATTGGGTTTATGCCCCAAGTCCTGGGCTTAATTTTTACACCCAGGGCTCCACCCAAAATTTTGGGGCGTACACCCAAGGAGCATTTTGCCCCACCCTTAGCCCAGGGGCATTTCTATTACGCTTCACCTATGTGCTCACCAATAGAATGCTTTTTGCAACATTGTAAGTGGATCTAATAATTAAGGAAACTTGTTA